>CM031243.1:580660538-580891453 GCA_018340775.1 Taxus wallichiana var. yunnanensis
TTAAAAGGTTGTTATTTTTATGAAGAACATTAAATTATAATCTTGAAAGTACCTGAATAGAGTTTAAATCCCTAAATTTCATTTAATAAAGTTAAAATATTCAAATATTAATATTTTTATATTATTTTAATAGCCGTCCCCTTGCTGTCCCCAAAATTTGGGAATTTTTTCACATCCCGGAAACCCTGTTCCTCCGTCTCCCCGTCCCGAGACTTAGGTCACTATGGTTTGAAGAGCAAGTGCCAAGTCTTCATTGATCAACCATTCAAGTTTCAACACATTCATCAAGTTGGAAGCTCTCAAGCCTTCAAGGTAAGCCATGGCCCTTCATTGTTTGGCATTTTGTTGTTTTCATTGTTCAATTTTTTTTTTTTTGGATTTGCAATATTGCAGTTTATATACTATTTTTTTTAAATTTTCATTTTATAAATCATTAAAAATAGTTAAATAAATTATTAAATTGTTCATGGAATTGTATGTGCTTATAAATTTATAAAATGTTTTTTTAATTGTTTTAGGGTTGTTAAACAACAATTAGAGAACCCTAAATAGCTGATTAAAAATTTAAAATCATTGTTTGACGAAGGTTGAAGATTTAAGATTAAGGATTCCTATTTTTGTGTATCCTCTGCTTTTGCGCTTTGTGCGAATTGAAGTAAGAAAAACAAAAACAAAATCCTTGTCTTGGACTCTTGAGCCCTTGCATAAATTAATTTATTAAATTTATAAATTTCATTTCTTGCAATGTCACTATGAGTTCTCACAACATGAGTGACAAAGAGGGTCAACAAGAGCTTATGGTGTTGAATTTGAGACTCCGAGTATAGATGGGGGTGATGTAAGTAGTTCCATTGGGAGTGCAATTGCTCATTTTAGTTTCCCTTCCAAGGTATTGGAACCTTTTGCCAAGGGTCCCTTCGACAAGAAGGCCCCTTTAAAACAATTTGCAACCAAACTACAAAATCCAACAAACCCTGGGATACTAGGGGCACTAGGTTGTATAAGTGTAATTTTTGTCAACTTGAATTTGGGCAGCATTACAAGAGTTAATGCACACCTACTTCACATATGAGGCGAAGTTATTGTTATCACAAAAAAATAGCACCCTAGGATTATCTGATGACAGATCCCTATTTTTTGCTAACATGGGACCATCTCCAAGTGTGGGACTTGCATCTTGAGATGGACCTCCGAAGAAGGCCAACTTCCTCTACCTAATCCTAATGCTAAACTACTCCTAATGAAGGAAATGCAGCTAACTAATCCTAAACTACCAATTCCAAGGGACCAGGAGAGAGAAAAGGGTTAGAAAGATGCATGAAAGGGAAAATCCTACACTAACAGAGGTGATAACACCAGAAAAAAGGGGTGGAAATATCCTGCTGAGGGAGAAAGAAGGAAAATGAAGTTGAGAGAGGCCAGAACAATTGTGACACAGTCCCAAGTCTTCATTTACCATCTAATCTCCATGAAACACAAACAAATAGACCTGCAAATGAACAAAACATGCACATAATACAACAACAAAATGGAGAGGCAAGGGAAATACAATAAAACATGAGCAAGGGTTGAAAGAACACCACAAAACACAAATTTTATTGCTTCAATGTTGCACAGTCCATTACATGCGATGCACAGAGGCATTGGAATACTTGTTAGGCCCAAGAGAAGGCTCGCAGCTCATTTGTGTTGAGTAACAAAAATGACAAAATTTCCCCACATCTCAGAATATCCCATTCTTCTCAAAAATGAGAAGTTTACAATATATAGAAGAAGATGAGGAAGAGAGATAGAATCCTGGATTTCCTCCACGCACCAACAAAAATCATTAATGCATTGAAAAGAGGTGTGGATGGTTTGCAAAACTCGTTTCCCAACATCCTTTTGCTTACTGGAGAAGTAAGGAGGACCATACTTCATTAATTGAGGTGGTTGGGCTGCCTAGGGCTATTCATTTTATGTTGGAAGTGTTTTTTGCCCTTTTTCTCCCATCTACTCCCACCAAAATTTATTTTCATGATTCCATGGCGAAGAGGATGAAGAGACGTTTTCAAAAAGTCCAAGAACATCGAATTTGGTGCCCCGAGGAAAAGTTATGGCCATTCGGGTTTGTGAGGTGACTCAGCTTGAGTTTACGAAGTGCCTTTACTTCATTGCTTTACTTTGCGGGTTTCCGAGACGACCCTACTTCATTACTTTGCTTGGGCTTTGACCCGTGCATTACTTCCCAACAAACACGAGGCTAAACCCCGCACCATTCTTTTACTTTTCTTCTCTGTGTGATTTTCGGGCTGCTTGACTTGATTGCTTGATCGCCTTGTTTGCTTTGCGGGTTTGCGGCATGACTTAACTTGCGGGATTCCAAGCTCCACTTACTTCACAGCTAGCCCGCATCGTTTTCACACTTCACTCTCCTCGCTATCTACTTGCTTTGCGGGATTTCGGGGCAACTTCGCTTTACTCGAGTTTGCGGGGTGCCATTACTTGGCAGTTTGATCGCTCTCAAACCCCGCGCTACTCCCTTTTGCTTTGCCTGCGGGTTTTTTAGACTGCTTGATTCGTGGAACCGAGCGAGCTTTACTTTAAGTAAAGCCGAGTCGAAATCCCGCAACACTCCCGTCGCCCTGGTCTTGCTTTGCGCGGTTTCCGGGCACCTTGCTCGCGCTTTTAGAGTTGCTTTGCTTTATTGTTTTTAGAAGTACAACAACTTCATTTTTGTGCATTACTCCCTGCTTTCTTCCCTTTGCTGAGGGCTTTAGGAGTTGCTTTACTTGAGTTAATTTTAAGAAGTAAAGCAACTATGGAAACCCGCCAACTTCCCAATTTTAACCATTTTTGCAAATTTTTGGCTAAGTTGAACTTTGAAGCCTAGGGAGAAGATGTGAAGTGCCTGAAATAATCCTAAGTGCCCAAGATCATGAAAATTACCTGCAATCTCTAGATTCCTTATTGAAGCTCCATCACTTGCCCAAGTCCAATTTTCTCAAGTTGTTCATTTTTGCCAGGGGGTAAAAATGGATAACAAATATGGAGGTATGTTTCAAATTTTCACTCAAACAAAGGGCTGAAATAAATAAATTGTGGGGTTGTGGTGATGAAACACTTGTAGCTAGTACTATGCCATCGAGGGTCCTACTCCTAGTACTAGAACTTTGCAAGAGGTACAACTTCCTGCTTGGCCATCTAGTTTAGGGGAAGCAAAGCTTAAGGGGAAATGCATAATGACTAGTAGTGATGTTGCAAACATGGTGGCAAAGTTATTCAATGTGCAATATAAGGATGAGGCAAATGATGCCATTGGCAAATTCTTCTTTGCCAATGGCATTCCATTCCATGTGGCCTACTCTCCTTAGTGTCCCCGAGATTTCACCCTGAAATTTGGGACTACCCCTTTTAAATTTTTTTGTTCTTTTCAAGTAACGGGTCGTATTTTGTGTACAGTTGTTTGCATTGCTCCAAGGTATCCCCAGAGAATCATAAAGCCAAAGTCGACAAATACCCACATGCTAAAACTCACTCTATCCCTTCGTCAAGTTTTGTCTGAAAACGTTTTATTTATTTATTTATTAAATAAATAAAGTTCTTTTAAAAATAGTTTGTGCTGAAGTTAAAACTGTCATGGATCTCCACACCAGTATTACTTTCACATCTAAGTAGAGTATTCACGCGGGGAAGAGTTTTTACACATTGGTTAATTGACAAGTTATTTTCGAGCAATTGTCTGCGACTTCTGGCATGTTTTTCGTTTTTATTTATTTCTTGTGTTTGTTTTCGGTTTTTTTTTTTTTGGTCTATGTGGTAATTCCCCTTGATCTATTCGTCCGTTCTGCATAACCAATTCAATTGCTTGGGGTTTTTGGAAGTCACTCATGACCTCAGACAAAAGTGAAATCTATTGCGAAGTGCTAATTTTTAACGCAGCAATTTGGAAGCAAGTCACACTTTCCAGAAATGGGTGATTTCTCGTGCAGAACCATAAATTCAATTGCCCCATCATCCAGAATTCATGCAGTGATCCAGTGAGGGAGTTTTTGGTCCAAACCATGGAAGAAAGCTCATACAAGTCATAATGCTAACTTGCATACTACCTTGGATTTCCACGCCAAAGGTTAGAAGTCAAATCTGGAAGCAAGTCGCATTTTTCTGAAGCTGCCTGCTGGGTCAGAATTTAACACAAATCACTTAAGTGAATTGTGTGGAATTGGGAGCTACCAGCAGGTAGAGTTTCACACTGCTGTTGCTTGTGTGTTTCACACAAAAGATTATTTATTCACCCAAGCAAGTCGCACTTTTTGCCTACCTGCTGGGTCAGCGTTTAACACAAATCACTTAAGTGAATTGTGTGAAACTTGGACTTGCTTGGCAGGTAGAGTTTCACACTGCCATCGCCTATGTGTTTCACACAAAAGATTATTTAATTCCAAAACAGTTGCCTTTGCGTGAAACTTGAACTTGCTTGGCAGGGTAGAGTTTCAATCCGCCTGTTGCCTATGTGTTTCACACAATTAATAGCCAAAAATGGCGACTTGCTTTGGCATTGCTGCATGCTTTAATAATTATTTAATTTAATTATTTTGGGCAATGCTTGGCGCCAAAGATAGGGAGGAAGTCATTGCATGCAAAATCTCTTTAGAAGCTTGTGCATGTGCTCCAAATCTTCTAGTTGAAGCCTTCATTGAGTTTATTTATATTTTCCTTCACCTGGAGTGCTTTCCAAAATTCAAAATTGCTCATATGCAATTAAAAATAAAAGGTGATGAGTTTTGTCTGAATTGTTTACGGCAAACATTTTACTTGGTGCACGTATTAGAGAAGAACTACAAAAGCTCAGGATAAAAGGGGAAGACAGGTCAGAGGTAACACCCACAAGAAAATCACAGTCAATTGCTTCCAGATCCAGTTTGGTGAGAATCAAAGGCAAAGAGTCAACCGCATGTAGGAGAAAAAACATCTCAGATTCAAGGCAGAGATATCATTCAAATCATTCATGAGGCAGAAGTGCAATACATGTTGGATCAACATGCAGAGTATGGAAGAAGAACAAGACTGAGAGTGTTGCAACTTTCTTCTAATTTCTTCTCCTCTTTCTTCTTCTTTCTCTTATTTTCTCCGACAAAGTAATTGAGTAATCAATTGAATTGTAAAACTTAAGTGATTGGTGTAAAAGCCATTACTTCAAGTTACTGGAAGAAGTCAATTACTTGGAAATAGGTGGCAAACATGCAAAATAGAAGGTTCTATTTTCAGTTGTAAATCATGCATGTCATGCAAAGAGGGATTCTCGAAGAAAGATTGCTAGTTGTCCCCTTTTCATAACTTCCACATGTGGTAATTCATTGAAAACTTCCTATTTGTAATTGCCCTCTATGCACTATAAATAGAGGAAGAGCCTACGGGTTAAAGGATCACAACTGGTTCATCAGATTTTGTTTAGCAGAGCATTCTTAAGTTTTTAGACTTTTTCTGGATCTTTTTCTGTGAAAGCTGGGGAATTGAATAAAAGGTGGATTTTCGAAAAACTTTGTGTCTACGGTGCTTTGCTAATCACTTCTATTTAAGGTTCTAGATAAACTTTGTGTTATCTTAGATCTAGGTTAGAATCTATTCCTTTCGTTTATTCGTTGAATGTTGTGAGCTTTCTCTGTTTATTTAATTTGTGTGGATGAGACCAACTCTGTTATCTATTGGTTAGATTCAACATATCTTCCTTTCTTCTTTCCTAAATTCTATTATTTCCCCCTTCTGCAAAATATTCCAAAACAATTGCTTGCTTGCAAAATTGCCCAGCTATGGTTCATGAATTTTGTAATTAAAGTAAAACCCCCGCAAATAGTTATTAGGATTTATACTTACCAAATTGATAAACATCTTACATGGGAGCCTCACCGTTAAATGAGGGAGATTTATCTCATGACTGTCTAGGTTTTTAGCTATGCATAAAATCTAGGCAACACTCATTATAAAGAGGTTGTGGCAAAGATTATAAGAGTAGGACCATCATATGTTCCACCAGGGGAGACAAAATTTAGCACATTAATCCAAGATTAATATTCTAATGGAGAAAATAAAGGTTACTTGGCTCACTTGTGGGAGAAAATAAAGGTTACTTGGGTCACTAGTGGATGCAACATAGTCATGGGCAAGTGGACGAACATTAGGCATCATCCACTCATCAACATCATCATAGTCACATGTATAAATGGCCTTTACTTTCTAAAAACTATTGATTGTTCAGGGCACCACAAGGATGCCGATTTTCAGTTCCAAATCCTTAGAGATGCTATTGAGGAGGTTGGGTGGAGAATGTGGTGCAAGTAGTGACAGATGCAGCCCATGTATGCAAAGTTGCAAGGAAGTTGATTGAGGCGGCCTACAAACATATTTGGTGGACTCCTTGTTGTGTGCATGCCATGAATAATGCACTCAAGGACATGAGAAAAAAGATTGGATCAAAGAGGTCGTTAATGATGCTAGAGAGGTGCAAATGTTTATTTGCAACCACCACACTTCACATGCACTCTTCAGGACCTTCTCCAAGAAGGAATTTTTGAAACTGTGGAGACTAGATATGCATCATACTTCATTCTCTTGGAGAGGATGTTTGAGTTGCAAGAGGCATTGCAAGTAAGTAATGGTCATGATAAAAGAGTGGAATTCGTGGTCCAAATCTACGTCAGTGTAGTGGAAGAGGGTGAAGGAGGTGGTGAAGAGTGACATTTTTTGGGCTGATGCAAAATCCGAATATATTTCTCTAGTATTCCAAGTCATTAGATATGGAGATGCTAATGCACCTACCCTTGGAGAGGTGTATGAGTGCATTGACAATATGCTTGGCCAAATGAAGGCCATTGTACAAAAGAAAGACCCCACATTGCAGTTCTACAATGAACATATTCAGCCAATCATTCACAAAAGATGGGAGAAGCTCAACACTCCCTTGCACATGGCTGCCTATGCATTGAACCCGAAGTGGTACATACAAACGCCTAAAGAAAGTTACCCCCATACAAGATACTGAGGTGAAGAACGGGTTCATGAAAGCTATTCAAAAGATGTACAATTCTACAGATGCTAGCATCATTCGTATTGAGTGGTCAAAATTTGCCACTCTTAGGGGTATCCAGAAGAGGCCAAGCTGGATAGGGAGACTATGGCACAAGAGGACCCAATTTTGTGGTGGACTATGCATGGGCCTACTTCTTTGACAACCACATTAGCCATTTGTTTGTTGTTCCAGGTTTCTAGTTCTTTTGTTGTTGAGAGGAACTATTCTACTTACAACTTCATCCACTCTATTAAAAGGAATAGGCTTATCTCTAGGAGAGTAGAGAAGCTTGTAGCTATATACATAGCACCTTGCGTTTTATTGACTGCAACATGTTCGTACAAGGAGAGTCGAACAACCTGATGGGATGTAGAGCCAAACGAGCCAACATAGGTTGATGATGATGCGGCACAAACAGGTTGGTTGGTATTGGTTTGGAGGATCTTTACCTTGAGGAGTCCAATAGTTCGAGTGATGAGGAGTTTGGCATGGACTTTGGAGATGATTAGAGGCATTGGGCCATTGGCCAATTGTATTTGAAATTTGAATGTAATCATCATTTTGAATATAAATTATGATATAAATATTAATATATTGATATTTAACATTTTCATTGTTCAATGCAATGTGTTTAGTATTTCAAAGTTTCATTTGTTATTCCTTATACATTTTTTATAACTAATTTTTCAAGTACTATATATATTTGCCGCGCCGTCCCCAAACTTAGGCCCTTGGTCCCCCTGTTCCGAGACCCGTCCCCCATTCCAAGACTATGTGGAACTATGCATTAACCTCTACCTTATCGGTTCCAACACTTGATTTTTTGTTGTTTTCTTTGCTGGCTAATTTTGCCAACTTTCTTCCAATCACCCTCTAGTGTGCACCCATCAGTTTTCAATATGTTCATCATTCCTTCTAAAACTTCACAAGATGTAATTCTATTACAATCAATCTGATTTCACAAAAAACTTGCTCTAATTGGCTTGTAGGAGTAGGACTGATGTTTTTATTTTCATGCTAATGTTACATGTATTTCCTTTGCCAATGGAAAAGCTGATGTTAGAATTTGCGGAGAGAGAGAATAAACCGAATAAATGTGTAAAGAATGATTGAAGAGAAAACCGGAATACACACTGTACAAATGGGTTGTGTGTCCAGGGTATTTATTATGCAAAGACGGTTACAAAATTAGTTAGCGGTTACAACCGCATAACCATACAAAACAATTATAAAAGGGGAAGTCTTATTCATTTATTCCTACACCCCCTCTTAAGACTTACCCTACATAACTCAAAAACAAACAATCTAACAAAACAAAACTACGCTATCTTCAAACACTTTCACTTTGAAAGCAATGCTATGATAGGATAGGGCTCCATCAAGTTGCTTCATGACCTTCGTAAAGGTGTAGCTCCCGAGCTGAATTCCCGAGTTCCCGGATTCCACCTCCCCGAACTCCCGAATCACAGATCTCCCGAATTATTGGACAACCATCCATACTGAGCCATCCACAAGCTCCATCAAGTTGTCTCATGACCCTCGTGAGGGTATAATTCCCAAGATCCACAGTCTCCCAAACTATCTGAGCAACCATCCATACCGAGCTTCATCTACCCTGTATCCTTTCTTGCCTTCAAAGTTTAGAGCATCTTTATAGCACGTATTCGTCACTGTCCTCACTACCTTCTGCATCTGGTGGGTCTTCAACCATGGCTATATTGGCTGTATTTGATATGACTTTACCCTTGAGCACATCATTGGCTCGAACACGACAATCCCATGCTATGTGACCTCTTTTCTTACAATAATGACATTCAATCTTCGACTTATCTGATCTTCTATGATATTTTCTGGTTCTAGAATAGAATGCACTTTCTTGTTGGGAATGACCTTCTGCATCCTCTGTAGTTCGTTTTTGCTCAGCTAGAAGAGTTGTTATCATATCATCCAGAGATTGAGATTGAATTTGACTGAGGGTAAAAACTACATTGCTATATTTTGAAGACAGACTATTTAATAGGATAGCTTTGGCATCTTCGTCCTCAATTGCAACTTTCACTTCTGCTAGTTGTCTGATCAAGGACCTTAGATTATTGATGTGGCTTGACATAGAGACTCCGTCATCCATTTTGAACCTATATAACTGAAGTTTCAGGGAAAATTTGGCATTGACTGCTTTCGCTCCAAATAATTTATTTAGAGTATCCCAAATTTCCTTCGATGATTTGTCTAGGTCTACATGATGAAGTTCAGAGTCAGAGAGAGCAAGGCCAATAATAGCTTTCGCTCTATCATCTCTGCTTTGCCATTCTAACAATTTCGATGCATCAGTAGGTGTTGTCTCTTTCCCGTTTACAATGCCCCACAAATTTTTATTCATAAGTTGCATTTGTATTTTCACTCTCCATGTATGAAAATTTAGACCAAAATATTTTTCTATGGGCATTTCCATTTTAATAAAATAGAATAAATACAACTGCGTATTTTGGCAATGAATAAATAAAATAAAATAAAATACCAGTTGCACAATTCCGTGCCCTAGCGCAAGTAGTCTTTTTGCTTCTGCGTCTTTCCAGCCTTATGTCTGTGAAAAATGTTTGTGCCCTAGCAATTCGTGACTGTAATAATGCACCATATTAGCGCAAATCGCGACTGTAAAAATGTCTAAAATCACGATTTTTCGTGGCTATTAAAATCTGACTATTTGTGCTCGAAAATGCTATTATTTTCTGAAAAACGTGCCATTGCCATGCGTTTTTGAAAATTGTATTTTTTCGTGATTGAATTATTTTTTTTTTTTGAAAACGCAAGTGTATTCTTCTGATTCGCGACTGTACAACGTGATTTTTCGTGCCCTAATGGCGTGCCCTTGATTTCCGACTGTGCAACAAATCTTCACGAACAAGACTGTTTACTTCGACCCTCAAAAATCTTCTCGTGATTTCTTTCAAAAACGAAAATGTCTTCCTTCTTCAGCGTGCCCTAATGGGACTGATTTTCAACCCTTCTCTCTTTCCTCACTCGTCTCGCTCTGATACCACTGTTAGAATTTGCGGAGAGAGAGAATAAACCGAATAAATGTGTAAAGAATGATTGAAGAGAAAACCGGAATACACACTGTGCAAATGGGTTGTGTGTCCGGGTATTTATTATGCAAAGACGGTTACAAAATTAGTTAGCGGTTACAACCGCATAACCATACAAAACAATTATAAAAGGGGAAGTCTTATTCATTTATTCCTACAGCTGAAAGCTCCAATACTTTAACACTCTTAAAGCAACTTGCATCATATTTCATCAATAGCAAAATTTTCTCAAGTTGTAAATTCTATATTAGTATATTCCTTATCAAAAATACCAAGGACCTTGCCTTCCAAGCCTCCTCTATATAACCAAAGTTCAAACCAACAAAAAAAGTAGCATCAAGGGTATAAAAGGTGATGAATAGATCATGTCACTCCTTAAGATTGGTGTTTACCATGTTTAAGTTTTTTGTCCATGTCTACTCACCTACCTAGCTATCATCTTGAACTGCTATGATCTTTGCCATATCATGCTGTCATCAGTTCTTGGAGTTCTAGCTACCAGTCATCCTGTAACTAAAATATGCCTGCTTCTGGAAGCAACTTTTCACGGCTCCATTTTATTCTGTTATTTTTTGAGGGGGCTTTTGGCTGCCACACCTACACTAGTTGTGAGAGTTTCAATTTTTATCCATTGATGGCCACGAATTCATCTTAAGCCATTACTCCTATGTCACATAATACATTTGTTCCAGTTCTTACACTGCCTAACAATTCCTCTTTATTTACATTCTCTGCTTTCAGTTGCTATGTTGTCCACCATATATTGATACTTGCAATATCAAGTCGTCCTGGTTTAGATGCAATTTAAATTGTATCTTATTTCTTCAAAACGAGGAATCTGATAGTCCAAAAAATAATCTCAAGCTGCAAATGACCACAATACTCTGGATTGATGCTAAAAATAGTTACAAGTCACCACTAGATGCCTCAATTTTTACTGAAATAATATAGCACTGCAACACCATCCTCCTGATATTCACATCTTTCAAATCTACATTCTGGCCCACAAACTGACTCTGTAAAGGAAATACTGCAACTGCGTCACTCAGCAATTTTTCACATTTCCTTCAGATTCATTCAATAACTTCTACCAAGACTTCATTCAGCAAAAGAGATTTCAACTTTGTTTTAATAACATACCCAATGATCACAACTTACACAAATATCTCAGTGTGTTTGATATCACATGTTGGAAATAGGAACATCCATGAACATAAGGAAAGATAAAAAATGGAATCGCAATTTCTTTACGAGCCCTTATGGAAAGATAAGGCTTGAGCTTTCCATTAACAAACCACAAACAAGTTCAATTGACAAGCTTCTACCATTTGCCATTCCCCTATATATGGATAGGCATTTAGCCCATTGGTGACCCCAGTGGCCCCCTCTATCTGTGTATGGTGTTTGATCCGAGATGGCTATGGCCATATATAGATAGGGCCCATCCCATATATATCCCTGACCCCGTATAGATCCTCCTCAACCCCACTCTCACTCTCTCTCATATATATATATATATGGGATCTAAAATAAGAATAACTCCTACATTTAAAGTTCCTTTCTTACCATTAACAAGAACTTGTTTTATTTGCTCATCATAGGGGATCTTAACATTGCTTCAACTTCTGTATCAGGAAGCACAAATTGCAGAATGTCGATCTCCACAGGTTTTTTAGCCAAATGACAATTGGCACATACCCACATGCAACTCTATATGGGGTCGGATGGATCTGGGCTCCTCACTTTTGGGTTTTGACATTGATGGTATTGAATCAGAGGGAACATGCAACTGTATACGGGGTGGGGTTGAACCCAAATAGGAGAATAGCATTTAATGGTCTGTGCACTGCAAAGTTATTTATTAAAAATTGTATATCTAATTTATATTACATACGTAATATGAGTGGCTTAAGATTGGGCATTCATATAGGCAGGGAGTATATATGGTTCATATTGGAATCACTTGGGGAGGATGTGGGACCTTGACCATCGCCATATAAAGATTTGGCAAGGGGAGACAACACTCGATAATCTAGAATAAGGGCCTTAACCCCATATATAGATAGGGGACAAGGGACCTATATTTAGTTAGGGGCCCCTTGGTCGATAACATAAATCATAAATGCAGCTGTATAGAGTAAGTTGTTGCTATGAAAGCATTAGGGCGTTGAAGCGGGCCATTGATGTTCGACATGTCGAGGAGAAGAGATACACGACTCTTGACTTACAACTTTCCTATGACGTTTCACCTTTGTAAGTCACTTGTAAGACATTTAGATGATTATTTACCTTAATAGGGTTAAGAGCCTTGACATTCATCCAAATTGAATACTTTGACATAGTATTGAACATTTGGCATGGTTAGATACTAGTAATCTTCTCTTTGGAAGCAACAATCTATTGAGTACTGAAGAAACATTCTTTTACTGAAACTATTTGTTCGATGTTTTTTACATTAGTAAAATAATCATTTGACGTCTTCAAATCAAACATGAAAAATAATGCTTTGGAAAAAATGTTTCAACTTAAGATTTCTGTTATATCCTTAGCATTATATATTCATATGATTACTAAGGCTATGTGGTGGAGTGCATAACCTTAACTTTTCATTTATTAGTTCTTAATAAATAAGTTAGGCCGACCTAATTAGGATGAAAGAGTGCGACCCTTTATATTTATGTATATAAATATGGATGGGTGTGATTCTCCCAAAGATATCACATATCATATCATTCAGTCTATTTAATCATTTATTTTAATTTCTAGAGGTTTCTCCTCGAAGTGGACTATATTCGAGTAATTTGATAAAGAAATATCATAACAAATGGTATTAGAGTATCGTTTTTGGCAACAATTTTTCCCCACTATATCTTGTATACAAGGTTGTTATACAAGATAAAAAGTCTTTACTCCAAATTTCAGCCTCTTTTGATCTGATTTGCTCGAGTTATTGCGATTTCATTGTTTTTGACAAATCCACTATATAGGCCGAAAAATTCAGAATTTTCTTAGTTATTTACATTTTTAGAAACCTCATAAAATTTGAGGTAGGGTCCATTCTTTGTATTTTCAGATTTAAGGTACTCTATATTTAGAAATTCTTAGGTCAAAGTTGGTCAAAGTTAGTCAACGGTGGAACATCTGATTCAGATATAACACATATTTTGACGGTTTATGGTTACTACTCACTTTGGATACTTTCCCCCTTGGATTGATAATAAATCAAGAACTAGAAAAAAAGTCACATCAGTAGCCATGCATTTTGAAACAGATATGTTTTCATCAACCATTGATCCCAATGACGTTCTTTATTGTCCACCACCTAAAATTGAGGGTGACATTCTGCAGGATGTGAAATAGTGGTAACTTTTATATAGGAGAAATTGTTTGCCCCATTTGCAACATCTTTGAATGAGGGTTTGCCCCATTTGCAACATCTTTGAATGAGGGTTTAGATAGGTTTAAAAGGATATGGTTTCTGAGTTGAAAACCTTAATTAATCCACCTCATACAACCACTCACACACAACCAAACCATATAGGAGGGCAAAATAGACCAAATATAGGGCAACCATTCCAAGGGTCAAAATTGAACCTACCAAAGATGGACATACGAAGTTCGATTGTACATATGTAACTTCATGGACTGGTACTTTAAGTTGCACAATATACCAGATGATGTAATGGTTGACATAGCTTCACTATATTTAGAATTTGAACCATATCAATGGTACTAGTGGATGACAAGTGACAAAAAGGAAGATTATTAGTTGGGAGGAATTTATTAATGACTTAGCAACCCACTATGAACAACCATGAAAGGAAGTTACTTCACCCAATTAATAAATCTTAAACAAACAGGATCCTAGCCAAATATAATGCTGAGCATATGAGATTGGTGATCCGGACTCCAGAAGTAACACCTTACCAGAGACCAATTTTACTTCAATGGACTAATTGATCAAGTTAAGTTCAAGTTTCACCTTATTTAAATCTCAAATGGTTTTATTTCAGCTTATTTATATAATTTAGTCACTATATCTTTATATTTTAAATATTTGTATATTTTTTAATTAGCTGTCCCCCCACCATCCCCAAAATTTAGAATTTTTTTACCGTCCCGGAAACCGCGTCCCCCTGTCTCAGGTAACTATGGTTTACTATATTATCTTTATCTCAATCCTATTGATGAGGTTCTTGTACGTAGACTGAACAAATACAATACATGGTGCTCCCTATTCCCTCTAAATCGAAAAGTGACAAAAGGCGTATGGGACAGAGTTATGGCATAATTTTCCTGGTAAATGACTAATCAAGGTGAACTTATGCCAGATAGAAACCCAACCAGATCAGATTGGGAAATATTCATGCATCTGGTCCCCCTGTATGTAGAGATTAACGGACCGGTTCACCAGCACTTCTCAGCGATACCAAGCCCCCCTTGGAATTTTTAGGGGCATAAAGGTACAGAAGGCCCATAGTTTATACAAGTTAAGTTCATTTCGCCCTCCATCATACTGAATTTTTGATGGGATACAACCATTCCTTTTTGCTGAGTGGTATTATCTAGTTTTTGAAGGAAAGCATTACCTGTCTATGAAATAAGGTTTTCCTTGGTCTTAAACTCCTTTACTACAAAAGCAATGGTAATGTGTTTAGGATTTCATTCATTGCAGCAGTTGCATGCATGGGTATGCTCAAAAGGCATTCACACTTTTGTCAAATGCAAGGAACTATTGTCAAATTCAATCAGTTCTCCCCAGTTCACATTTTCCAGTATACTCTTTACATGGGTTAAAGTAAGAGCTTTGAATAGTGAAAATTATTCATGTATACATGTTGTCCAAGTAATACATTTGCCAATCATAAGCATTTACCAGTCCATGCATAAATCACCACAATAGAGCAATGAAACCAAAATTGAAGAAAAAAGAAACAGCAGGATGGAAATTCATACCTAATTTAAAATGAACATTTATTGAACAAATCGCCTTAGGTTTAAAGCATACATTTCTCCGCGAAAATTAAAAAAACTCAGTGTTTGGCAGATATGATTTGCTTTGGTGCAGTACAAATTTCGTCTTTTAAAGCTCAATAGCTGAAATTTGTTAATATGTACACAGAAACGAAGAATAGATAAATACTATGGGTCAAAACAAGCTTCATTGAGAAACTCAGGGCTATTATTGGGGAATCCATAGTTCCTCCGTAGTTGCTAGGGTTCTGATTGCCAGACTGAGAAAAGTCACTATTGAGCTACAATTCGCCACTGATATTTGCCTAATTTTATCGAAAACAATGAAAAACAGGAAATGCACTCAACGACCTCCTCAATTGGAAGGAAACAACATGAAAATTAGAAGTAGCAGGCAGAAAGGAAGGAAGATGGGGAAGTGAACCAACCTGTATCCGCAGTCAGGGATTCAGAGGTACCAAGAAGCAATGTCCAAAAAGAAGTTGTAGTTGCCAAACGGAAGCTAGGCAAAGACTGCATGTGAGGACAGTTGGTGAGATGTGCAAGCAACATCTGGCAGGGGCAAAAGATGAGGCGGCAACAAGCAGCACAGGGTAGTCGTAAAGATGCAACCGAAGGGTAGCCACGCCTCCGGCGTAATTACAAATTACTAATTTATCATTCAACACACCTAAAGATCACACTAAATGATATTATCAACTATAAGAGACAAGGATTTTCCCAACTATATTTACAACAACACAAGGACAAAAAATGTTACCATTGTTATAACTGATGCAACTGAACACATTTTATATGGAAATCTACTAAAAATGGAGTGTTGTGTAAAAATTGAAGGTGTATTTTTCATCTAGACAAATAACCTATTAAAATTGTACCAAATTTTACAGTCGATTTCTTCTTTTTTTAATTTTCCCACCATCCAGGTTGGAAACCCATCTCTACACACCTCTCTGATTTTGCTCTAATGATTCAGGTTGTTCCATCCATCAATGCTGAGTCATTTTCCTTCTTGGACGAATTTTTGATTGATTCTCTTCGTTGTTTTGTTTGCTATTTTCTGTCCCTCTAATTCTTGCTGGGAGTTGAATGATTCGTTTATGGAAGCAAAAAGCCATAAGGAATTTAATTTTGTATTTTTTGGGAGGAGGTTCCAATCTCTCCAACCATCGTTGTCCATTTTATCTTTGTAGGCAAAACGACACAAAATCAGTTTTATTATTGTAACTGAAGTTCCTTGCCATTTTGAATGACTCTTATGATGTTGAACTGTTATAACTGATTAATAACATCAACTGGTGGATCATGATGGGGTCCCAATTGATTCCTCCATGTAACGAACCATTACACCAAAACCTCGAGGCGTTAGTGAAATCAACACATGAGGATCATAACATCCCACCATTAAGGGCCTTTAAAGTTATGTACTTATTTAAAGAGAACTTCATGCCTAAATCCTACTTCTGTTCAAAGCATTCCCAACAAAACATCATAAAACAGTCATCACACACAATGACTGATTATTCTCTCAAACAAATCTGAAAATTCTTTCAGACCTTACTAGGCTGTGAGAAAACCAAGTCCAATCCATGAATCTACGAGTAAAACTAAAACCGGATTATTGTTGAATATGTACTCTCCATTGTACTATAGAGTTAAAGTTATGATATATAGAAAACTCAAAAGAAATGCTAGCTAGTTCTAGGCGTATAGATGAAAAAACAGATTATCTCTCAACAATTATAAACCACTAAGTTCACTGTACATCCTAATTCAACCACTAGGCTACACACCTGACAAATAGTTCAATATCCATGTCATATCTCTTTTTCTCTAGCAGACATTATTTCATTAAAATTTAAGAGTTCTAACTAGTATTTTTTTTTAATGCAGGCTTTTCGATTTTGAAATCAACGCAGGAACCAAGGGATTCTTTTATTTCTTTACTTACAAATTCGGGTGATTTTTTTGAAGTCTTTAAAATGGCTTAAAGTTTCGTCTCAAACAGTATATGGACTTCAACAAATATAGATTTGAAAGATTTTTTTAACTCAAATGTCTAAATTTGTTTTTAATATTTTTATTACTTAAATATAAGAGTTTGAATGATATTCAATCTAGGTGGGTATTTTATATATATTTTGTTAAGTACAAAGATTTTAATGTTTCTTTGCGATTAAGTCCATTTTAATGAAAAAGTTCAGTTATGACAATTATACAACTCTTGAAATCCATTGGACCTAATGCAAATTCATGATATAGAACACTTTAAATGCTTGTCTTACAAAATAGTTTTATTAGAAAATATTGTTCAAATAACTGATAATTCAGATGTTCTCTTTCAATTGATTCATGCACATCATTGAAGTCTAAGAATATGTATGCACTCCATGACTACAATGAATCTAGCCAATGTAGTATTGTAGCAATGATGGAATGTACATGTATAATGACCTTGATCACGAATGTAGGGCTCAACATGTAGATCTTGTAGCATCACTTATATAATGTGTAGATGTACTTCACATTCTTTTATGTATGAAATTTCTTCATAAATTTGTTTCTTTTAAAAGATGTTTGGAATGAAAGCAAAAAATTGTTGTTATGATGTATTATGTAGAGCTTTCAATAATTTGATGCTTAAAGATGATGATGATGATGTTCTTGTTTGTAAATTGAGTTTCCCCATCCATGAAAAGCAAGGATATGCCATTATGGCATAAAGTGGTGTGGAAATGATGTGGGAGTTTCTTTTGTATCATGCATGTGAAGGTGTTTCGGAGTATCGACCAGTTGGTAATATAATGATTGACCTCAAGTTTGGGCCCAAATGTGGGTTGTAGTGGCCAAATTACATGGTTGCTACTTGTACCCACTTTTTTTTTTTTTTAACTCTTCCTTGGAATATGATTGTCATAAATCTTGGTGTTGGGTATATAGGGGTAGCTAAGACCGTGCCTCCTAATTCATTGGTTGTCTTCTATTGTCACCTTGAATCAACTATTGTTCACTCCCAATGCCACTTTTGAGGTTGGAGTTTCTTGAAGATTTTTATTATTAAAAACATTTCAACCCCACAAGATTGTATCGATGTGTTTTTCATCATGGATTTCTTAGTATTCATAAGGATTACCACTTATTTTTAGAGTATTGCCTTTTTTTTTGGATACTCAACTCTATATTGTAGGATAAGTAGTGCTTTTAGGATTGCCTATGTTTTTATTTATTTTTCTTACTTGTGTTCCTTTTGCCTCATTCCATTGTATTTTAAAACAAATTCATCCTTTTTAACTCGAGATAATTAGTTACCTTTAAAGGAAAACAACTAGGAGATACACTTGAAGCAACTTTTAGCCCAACGTAGTTACTTTTAGCACTTAGACTAAATGAATGTATAAGGTGTTTAAACATTTGGTTAATGTTGTGACCTTGTCGTTTTAATTGAGCGACTTTTATCATTGACCAATTCATTCGATTCATTTAGTATAATTTTTTTCCATCCAACATAAATAAATAGTTATTTATACCACTAGAAGGATACAAGCATGTTTGCACATTCATCATACCTTAAAATTATGTTTCGTATGTTGTTTTTTACCTTGATTGTCTATCCATGTTTTTAATTGTCCTCACCTTTGCAGTCAAGGTTTTTGCATTCATTAAACACTGTTTTTAGCAAGTCCAAATTATTTAGGGTTTTTCAAACACAACAAAATTAAAACGCATCTAAACAATAACTTGAAATTATACATTTAAGTTTTAAATATTAGTTTCTTATTTATAGTTTGAGAGTTGTGCAATTTGTATGACTTCCACAAGTCTATTAACATTTAACTAGGGGTTTAAGGTGAATGTGGGTAACATGTCTTCAAGGCTGAAAAAATAAAGAATAAAATGAGCGACATGAAGTTGAAAAGCTAGAGGCAAGAGTGGCTTTAGATGGAGGAGACCAAATCAACATAATGTTGTAGGATGGAACAAGTGATGTCAGAGTATCCAAGGGCTACATGGAAATCTTGCATTAACCAAAGGATTTAGAGTAGGAATAAGAAAAATTAAAATGTTTGCAAATAAGCTCATGAGGTTTGCGATATCTTTTTATTCTCGAATAATAAACATAAGATGGTGCATATGTTAATTATGCAATGTAACATGGTTGTGCTTTATTGTGCAATTGTGGAGGACTTAGTAGTGTGTTGCGTTATGTTGTATCACACATAGCTTATTGATTGCATGCGTGTGTAGCTTAGATCTTGAGAACATGGTGCAAAGCTATATCAGTGCAAATCATGCTACAATTCACTATTTTGGTGTGCGCCAAGTAGGGAACATATAGACAACATCACAAGATGGCACGACATGAGCAAACATGGTGCATAATTATAGTTCTTGCATGAGTTCTTGAAACTTTCCACATACACAAACTTTACACCCTCATGCACCATAGTTTGTATTATTTTCAAGATTTGCATTGAGTTCACATGCTTGTTAGAGAAGCACACATTGTATACATGTAATTTTTCACTTTTACTAACTTTTGCTCTTTACATGCACTATTGGATCATTGGCTTCCCTAGAGCGATGTCCTTAGGGATATTGTTGGGAGTAAGAGAAACCAAAAATGGTTACATTGGGCTAATATGTAGTGGTACTTATGAGAGGGCCTTGATGTGTAATCCATGTTACGACACATTAAATACCTTTACATTCATCTTTCACAATCTCCATATGACAACACCTTACTATCCTCTTATGATCGCCTCCATATCTACTTACCAAGACACATATACCTTCTTCATATCATATTTTAGCAGTGCCCGAGTCTTCCTCCATTACTCGAGACTTCCTTTTAGGACCCCTTGATAAAGTATTTCCTAGAGTTGATGGCGTTGACCATGGTCGATGATGTCTAGTTTTCATTTCTAAAAGTCAATTGCATCGACCAAGGTCGATGTTTTCTACATACATAAATTGTAATGTTTAGTCACGATCACTATATATACGCATCATTTGAGTGCTCTTTTTATCAAACCATCATCATTCATTTGGCCTATTTGCACTCGAACATCTTCCCTTGAGGTCTTAAACATATTGAAGTTAGTTTTTCTTATCTTTTGGATTCTACACTTAGAGCATAAGGTACCTCATATTTTCAAGCATAGGAGTTGCACTTTCCATGATTTTCCCAACCTTTGGAGTATTCAACATTTCTAGGTTTTCTTCTATTTGTTTGTGATCCTTCACATCAACTTTATCATAAAGTGTTGCTAACCTAGGGAGAAGTTAATGCACAAATGGTTTCTACACAAAGGTAAATATCTCTAATTTTTAAATTTCTTATATGTTATTTCATATTCAATTGATTGTTTGATAGGTCATGCATAGGTTAGAATAGACGAGCATATTCTTAATTTATTGCATTATTATCTATCAATTCTTATTTTACAAATCGTCTCTCTGAGCTTTACAACTTTATCGATCCTTAGAATCCACATTTATGATTCTAGCACGAGTATTTCTATTTTGTTAAAACCTTGTTATTATCAATTTTTAGTCAGGTCTTCATTAGATGTCACTCCTCTATTTTAAATTATAGGCTTTGGAACTTTATACTTTTCATAGTGTGGACTATTAACTACTAGATCCATGTCTTTTGCAACCTACAACCCTATTGTATGCATCTTTAGAATGTCCACCTTATTATCCTATTCTAGATTACCCAAAGAGAGGATATTCTATTGGACCATTCTTTACTTGCATAACTCTGGTGAACTCAACGTGAAGCTTACTCTCTTCCGATTGAGTCTTCTTTACATTAATCTCTTATTTTATTCTTGTAACATCCTCCTTGAAACCTATCTTATCCTTGCAATATTTTCCTAAATCTTCCAAGATGAACCATCTCTTTAACTATCAACATCTTGGTGAGAGTATCGATTTTGAGACCAACCATTTGGATTCATCTCTTAAGCTAACCCCCTTCTACTATAATTGTAACACGGTCGACGCCAACGCTAAAAAGATAGGTCAAGCTGCAAATAATAGAAGGAATACTTGATCTAACACCAACATTATTTAAGAAGAAGAACTCGAATAAGAGGAGGATAACAACATAAAAAACATCTATGTTGATTATACTCTTGAAATGTAATATTTCAACCAAGGCTACCTTGGTATGGCTAGAAAACCTGTTGAGGCTATTTTAGGATGCATGGAGGAATATAATTCCACTTGGGGCAACTATTCAACCCATGGGAGAAGTTAAAGCTTATATTACCTTGCCTATATCTCTAACACCACATTTTCTCAATTGACGATTGCTACCACAAATGCACCTCTGCAAACTAATCCTCTTCAAAATCCTCCTCAAAATCCTTTTCTTAATGATCGAATTCAACTTGTTTTGCAACTAATTAGACAAATGATTCAATAAGTTACCACTAAAAACCATTTTTTTCGCAAATGAATGCAAACCTTGCTCATATGCATAATAAACCTCAGCAAATTCAGTGGAGCATACTTAATTGATGTCCACCCCCACTTCCTCTTATAGCTCCGAATGGAACACCAATTTCACAAACTCCCATAACCAATATGGTGCTCCAATATATTTAGAAGGAACATTCGGCTCCTTGTATAGCCACTATGGATATCGAAGATATCACCCCTTGTCTTAGAATAGTTCCACTAACCCCAATCTTCACACTAAGGCCTTTGACAATGTCTACAACTACTAGATCAAAGATAATGCATATGCCATTGTCAAGCTCTTAACTAAGACCCTTACAGGTGACACTTTGGATTGGTACCATACTCTTCCTACAAAATCCATTGTTAAACTTGAGGGATTGGTAAATCTACAACTCAAGGAGTTCCATTCTCAAGATCTACCGAAGAACAATTTGAACATTTTTATCAATTGTAAATAGGGTGAGAATGAACTACCCAAGCTTTCAGCAAGTGATGGTAAACCCTTTGTAACAAAATTGATCACACCTTTATTAGATCTTTATTAGATCTTCTTCGAAACCCTATAACCCCACCTTCAATGCAAGGTTAGGTCCTTTTCTCCTTATCACTTTAGAGGATGTCATTGAGTAGGCTAAGAGGCGAGACTATCTTATCCCCATGTTATAGAAACATCAAACAAGGAAATCCAAACCTCAACCTCAAACTCAAAAGAACACATCGTTTCTAATGAGCACATGGATAACAAAATCTCGAACATTCCTAATCCTAGCAATTCTTTCCAAAAAGGCTATCCATAATGTTGATTCATCCCCTCTTAGATCCAATGGAGGTAAACATCCTTATCCCTCTTCTTCCTCCCATATGGATTGTCATTAACCTCTCTTCATGGAAGAGTTGAGGCAATGTCTCCCCATTCTTTATGAAACAATTGTGGATAAATCTTTCCTTCTACCCAATGGTATTGTGAGAATCTATTTTTGGTTGCATACCAATTGGCGTCATTCACATGAGAATCACAAAAACTCTCTATTATTTCACCTATATTTTCTTGTTCGGTGCCAAATTCTATCATGAAGGTGTGCTTTAAAGAGACTCGAGGAATCTGTGGGCCTATGACCACATGCAACAACATAACAATGTTATCAACAAAGCCAATGAACACCTTAAAGTCTATATTGATCCCTTGCCTAATCATTCCTAGGTTGAAGAAGCTTCTTAGCCTAAAAATTAGAAACAAATTTCTTCTTCTTCTAATACTATAGAAACAATTTACATTCCTAACATAGATCCTATCGAGAGTTTGGTTGGCATGAATGACATGAGATGTGTGATTTCCACTATCGATACCATATGCTCCACTCCTCATTACCATACCCACATGCCATATTTTTCAAGAATCATCTTTAGAAAATCAAAAACTTGAAAATCCTCTCTAGATCAATGTTATTGGTCGTCTTGAACTAACACAATTGATGTTATTTATCACATAACATGTCCCCATTGACAACATCAATCACTTTGTATCATGCATGAACAATGTCGTATAGTTAGAGAAAACAATTAAAATTTTCTTCACCCTAATCCACTAGTCTCTTCAAATCAAATTCAAATTGAGGAGGGTATAGACCAATATTTCACCGGCCAACTTGGAGGAATGGGATCCAATCACAAAACTCTCAAAGCTTCCAAGCAACATCCTCTTTTTTGAGTTAATCAAAACTTCTCCTAAACATTTCAATGAAATTATGATAGCCCTCTTCGAGATGAATTTATCATTTTCACCTAATTTGGGGCAAGACTTCTTCTTGCATGGCTCCGATGAGATTATACTTTAGAAATGCAAATAGCTTGCAATCCAAAACAATCTAACCACATATTGGCCATTCTATATTCATTTCCATATTAACTCTATGATCTTGGATGAGCTGATTTTTGAGAAGACGATCCTCCTCTTTTCAATTATGTCAAGATCAACAACATGCAAGTCAAATAATCTCTCGTAGATGAGCATTTGGGAACATTTGTTGTTTCTTTAGAATTCGTTAAATGCCTAGGATATTTGACCGATAACCCTTAAATTTTCTCATAACACGTGTCAAGCGTATGATTGAAGCAAAATGCCTCCTATGGACTACATTTAGCTACCTATTACCAGGCCTCATCGCACTATTAGAGAGAAAGTGATGATCTTCAAATTTCCTCTTTCATATAGCATCCTCATTGGTTGACCATGGACCCATTAGATAAGATCTATTTGTCTATGCATCAACTTTCCCTATCTAGGTTTCATGTTTAAGATTTAGGATGACACGAACCCATGGAACTTTGAATACTTTTAACAATGCAATGTCTATAAAATCCCGCTCTCGAGGAACTTCCTTGTGTCCCATTCTTAGAGTATCAACACTCCAACTACCATGTTGACTCCCTTTGAGGAAATAGTGGGCACCCTGAGCTTAATGGGAATATACCACCTAACCTCTTTTTCTTGTATGATGACAAGCTTGATTAGATTAATCTTAATATCAAGACTTATGAATTTATTGATTTCATCATTAATTATTTTCCCCTTTCTTTGCGACCTCATTCTCACAAGAAGGTGATTGATGCAATTCTTATTATCATTTCTTCTTCTTCGCCTCCTCCCAAAGAGTTATCTGCTTCACTACGTAGTGAAATAATTGTTGAATACCTTAACCTTGATATCATCATCCCTCCGTATGATGATAACTATTCACTTGATGAACCATTATTAGCTGGGTATGCCCAAGATAAGAATGTGAAGGTCCTACAATAAAAAAACATTAAGATCCCCTCTTGATACTCATGATTTTGCATATTCTCTAGAATCTTTATAATCATCCTTTAGCCACACCATCAACATGACTATAACTGAGCCCCCTTCTCCCTTCCTCGTATTATGACGACTCAAAGGATGAGTTAGTCATCGAGAAGTGGGAGGAACGTGAGCAGAAGGAACTATTTCAAGGTCATATTACTTCTAAACCTTCACTAAGCGACTTAGAGGCCAATCCACATTCATCGATGGTTCTTCTAACTAGCTCACCCATTATTGATCCTCCTTGTGACTCGGTGCCTAAACTAGAACAAACATGGCCTCTTTGGGTATCCCTACTATCCCTTATTCTTCCTCACTCTCTTCTACATATACATTGATTCCTCCTGTCATTACAATTACATATTCATCATACGAATCTGTGTTGTATTGTACATGACATGAGGAAACAAGGCATGTTGTTAAGGATTGTCAAGTTTATTGGAAGTACATGAAGAAATTAGAAGCTAAAGTTCGTGAGGAATGGAAGCAAAAACCATCTTGTTTTGTATCCTCTCTTCAAGACTTGTATTCTCATTATGGTGTTAACTCCCATTCATCTATTGATTATCAGGTACTTTGGTAAAAATAGCAAAAACAATAATTACCCTCTCCTCCACCTCAAGACGAGAGTTTGGTTTCCCTTAATTTTCATGCTTTGGTCATTCCTCCTATGGTTTGTCTATCTACACACACATTCTATAGAATAAGATAAGGTATCGCATCCTCCCTTTTATCCTCCTCTACTAGAGATCCCTCTTTTCATCCTTACCCTACCACCTTCTCTAATGGATGTGCACCAGGAGATCTTATTTTGGATTTCCATGAGTGGAGGAATTTGTAGTGATTGTGTCATGAGATACATTAAAAGGTCTCTCGTGTTCTTGATGACATTGAGGATGTCATGATTCACATACATTATGACATCTAATGGCAGGTTCACGAGGTTATCAAGGATTCCTGCAACTATTTTGCACACCCTTTTCTGCCCCATTTACTTTTCCTCATACTACTTTATATTTTCTTTCATTTTTCTTTCTTATAGTTACTTCTTACACTACTCAATTACCATCATTAGTTTTAGACAGATTGGTTATCTCCATGTTTTAGTTACCCCTTATATCCATAGTTTAGAGAAGTCAATTAGGCCGTTGTTTCAGCCTACCCCTTAAAATCCTATATAATCTACATATTGCATAGGTCGACTAGTTCACATTTCTTGACTACCACTTTACATCCTAATTTTATGATTTAAAGAATCGTGACATCCTTTGTATTTACGTTTTATTGTGTCTTTCTTGATTTTTTGGTATGTTGTTTATCCATGATTTACAAACTCCTTATGGCATCCTTTGGATTTACTTTTTACCATTTTTGCCTCACTTGATGTTTTCATTTTTTGTTTATCTATGATTTACGGACTCTTGCAACATCCTTTAGATTTACTTTTAGTATTCACAAATTTCTTGATATTTTAGTATTGTTTATTCCTGTATGAAATCCTTTGGGCTTATATCCACCATTTGTTTCTCACTTGATCCTTTGGTATGTTTTTATCTGTCTTACAATATTATATTTCACGTGTATAATATCACATTTCATGATTTTTTGGACCTATCATATGTTTACACTTCTATCTCTTGACATCTCTAGCAATCTACAATTCATATACTACCTAGTTCATTGATGTAGAAGCATCAACTTGAACAAGTTTTTATAGCTCAAATTTTGGTTTGACCATGTTGTGTGGGTGTTTCTTAGGGTCCTTGATGTTTTTTGTTTAGTCTTCAAGTTGTTTAGAATTCAATTTTTGTTGTTTTCTCACTTTCCCACCTAAAATGAGATTTTTGAGTTTTAAAACCTTGTTGGTTAGTTTTTGTCTCGTGGTTTGTTTTGTTTGAGTCTAAATGTTTTTGTTAGGTGTCTTAGACATTTGGACATGTCTTTTGGTGTCCCTTATGGTGTATAAGTTGTTTTATAGTTCTAAATAATTTTTACTCCTTTTTCACCTTGTTGTAAACCCATCCAAGTGACCATAACAATTAGTTATGGATTGAACTCAAGGGAAAAGAGATGAATATAAAAAAATTGGGAGTTACTTATATCATTGGGAAAGAAGAGGCTCTGTGTGTGAATGTATGAAAAGGAGTATCAATAAAGGGGAAGAGTTTTTACTCTTTTTTAGAGCATTTGAATATTTGTTTTGTTTTCTTCAAAAACTCAGGTGTAGTATCTATGAACAATAAAATATGATGTTTTCATGTTATTTCTCACTTTGACAAGGAGGAGGGAGTGTTAATGTATGTGACTTACCCCATCATCTCTCTGGGATCTTGTCCACCTCACATGGTTAGTCATCTCGCTTAGCAAGATCATAGGTCATCATGTTTAATTAAGGTTTCATCTATCCATATGTCATGCACAGGAGTTACGCAACACTCCTCTATATGTACCTTCTTATTTTGATCTATGAGTATGAGTAGACCTATTATTTCATGCTTGATTTTCCTTTGTGATTAGATTTCTTGTTGATTACTTGGTGCGTTCATGTCACCATTGGAAGTGCAACCTCTTGTTAGCCATTTTATTTTAGTGTTTTCATTGATGCAAAATCCATTGATGGCAAAGGATTTTGAGGGGTCATTTGAGTCTCCATGAGGTGTATTTCAATGTCTAACATGAAGGGTTAAGTCTTGTTGAAAATTGTGTGGTCTTGGTCATGGTTCATGGTGTCTTGAGTGAATATAAGGGCTTGTAGAGGTAATGTAAGACATGGATGATAATTTTATGAGGTCATGGAATGTGTTGAAGCTCAGTACATGTGTTCAAGGTTGGCCAAGTGATGTTGAGGTCAGTTTTAGTGAAACAAGCTTGTTTCAAGTGCTTGTTTGTGAGGCTTAGTGAGCAATATGAGGTATGGAATAATGAAGTGAAGATTTTAGCATATGTTAAAACATGGTAGTAAAATTGGGAGCATGTATATGATGTTTTATGACACTCACAAGTGTCTTATAGTACTGATACATGTATTTGACATGGTTTCTAGGTCATTCTAAGCCTATTCTTAGACCTAGTGCATGGTGTTTTCCATGGTAGCATGAAGAATAACATATGGAATTCTTGTACAAGCATGTGGAAGGTGTTTCGGCATTATATATGATGTGTATGAGGAGTTTCAGGTCAGTACTCAGAGGTTTAATGATGTTTCTAGGTCCTTTGAAGCAAAAATAGTGAGAACAAGGTAAGTAAACACAGGTAAGTCACCGTGGTTAGAGATATTCAGACGTATTTGATCATGGATGAGATTTAGGTCAGTTAGAAGAGGTTTTCATGATGATTCATTCAATGTTTCAAGTCAGTATGATGATATTTTCTCAAGATATGAGGTTTTTCTAAAACCAGGTTTTCAAGAGTGCATTTTAGAGCTAAAAGTTGACCATTTGATGATCGTTGTGGATTGTGTGCTTTGCATGGAGACCTAAAATGATTCTATAGGTAATTTTTTATTCATGTTTCTAGTAGGATTATTTGATGATGAATATGACTCCTTCAGCTTTCCAATGATGTATTTTAGAGGTTTTGGTTGTTTTGTGGGCCCCACATAAAAAGGTAAGTTTCTGGAAAGTTTCAGTTTGTGCAAATGTTTCTAGTGGACATATTGACTAATTTACCATTTATTGAATCATGGTAGTTTTAATACATTTCTATGATGATTTAAAATCATGATGGTGCCTCTAAAGTACAAAGTGTGCCCTATTTATGAGTATTGGTTTTTAGGCAATTTTGGGGTAGTTTTAATAAGTTTGTGATAAAATTGGTTTTTCAGGAGTTACATGTAGAGTTATGACTTGGTTCAATTTTTTTCATTATTTTTATTCCTAGATATTTCCAATGATATATCACACTTGAGTTTTTGTTGAGGTATGAGGAAGTTATGACTTGTTCTTTGAGGGTTAATTTTTAGGGTGTTTGGTTGAGCATGGTCTAAAGAGGCTTCATGAGGTTTGCTTATTGTTCTGATTTATTTCATGCTTACTGAAGGTTTTTGAGTGCTTATAAAACATGTCTAAGTGTATTACATGATTTTATGAAGTTTTTTTTTCTCTAGTTCATTCTTTTTGGTCATAGATTTTTGTTTTGGGGTTTCAAGGCTTGTTGTGTCCCAAAAGGTGGTCTTAGAGGCTTTAGGAGTTTTTGGAAACCTACTTGGACCCATTTGTGAAATTTTATGATGTTATTATGATATGGAAATTATTTTTACACTATGAAGGCTGACCCAGGTGATTTAGTGAAAAGAAACATGTATAAAAGCAAATTAGAAGGTTTATTTGCACTAGTTGTTTGTGTGGTGAAAAAGTATGATCCAAGGGATATTCTTGGAGATTCAAAGAGGTATGAATGACTATCATGGGAGGGAAATGAGTGTTTAATGATAATCTAAAGAGTAAGAAGAAAATTTCGAGCTAGGGCTAAGAAGAAATCAACTAGAGGAGAGATAGATTTGAGCAAGGAAGAAGAAGGTGTGTTTGAGAAGGGTTTTGAGAGAGAGGAGCTGAATTTGTGATCACCATCAATCGTTGTAGAAACATATCTTCAATGATCAACCATTTTACATGACTGAGTTGTTTCTTGGTCATCTTAGGGGTTATAGCCTCCTTGTGGGGTTGGTGCCTCACTAAACTAGGGGTTGGTGCTCCTTGTAGGGTTGGTGCTCTACTAAACTAGGGTTTGGTGCTCCTTGTGAAGTAGGTAATTCACTAAATTTATTTTCTTTGAGTAATATAAGTAGAGTTTTAATGGTTTTTCTTCCCCTTGATGGTTTCCCACTTATATATGGTGTAAACGTGTCTTCTTTTTTGTTTCATGTACTTGTGCATGTTTGATACACACCTAAAATGCTCATATGGTTATGGATGTTAAATGGTTGAATGAAATGATGAATGTAAGTAATGGAAAATGAAATGAAATTTTTGTAGGAATAATTCACCCCCCTCGGTCCATTGTGCTTCTAACACTTCTTCGATGTACATGAGGTTTTATATTGATCCTTGGCTTAATTGTTCAAGGTAACAATAAATAAGATGGCCAAAATGAAATGGTCAACGGGTTACCCCGTGTCATATTTTCTAAGGGTATTTGTGAGGGTTTTTCCCTTGGAAAACACCCTGAATGTTTTGTTGACAAAGGAAAATCCTGGAGAATTACTCGTCTTTTAGATCTTGTTCATAGTGACATTTCTAGCCATTTCCCGTCTCTTTCGTTTACTAGAGCTCTATATATACTTACCTTCATTGATGACTTTTAACATTATACTTAGGTGTATTTTCTTAAGCTAAAGTCTGAAGTTTTTGATCACTTTTGAGACTTTAAGGATTTTTTTGAGAAACAAGTTGAAAGGTCTATCAAGGTTCTTCAAACCGACAATGGAGGTGAGTATGTGAGAAATAAGTTCGAAGATTATGTACCTCCGAAGGGATTTCTTTGCAGCGTACAATTGCTTACATACCTTCGCAAAATGGAGTTTTAGAAAGAAAGAACCTAACGCTTAAGGAGATGGCCACTTATATGGTTCACTCGAAATCTCTTCCTCCACACTATTGTTTTGAAGCAGTGAATTGTGTGTGCTACATTCAGAATCATGTTCCACACAAAGCAGTGAGACAAATAACACCCTTTGAAGCCTGGTTTGGACACAATCCTAATGTTGAGAACTTTCAAGTCTTCGGATCCAATGGTATGGCCTGAATTCCCAAAAAGAAATGTAATGCTTTAGAACCACAATCCAGACCTTGTGTTTTTGTATGGTATCCTGATGGTGTGCAGGGATATCGATTGTTGAACCCTACTACTCATGAACTTTATATTGAGAGAAATGTGAAATTTGATGAGTCATCTTCAACTTCTACTTCTCCACCCTTAGAGGTCTTTATTCTCTATGATTCTGAATATTAATCTTCAAATGATGATATTTTTGAGCATGCTCCTCCTCTGCTTGATTCTCCTACACCTCCCGACCCTCATGTTTCAGATTCTTATGATTTACATGGTAGTGATGATGAGGAATTTTTCCCTTCGCACTCGAGTAAAGAATCTATTGACTCTAAGCCCGATCCTCCTGGTCCTCCTTGGGCTAGAAAAACTTTGCAGAGTGCTGGAGAGTGGATGGGGGATCCTTTAGATAAGAGAAGGACTCACTCGAAGCTCATTAGACCTCATTGCTTCTCCTCTTCTTTTGACCCTCGGTCTTTCCGGGAGGCTTCTGGTATTCTTAAGTGGGATTATTCCATGGATAAGGAGTATTCCTCACTCATGAATAATGATACTTGGGATCTTACCTCACTTCCGAAAGGAATAAAAATCATTCAGTGTAAGTGGGTGTTCGAATAAAGTATGGTGTTGATGGAGACATCGATAATTTTAAAGCGCGACTTGTAGCTAAGGGTTTATCCTAGGTAGTTGGGGTTGATTACTCAGAAACCTTTGCTCCAATTGCGATGACTTCCATTCGATTAACCCTCGTCGTCGTTGCTCTAAAAAAATGGGAAGTCTATCAGATGGACGTTAAAAGTATCTTCCTTTATAGGGACCTAGAGGAATATCTACATGGAACAACCTCGAGTTAGGTCTATGATGCCTTCTTTGTTTACAAGTTAAATACGTCTCTCTACAATCTTAAACAACCCCCTCAGGCTTGGTATGCCAAGATGGACTCATTTTTACTTACATCAATGTTCACTGGGTGTCACTCTGACCCAAATGTTTATATTATGCAGCAGGATGAATCCATACTCATCCTCGTTCTTTATGTTGATAACTTGTTGATCCCAAGAAACTCTTCCTCTATCATCAATTCTATGAAGATTGTCTTATCCAACAAGTTTTCCATGTATGACTTAGGATTGCTTCATTACTTTCTTGGGATTCAAATTTCGTAATCTAACTCGGGAATTGTGATTTCACATCCTAATTACTCCCTTAATTGGCTAGCTCGGTTTCATATGTCTGATTGTAAGCCTTCTCCTACTCCTTTCCATTATGGGGTTAAGTCAGTTTCTGATTTCTCTACTCCCTTGGTTGATGGTACCCTTTATTGACAGTTAGTGGGGAGCTTGATTTACCTGACTCACACTCGCCCGAATATATTGTATGGCATTGGGATCATGTCCATATTTATGCAAGAGCCTCATGACTTGCATTAGAAAGTAGGGAATCATATCCTTCACTATGTTCATGACACTTATATAGATGTCATTCACTATCTAGGAGTAACATATATTGATTTGGTTGGATTTATTGATTCTGATTGGGTCGATGATCTGGATCATCATAAATCTACCTCAGGGTATAGTTTCTCTCTTGGTGCGGGTCCTATTAGTTGGTCTAACAAGAAGAAGAATGCAATTTCCATGTCTTCTACATAGGAAAATGTTATGTTTTGGAGCTTGTTTTCATCTGTGGAAGTGTTGAAGACTGTATACTATACTGTACACTCTCCACAGTTTTCTTGCCGAGAAATTTTTTTGTCCTTGAAAAAATGTCTGATATCTCGAGAAACGTGCTCTTCTCATATGGGTGAGATATTTAACCCATAGGTTTATGGGGCGAGTTTTGGACCATGGTTTTGGTTCCCATGGTATTATAAAACTGCTTAAATAGTTGCCTATTGATATGCTTTTGGGATTTTGATAGGGTAGACAGATCATTGTAGATGTGTGTGAGTTCAAGTGTGAATTCAAGAGAGTTTGTTGAGCACATCTCCAAATAGACCTAGGTATTGTATTGAGAGAGAGGTGGCTTGTAATAAAATCTGAGTAAGTGATTCTTGGTGAAAGTAGCCCAAATTAGGTGAACAACGTTAAATACCATGTTTGTGTTGCGTTCTTTTATTTTTTTGCACTTTTATTTCAGATATGTGATAATTATCTACATATTAGTTTCTACTATTGCAATTTTATGTGGGATTTTTCCGCATATTTTATCCCTTATTTCCTAACAACAGAGTATAGAGGAACAATAAACGTTGCCACAGAAGTTGTTTGGTTGCAAGGTATCTTGATAGAGTTTGGTATTCACTTTTGGTGGCCTACTATCATCTACTGTGCATCAACATGAGCACCATCTCTATTTTTTGAAATCCAATTCAACATCAGTGGATTAAGCACTCAAGATCCATATGCACTTCATTCGGGATTTGATTTAGGATGACATCATCGACTTGCGATATTTTTGGACTTCGATCAGTGCAGACATTTTCACCAAGCCCTTCACTGAGGTGAAATTTCTTCACTTGTGGTCTCTTCTTGGGGTGAGGTCTGTTGCAACCACCCATCTTCTTCAAGATTTCTAGTCCTTTACTCTTCTTTTTTTCCAGAGAGATGTTGTTTATACATGGATACCTTATCAGACCTTTAGTTTTCAGGCCCCATTGGCACATCTTTCTTAGTTTTCTAGGGAATTCTCTTTCTGTTTTGACTTGCCTTGACCTCTACCTTAACTTCGATGAAGGGGAGTGTTGGTGTATGTGACTTACCTCATCATCTCTCGGGGTCTTATCCACCTCACATGGTTAGTCATCTCGCTTAGCGAAATTATAGGTCATTAGGGTTAGTTAGGGTTTCATGTGTCCATGTGTCATGTATAAGAGTTACACAACACTCCTATATATGTACCTTCTTATTTTGATCTATGAGAATGAGTAGACCTATTATTTCATGCTTGATTTTCCTTTGTGATTCAATTTCTTGTTGATTACTTGGAGCGTTCACATCACCATTGGAAGTGCAACCTCTTTGATGTGCACGAGGTTCTATATTGATCCTTATAATACAATCTCACAGGAAGATCTATTAAAATAATTTATATGCATGTTTAAGATTTTGATCTTTGTTTTGAAGTTTTTCTCCTTTAAATTTTAAGACTCGTGTTTACTTCGTCCAAAACAAGTAAGTGACTTGTGTAAAATTTGATGTTTTGCAAATTAAATTTGTTTCTAATAACTCAGGAACGTAAAGGGTCCTAAAACAAACCTACATGATGAATTTCAAGTATTGAAGTTGAGAAATATTCACTTGAGGAAGTTTTTATCACTTGTGGCCTATCCCAAAAACCCTCATTATGGTTTAAGCAAAAGTTGAGTTTATAGGCCCAAATCATCAAATCGGGAGCTAAAATTTGAGAGATATATTCTAATGACCTTGTAGCAACATTTTGGGTTTTGATTATTGAAAAATCATTTAGTTAGTCCCAATTGATGACAATATAAAATTAGACCTATAGACACTTAAGAGACCTAATTAGTCAAAATAGAGTATCAAAATTTTGAGGCTTGATTGAGTTTTGAGTTCTAAGCTTTGGCACAAAGAAAGATCATAGTAAAGGGTATCCTGAAAGAATTCTAGTTTCTTGTAACATTTTTCCAAACTTCCTCAGTAATAATATTTAGTGATCTTGAGGGCTATTAGCAAACTAGGTTTGTGTTCCCAAAACAGAGGATTAGGAGAATTTTTGATTTATTTCTTTTGTAGTCTTGCATCATTTTCAGTATCGAGTAGGTTGATACCAAAAAAATAAGAGAAATAAGTGAGGTAAGTGAGAAAGGAGAAAATGCCACCCAGAAGAATAGTGAGAGGAGGTGGTAGAGGGGGCATTCAAGTTGTAAATGCCAACATGGAATAGTTGAGGAACATGAGAGTGATTTTTGATGCAAGGTTGACAACATTAGAGGCTAACCACAGAAGAGGAATCACAAAAGGTGATGTGAGTGACAAGGAAGAAGAACCATATGTAGCCCTAACATAATGAGAGATTAAAGAGCCTAAAGAGAGTGAAATTGACAAGTTACTTAAGGTGATCACAAGACATAAATCAAAACCAAAGCTATAAATTCCTACACACGTAGGGAGTCTTGATGGAGAAGAAATCATTGATTGGATAACCTCTTTGGACAAGTATTTTGAATATGAAAAAGTGCTAGAAGAATCGAAAGTGAAGTTTTCATGTACTAGATTGAAAGGATATATAATAATATAGTGGGAATTCATACAAGATGAGAGAGTTAAGCATGGGAAGAGAATAATCAAGGCACGGGACATAATGGTAGCCAAGCTTAAGGCTAAATTTCTACCTAGTGACTACCAGAAAAACTTATACATGAAATTAAATATTTTGAAACAAAAGCAAATGAGTGTTAAGGACTACACTTAGGAGTTATAAAAACGATAATCAAATCAAGGCATGTAGAAGAATATGTGGATAAGATAACCAAGTACTTGTATGGGCTAAGATATAACATTTAGGATGAACTTAGTTTGGTGATTCCTATAACACTAGAAGAGTTTTATCAATATGCACTTAAAAGAAGATAAGTTGAATAGAAGACAAAACCAACAAGGTAGAGGAAGAGGAAGGAGTTACAGAGGAGGAGGAATAAATTCATCACAAAGGACAAATGGAGAAGCTATTAGTTCACAAGAACAAACTTCTACTTCAATAGGTGGATTTAAAGGAATAAAATTCTCATATAGAGGAGGATATATGCAGAGAGGAAGAGGGACTGTTGGATTCATAGGAAAATGTTTCAAATGCAATAAATTTACAAGTCATAGGTCATGGGAATGCATAGAAGAACCTCAAGCAAGCACTTCAAGAACTAAAAATAGAAACCAATTGGTTCAAGAAGAGGAAGAAAGTGTGGGTTCTCCATCACACATAGAAGATCTGAAGTTGGTGAGTCCTTGTTAAAGAAGAGAGTGTTGATCAAACATCCCAAGGAGAAGGATCCTGCACAAAGGAAGACTTTGTTCAAGACAATGTGCAAATCACAAGGTAAGTGTTGCAAGCTAGTTATTGATTCAGGTAGTAGTGATAATTTGGTCTCTTTGGAAATGGTGGAGAAACTTTGTTTGAAAATAATACCACATCCTACACCTTATAGAGTTTCTTGGCTTCAAAAATATCAAAAAGTTCTTTTAAGTGAGCAAAATTGGGTAGATTTCCTATTAGAGGTTATAAGGATAAGGTATTGTGTGACATAATGCATATGGATGTTTGTCATGTACTTCTTGGAAGACCTTGGCAATATGTCAGGAAAACAACTCATGGCGGAAGAAAGAATGTGTATACCTTAGTAAAAGATGGAGTAAGTCACACACTGCTGCCCTTGAAAAAATAACATGAAAAAGGAGTGGAGTATAATGTCATGGTGGTGAGTGAGAAGGAATTTTTGGATGATATGAAAGAAGGACTGGGTTTTGGAATCATAATCAGACCTAGGACTGTTATAACAACCAATAGAGTATAAGAACTATGTCAAGAATATTAGGATATGTTGAAAGAGTTTACTAATATTATATATGAGCTACCTAATGAACTACCACCTATAAGGAGGATCAGCCATAATATTTAATTCATTCCAAGATCAAAATTTCCAAACAAAGCACCCTACAAGATGTCACCTAAAGAAAATTATGAGATTAAGAAAAAAATTCAAGAACTTTTGGACAAGGGACTGATTCAGGAGAGTCTTAGTCTATGTGCGGTGGATGTTGTTCTAGTGCTTAAGAAATAAGGATATTGGAGGATGTGTAAAGAGTTAAGATAAAAAAAAAATCCACTATAAGGTATAGATTTCCTTTGCCAAGAATTGAAGAGTTGATGAATTGTTTGAGTGGTGCTTCTTACTTTTCAAAAATTTATCTCAAGAGTGGATATTATCAAATAAGGATAAGAGAGGGAGATGAATGGAAAACAACCTTCAAGACTAAAGAGGGACTTTATGAATGGCTTGTCATGCCATTTGGATTAACAAATGATCATAGCACATTTGTGAGGCTTATGAATGAAGTCTTGAAATCATTTCTTGGTAAGTTTGTCATAGTTTACTTGGATGATATTCGATTTACAGTGCAAGCAAAGAAGAGCATTTTCATAATCTTAGGATGGATTTAGAGAAACTACAAGAAGAGAAGTTGATGATCAATCTTAAAAAGAGTGTGTTTTTCAAGAAAGAGCTAGATTATTTAGGTTTTGTGATCTCATAAGGATTGTTGAAGATGAATAAAGACAAAGTAAAAGCTATTGTGGAATGGCCAACTCCCAAATCAACATACGAGGTAAGAAGTTTTCATGGTTTGGTTAGTTTCTATATGAAGTTTATTAGAAATTTTAGTGATATTTGTGCTCCTATGTTTCACACAATTAGAGGATACAAAAATAAATTTGAATGGAATGATAAAGATGATAAGAGTTTTCAGTTTTTAAAGAAAAAAATTACAGAGAAACCAATGTTAACTCTTCCATACTTGAACAAGGTGTTTCAAGTGGAATGTGATGTTAGTGGAGTGAACATAAGAGTTATTTTTAAGTCAGGAGGGTAGACCTGTAGCATACTTTAGTGAGAATTAAATGAAATTGAGAAGAAGTGTTCAGCCTATGACTTAGAATTCTATGTTATGGTCCAAAGCTTGAGAAAATGGAGACATTATTTGATGCCTAAGGATTTAATTATATATACAGATAATTAAGCATTACAATATATAACCAGCTAACCTATGCTTAATCAGAGGCATATGAAGTGGGTGGATTACTTGTAAAAATTCACATTTGTGATCAAGGATAAGAAAGGACAAACAAACAAAGTACCAAATGCATTGAGCAGAAGAATGTTGTTGGTACAAGAGATTCGTTGAAAGTGGAGGAATGGAGGCACTCAAGGAGCTATATGAGGATGATCTAGACTTTAAGGAGGCTTATAAAGTTTTTAAGTATCATACTATACAAAATAAAGAGCCATGGTTAGATTACATGATTCAAAATGATTTATTGTTTAAAGGAATGCAGTTGTGTATACCAAGAAGTTCTATGAGAGAAAATTTAATCAAAGAGAAGCATGTAGGAATTTAGCTAGTCATTTTGGCCTTGACAAGACTTTAGCACAACTGAATGCTCACTATATTGGCTTAGAATACATGCAGATATAGAGAATTTTGTTGATAGGTGAAAAATATGTCAATTTGCTAAGGGAAAGAGTACAAATACAACTCTATATCAGCCTTTACAAGTGCTTAATAGGCCATGGGATTCCATCAATATGGATTTTGTGTTAGATTACTAGGAACACTAGGTGGGTATGATTCGATCCTTGTAGTTGTGGAAAAAATTTCTATGACGGCTCATTTCATTCCTTGCAAGAAAACTAGTGATGCCACATATGTGGCTAATTTATTTGTCAAATAAGTAGTTATACTCCATGGAATTCCAAAAATAATTATTTCAGACACAGATACAAAGTTCATAGTGCACTTCTAGAGAACATTGTGGAAGAATTTAGGGACAAATCTAAGTTTTAGTTCAACCTATCATCCTCAAACTGATGGCCAAACTGAGGTGGTGAATAGGAGTTTAGGAAACTTGTTAATATGTCTAACAAAATAAAATCCAAATGAATGGGATTCAGTGCTTTTACAGGAAAAGTTTTCTTACAATGATTCACCTAATAGAAGCACATGTATGATTCCATTTTAATTGGTGTATGAAATTGATCGTAGAGGGATTTTTGAGTTGAGAGATTTGGGAAAAATGAAGAAGAGAAGTGCTGATGGGAAAGAGTTTTCCATTGCCATGCAAGAGGTCCATGAATAAGTCAAAAGAATATTAGAGAAGAGTCTAATCAAGTACAAGAAACATGTTGATTTGAAAAGGAGATAGGTAAGTTTCTAAGTGGGAGATATGGTGTTAGCGTATCTTAGGAAGAAGAGATTCCTAAAATGACAGTATACCAAATTGAAGATGAAAAAGATAGGTCCTTGTAGGATCATGAAGATGTTCTCTAACAATTCCTAGGAGCTAGACTTGCCACAAGATGTTGGAATTTTTCACATATGAAATGTTGAGACATGTATCCTTTTAATGGAGGAGAAGATGAATGTACATCTGTAAAATAAGAAATGACAATCCAAGATTGGACAAAACAATGTTAGGAAATTATTATAGTGCTCATGTAATTGTTATATGGTTATAACAATATAGTTTATTGTTATATTGTTTCCCCATGAATATTTTATACGGGTAATTTGTTATGAATACTTCCTATAAATTAAGAAGTTGTTTTGCTATCTTATTGGTTATATAATAGCCATACATTATAATAATATGGTACATCAATTTAATATTGAAAATATTTTTGCTGTGTATAATCTATGATTTCTAAGATTTGGTATCAGAGCAATAAAGATTTGGTATAGTGTTTGTGATTTAACTTTTTGGGGGAAAGAGTTTGATTGCAATGAGGTGCTTATAAAAGAAGCACAACCTGGAGATTGACGTTGATCGATCAAATGATAACACATTTTATTGATTCAACGAGTTTTTATTAAGTTTTCCAATCGATTCCACTCCAAGCTCGTTGTTCAATCTGCAAACCGTTCATGAATGTCTGATCTGGATCTTTTTTGGACTTTAAATACATCTAGTGGTGATTGGATCCATGTGTGGTCACTGTAATCAAAAATTGATCTGACAGCTGGCTGAGTCTTGAATTCACTGAAGCTGATTTCATGATTCTGAGCACTCACCGCCACATTGGCTCTTCACGGCTCGACTGCAAATCAGGTTTTGAGCTAAGTATGCTAAGTCTACAGCCATGTGGAGGGATTGTCTCCATTAGAAAATTCACATCGGTTTGAATCTACAACTGTGTATTTCATTAATTCTGTATGAGGCCTTCTCTGACCCGAAATTCGAATCTACATCTGCATCATATCAGATAGTTGTGTTGATCAAAGCCGTAAAAGACGTCACCTCAGTCCATGTGTATCATCACGTGTTCAATTGTATGTCTTTGTTATTGGTCAAATTTTTTTAATACGTTTGTACTTGTAGTTTTCATTTAAGAGTCACTAGTATTGAAATAAAAGTATTTGTTTTTTAATTATTGAGGGTCATCCATTATTATTTGTTTTAATCCAAAAATCCGTATTAACTCTTACTGGTCATTGGTTTAGCTGATGTCATTATGTAGTTTTGGGAATTTCATTTCATTGTCTAGTTTTCACTAAGGTATCGATGTCTTGACATGTGTCATTTGCTTTGTTTGACCTATTGTTTTATAAAAATAAATGTATATTTAATTTTTATAATATATTTAATCTGATTTTCTGATTGGATGAACTTTTTTTATAGTCATATTTGGAATTTATGATTAGTAAAAACTAAAAAAAAATCAGCTAGCCAATATTGACGCAACATGTGGCAAATATTTGGTTTTTGTATAGTTTAAACCTAACAAAACCATTGACATGTCATAAATTTCTTCTGATGCAGGTACAGAATTTACAAGAACTGTCATTCATCATAATACTTTCGCACATACTCTTTGCAGCATAAATCTTCCTTGGTTTTCTGGCTGCCTCTCAAAAATTCAGTCCATTCAATGTCTTAATCAATGCAACAACTACTCGAAATAATAGATAAAGAGCAGGAAAAACGAAGTGGTAGCCGAAGTACAGTCTTTAGAAAACTGATTCATCTTAGAGAAATTGTTGTGAGAGATGCGAACCGGTTCCATCATTTCAAACAGGGACAATGTTCTTGCGGAGATTATTGGTGATACACAGTGAAGCATGCTGTAAACATATGATTGTTTTATAACAAGGTCCATCGTATCAGACTTGCAGTGATAAGGATAAATCGGTTTTATTTTCAATTTTTTTTATTAGTTTTTTTAAATCCTGAAGTGTTTTCAGAGTTAGACAATGCTGTTGACTTCATAAATCAGATGTATAACATGCACGACTCTCCATATACTGATGGGGTATTTGTTAAAATCCCGTTTTGTAGAACCATGGAGGTATCATGACATTGAACTATTTTTTCAGGAAGCCTGTACATCCGCGGAATAAAAATCTGGAGGGGGTGAGTAGAACATCTCTTAGTTCTATAGCCCAACCTTTCTCATTTAATGAACCTTTTATCTGAATTAGTCGTATTGACTTATTAAGTTCTGCCTATATCAGGTCTGCCATTTGGGAGTAAATTACATCTACCAGATTATTTATCAAAAAAATTCACGCTGATAGGCGTTCCTTATCGCAGAGGGTGACCTGCACTGTTCGGATCAACGGCAGCCAGGCTTTCCGTGCGAATGCAAGACCATGGAAATGGCTGGGTCCGTTGATTCTCTGTTTACTGTGCTTGCTTTGTCATTTTGCGGAGGAGTTTCATTTCTGCTTGTGTATGGGACGACCATACGTGTAATCTACACTGTTGCTGTCAAAATTGACCCTGCTACAGTCTAACCCAGATGGCCCCGATCTGCTCCGTACTCGTGCAAGAGCATAAAATATATTTTAGCCATTGATTGCATTATTGTTCTTTGGGATTCGGTGTGAAAGACGTGCTCAGGACAAAGGAAATTTAGGGGTAAGCGCACGATTGTTGTATTCTCCCACTTTTTCCCCACCAACTGCCATTACAGGGCATTAGAATTTTATTTGTTTACATTCCATTTTGCACAAACCATTTTCCAGGAATAAAATACGCACTCCATGGCATTGCTCCACATGAATCATGGCAGGAATTTGATAAAGAAAAAGTAAGTAAATAATGTGAATAGATTTGCAAATATGAATCCATTAATTAGCGGGTATTTTATTTATTGAATTCACCTGCTGCTCCATTTCAAGAATCTGTATTTGTTAGAGTGGTGCTATGATTCCAATATTTTAAAAACCCTGCTTTTTCTCAACATACAGGGTTATGGAATATTAATTAGTTACCGCTTCTTGTATAAAATTAACGTTGCGTGCTTTAATTGGATGTCATTGCCAGAAAATCCCTCTGTTATTAATTTGTGAAGATGTGCTTTCTGCTAGTAATTCAAAGTGTAGAACATTTTTAGGTGTCAAAATACTTCGTGGTTTTTATCCATATGATGGTGAACAACAATGCCCTGAATGTGGATCATACACAATGCACGTGAACTGTTTGACGAAATGCCAATAACAAATGCGATCTCATGGACCGTAAGGATTGCGGTGCACGCTTGGTTTTGTCTACCATCTGTTTTTTTCATGTTAAACACTTGTATTTGTGCTCTCAACAACTACTATAATTGTTAATGGTCTTTCCCTTTCCAATTTGTTTAGTGTTGTTTAAGCTAGAACCAATCATTTTCCCATGATTAGCTTAGTTTCTTCAACATCCTTTTATTTCTGGTACATTTCCATTTAACTTTGATGGATGTTCATACTCTATTCCTCATCCCTTTTTTTTTTGGGGTGCAGGATGGGAGGGTTTGGATACTGGTGGTGTAACGTAGATTTAAACCTTCAATTTTATTTTGTGAAAAACTTTAAAAGGCATGTTATCAAACAGTTCATGTTTGTTCTTGATGCCTCACATTCATACATATAGAAGCCTTTTAATAATTGTTTAATGGATGTAGAGGAAATTTCTCTCATGGGCTTCCATTTCCATTTTCTGCAGACCCCTAGCATAGTGCAACACACAACTACACTTGTGGGATTCTTAGAGGCATTGTGTATTTCCATACCTAGGGCATTGTGCAGAGATAACAAGGGAAATAATGTGTTGGCGGGGAATTTTGGTGTGAAGTTAGCAGACTTCGGGTCTGCTAATGTGATGGAAAATAAAAGGGAAGGAAATGTTGATTTCGGTGCAATCTTTTTATGCAGGGCATGTTTTGCTATGTTGTTAACTTGAAGAGAATGTTATTCGAAAATATTTTCAGCACCCTTTTTCTTGCAAGAGCTATTTGTGTAACAGTTTACATGATGACATGCCTTAAGGATAGGATGGAGTGTAGGCATTAGTGAAACTGAATTCCAACTCTATAAATAAAGCAAAATGTAGTTACAAATATTAATCATTTGGGATTTGTTAACTATGCAATGTAGGGTGTCAGACTTTCAAATGGAGTATGATGGTGCATGTTACTGCAAATGAGAGTCACCTACAACATAAGGGCACACTTATTCCTTTTCCGTGTACAGTGGACTAATTACAATATGGAGTGTCCATTTACCTCGAGGAGATAAACCTATTTGGCACAACAAAGCGGTGTGCGGGATTGCATTTCGAATATTGTTGTCCGGATCGGAGGTTCTCAACTTAATGGAAATGACCATCTAATTGAGATCGAAGCGTCACTCTTCTTGACTTACAAGTAACACATTCGATAAATGTTGCAACTAAAACATTAAATCAATTGTCAGTTCATCTCCATGGGGGAAATAAAAATAACAGCGGTAGGCAGTAGTTTCCTCTGGGAAACAATTGAACCCGTCAGATACAGATACAGATCCAGATCAATCAATTTGTATATGGTAAAATGAGGAAATATTAGGGTTACAGATTTGTGTCCGTGTGCAAGGCTGATTTAACCCATGATGGTGTTGATTTTAGGATGGCTCCGCACAGGAGGCAAGCAGAAGGAGAGTCTTCGTCCAAGCCCATAGCCCATTCGCTCTCTGTAAGCAGACAACCTGTTTTTGCTCTTAAGAATTCTGTGCAAGTAATCCAACAACTTTAAACTCAATAATAATGATTCATTAAAAACGTGCAAATCCTATAAAATGGAAATATTTTTTTATGAATGTATAAACAGGAATGGTTTGAATTGGTGGCTTATGTTGGGAAGGATTCAGTGACCAAGCACGCAAAATGCAGAAGTACGGACTATATCTGCACTTGATGTGTTTGACAAAATGTCACAGAGAGGTTGTGTCACGGAAATTGGAATACCATGATTTCAAGGTAAGCTCGTAATGGGTAATGTGGACCGGCAGTAGGGGTTATGATCTATTCTATAGAGAGCTGGCCCTCTTTTGGGCGAGCATGACCTTAAAAGTGGCTTAGTGAAATGCAAATAATCGAGAATGGGCTGGATGGAAAGGCTGCGGCGTGTTCATTTTCACTTTGCATGCACGATTGGGGGTAGGAAAATTAGAAGTTGCATTATTGGAAATGGCTCTGAGTCGTGTATTTTTGGCGATTTACCCTCTTGTCCGTGTAGATGTATGGAAAATGCATGTCGGGTACTTAACAACACCGTATGAAAGATTGTATACTTTGATCAATGTCTATTTCTAATGGTAAGGTAGAGTGATTGCTATGATGATTACTCAAGTTCAAGCCCTGTTGGGCGTGCTTCCTTCCTTTGTAATATGAGTGAAGAATTCAAGGTTCGGGTTCTGGTGATTAGTTTTAACGGGATGGAAGCCAATGGACTCACTTTTCAAAGCAAAGTGACATATTAAGCTTGATGGTGCGGTGTGTTTTTGGAATGCGAATGATTATGTAAGCTATGTTCGAATATATATGTAAATTGTTTTTCCCAAATGCAATGGTGAGAAGTGAACCACTGGCGGGTAACTCTTGGGTTTGTTCATTAATAATTGAGCTAGAAAAGGTTGTTTATTAAGTGATCAGAATACTCATCATATGGCTTTCTCTACATGTATTTATTCCTATGATTTGAGGGTGGAAAAATAATCAATAGGATCATGAATTTGCCCTGTAAAATTGCATTGATAAGCATTTCATTGCTAAATCAATTTTTCTATTGTTTGAGATTGTATCTTTTGCCAGGGATAAGACAGACGATAAATCCGGAGAATATGGGATCGCCGAAAAAAAAGGAGTGTCTCACGAAAGGTACAAAACTAAATTCTCGTAAAAGATTTGGTCTAAATCATATTACGGTGTAATTTTTCAAATATCAAACGTACTTAGTACATATGGATTTCATATGCTAGAATTCAAATCGGGTTTGTTAAAATTCTTGGAGTGCATTAAAAATCCTCTCTTGCATTGTTCTTATTGTAATTCAAACAATTTTGGTACATTTTATAAACTTAAATACAACTGTTGTGGCGGAAGCTGTCATACAAATGTAGTTCTTAAATCTTGGTAAAGAGTGTTGGACACTTTGCCATCTTTCCATCTCCTCTCTAAAACTTGTCTAAGCCCTTCACGTTTAACATCACATAGCATTTACTCTTCATCCTTACCATCGTTTCTGACACCTCTATTACTTATTTTCCCCTACCGATTACCACCTCCCATTTTCACCCACCAAAATTACCCACACATCTCTATTAGTCCGATTGGGAGGCCCTGACAACAATTTTCTCACTGTCTTTTCTTTAGCTCTCATTCTGCTCGGATCATTATACAAATACACAATCTTGTTGCCAAAATTTAAATGCATCTAGGAATGAGAGGTTTGGAATAGTAGACATTGCCTTTCTCTTCATTTCATAAATGACCTCTTCTTGAGTATCCATCCAAATGCAAATGGGTCTCCTCCCCAGATAGAGGAGTTGGACCTTGGTTTCCAATTTCGTCAATGCACGATTCAACTTGGGCATAAAGTGTAACATTTTGTCAATAGAACCCACGACAAGAACATTGTTTCTCCTTGGCACATGGCCTCCACCTATCACCACATTTCCAATTCTGTTAATTTATAGTCAACGTGAATACATTCTTTTTGTTCTACACAAAGATAGGAGTTTAATGAGATTTACATGATTTCTTGATCATTCATGGAATTCGAGTGATTTAAACTTACCTTCATCTGAGTCGAGTCCAGATTTTGAAAGACAAATTGCACACTAAATTGGACCTTAAGTCCCTCCCATTGTACCTTTCTAAGTTCCTCTTCATGGCTTTGACAAAATGGACATGCCTCCACTCCCCATCTTTCTATCATCGGCATTGCGTCTTTGCAGGAAATTTTTCCCTTTGCATCTACCACCACTAGTACAGTTGTTGCATTAGTCAAATGATATAGTGATATTGTGTTTAACCATGGATTTGGAACCAAAGGCCATAGAGAATTTTCTGCATATCTCTCATACTTAACCCAGGTTGGCCTACCCCAATCCAGTCTTGGGATCCAAACAACTTCTGGTAGATGCTCATGCTTGGCTAGTATCTTTGGATACATATCTTTCAACGTAGAAGTCTGTGTTTCAGCTATGTTGATGGGTGTAATGAGCAGTAGAATCAATTTTCCTTGTAAATCATTGACCTTCACCTACATTATCAATTAAAAAAACTTATTCTAACAAACATGTGTTTGTAATGTTTTAGAAATGCAATTGAAAACAAAAAACACTAGATAGTAGCTGATAAAAGTTAAATACCTGATTGATAGTTGTTGAGCAGAAGAGATTATGTTTCCATGATCACGAACAACACTCTCAGCGATTGATATTGCTCTCTCTTGGAGCTCTTAAGAGGAAACATGCCTCATTAAGTATATAGGAGATGTCTTCCCACACTGAGAAACATTTCAGCCCTTTTTCTTGTAAACTATCAGTGTTATAAAATACAAGTGGTTCGTAAGTACGAAACAAAGTAAATAATTTGTCAAAGAAGGAGGAGGCCCTAGAGTTATTGGGTTTGCAAGCGAGATTACGTCTTTGACTTAGTCGGTAAGGCACCGAATGCTTTGCCAACATATATGATTTTGAAGACTTTACAGTTGGATTCCAGCCGCTGGAGATTTTTTTCCAATAATTCCCATATCAAGGGTTCAATGTCATGCATACTAATGATCAAGATGACGAAATTTACGGCGGAAGAGGCGATGAGGCGAGAATGGATGTTGATGAGTGTCAACAAGAATCCCGATCTCACTAAAGAACTTTGATATGATTGCTTTCAATAACAAAGCTCTCCATGTTACCCGTAATACACATACATAGCCTTAAAACACGGAATGGATTGAATGAAATTTCAGTATTTACTAAAAACATCCACAGGTTAAAAAAATTAAATATGTTCTTCATTTCTTTGTATGCATTGTGGAAAATACAATATACGCATTTACGCCTCTGAATAAGTATTAGCTATACACGAATCACAACTATACCTGTGGTTTTCCTATCACAACCACCAAATGCCATTCATCCTTCTCCCTTTACATTTCCATCCACCGTTGGATCATCCTTTCACTTCCTCTAACGTCTACATGCCACATGTTCTCAATACACCCCACACTATCCATCCTTTTCCCATCGATCTCTGATATGAGAGTTCGGTCTTATCAATGATGGTAGATAGTGAAAAATTGCGAGAAAGATGCTCTATTGAGAGCATCTTGATAGATCCAACACTTCAAGCAACCAAGATCACCAAAGCGGTTGGGAAGTTTTTGACAAACTATTACATCCAGAGAATTCTAACTTTCTTAATGCTCTAAGACAATGGAAGTCACTTTGGACAATTCCTCTAATTTATCGCATCGATGAAACTAACTCCTCGAACATCCAAGTTTACCAAAACCTTGAGGTTGCCTTGACAAGCTCAGTGAGTTGAACATGTTCAATTTTCTTAATGCCACTAGATGATGGAAGTTGTTTGTTATTTCTTGTAATTTTTGACATCCACTGTAAGTCTAACTCTTGTAGGTAATTGAGTTTATGAACCAGTAGGAAGCATCTTTAAACTAGAACACCTCTTCGGTGAAATACTTGTCATAATTGTAAGTTTACAATTTCCTTCAGTAGCTAAATTTCCAATCCTTTGATGGAGCCCAAGTAAAATGCTGTGATATGTTCTAATGACAGGGGACCGTAATGAGCACAACTTCTCAAAACTTCCAGTAAACTCTCACGATACGTTAAATCAAGGTTAGTGAGATCCTTGATTCACCCAAACCCTGCTGCTTGTGACTTATTGATTCCTCTGATACCTCAAATCCAATTCCTTCAAAGAGCGAGAGCTTCTCTATCGAATCGGTAATAGCTTCTGTCATATAATGACCAAAACTCACGGGGATATTTGTGAATTGGCATCTTGAAAAAATCTATTTGCAACAACTTCCTAATATGCGAAACACTTTTGGCGGTATTTTCCATTCACAAAAATGGCATATACATATTTGTAGATCCTTGATGTTACGAATTGTGTATGGACTGATTTCAAGTTTTGGCAATTGGCTTGAATTGAAAGCTTGATTTTCAGTTCATCTAATTGTCGAGTTCACCTCCATTCGGGAAATAAAGAATAACGGCGGCAGCAATTTCCTCTAGAGACAATTGAACCCGCTTGAGATCAAATACGAGATCTAGATAAATCAATTTGTTTATGGTAAAATGAGGAGATATTAGGGTTACGGATTTATGTCGTGTGCGGCCTGATTTAACCCATAATGGTATTGATTTTAGGGCGTTTCCGCATGGGAGGCAAGCAAAAGGAGAGTTTTCACTCAGCCCATAGCTCGTTCACTATTTGTAGCGAGATATAGCTTGTTTTTGCTCTTGAGCCGAACATCTAGATCTTTGTTGGAGAGATTCATTCTTGTTGATCCATTCACCGCCATCTATCGATTTGGGCAATGCTCACCGAGATTCAAAATCTACTTATGAAAACCATGCTGTGGAAGAGATTACCAATAATCTATTGAATTATGGGCTAAGGACATGAAGCGGTGATGCCACTCACATTTACAAAATCCTTCCCGACATTAATTGAATCATCTTCGATGTGCGCCATCGATGACCGGGTTGTCTCTTGGCAAATAAACCTCTAGTTTTCAATGACGGATTCTCCTCACGATGCCTTCCACTTCATACTGAGGAATCCATGTAATTCCTTGGGAAGGTCATGATACATTTGTAGGCTTATACACTGCTTGTCCAGAACAACATGTATCTTTGTTTCTACATACTCAAACTTAATCTTCCTGATGGTGTATTCCATTCCCATTTGCGAGTGGCATAAAAATTTTGCAGATCTTGAGGGCTACATTAATGACAACATTTTCCTCCTGCTTTGGCAGGATCCGCCATTCTTGGCCTTGTTCTTTATAGGGTATGTTAAAGTCATTTAAAAGTAAAAAGGTGATTATAGGTTTTGTGTTATCAAGTGTCAAAGTTGAGTCATTTTTGTAAAGTGTCATTGTAAAATTTGTAAAAATAAAAAAAAATTGCTTCACGAATGTATTTTCGGTTGAATCCAACGTTTGATTTAGGCATGTAATGGAGCTTCAAATTCACATTCCGCTGAACTAGCAAGCGTCATAATGGAGGACGAGAGGCACAAGAGGTTGGAGGTTGATCAGAACCTCTTTTTAGTCGCCAACGACGGGGCCGCTTCAGTTGTGGTGACATGTGTGTAGTGTGAGTATGTGCTTATAATCATTTTGTAGTGTTCATGTTGCATTATGTGTATACTGGAAAACAGTTGCATATGATGGCAGATAACTACGTAGTGATCCTCTGATTGTGGTGATCCTCTGACTGCCGTACTTCGTTGGAAGATGGTCGGTTAGTGAATATGTTCATTAGAAATGGTGATCATGTGCAACAAGATCCAGACAACAAGATTCGGATAGTAGGATGCAACATGATATAATTTTTCCTTTTATGTCTTCCTATTTGGAATTTCACATTGTGGGGGGATTAATAACCAATGTTCCATTCCCATTCTGCGCCAAAACAGATAAACTCAAGGGAAGCTTCCAGTGGCAGTGGAAGTTGTCTATGTTATTTGAGATCAAGTGACAACGATCAACAACAATGACTAAAACTAAGAACATTGTGATTCTTAGAGGTGATAATGTGGGATGTTTCCAGTATGTGTTCTATTATTCCAGTGTTGTGATAAGAGATTTGTTTCCTATGTTGTTCCCTACAGTGAAGAAGTGATGAGAGCTGATGATAGTACTTGACACATCATGATGTGGTTTGTGGTAAACCACTTGAAAACCACCAATATTGGTTTGTGGTCAGCCGGTGTAAAACCATCCATCAAGTTTGTGATTGTCCTATGAAAATCACCTAATCATGAAAGCAGGTGCAAGTAAAAATATAGGTTTTCCCCATGTTTGCACTAAGGGGGAATGTTAGGAAATTATTATAGTGTTCACGTAATTGTTATATGGTTAAAACAATATAGTTTATTGTTATATTGTTTCGCCCATGAATGTTTTATACGAGTAATTTGTTATGAATACTTCCTATAAATTAGGAAGTTGGTTTGTTATCTTATTGGCTATATAATAACCATACATTGTAATAATATGGTACAACAATTTAATATTGAAAATATTTTTGTTGTGTATAATCTCGATTTCCAAGAAACAATTGCCAAAAGCCGCTAAGGAGGAACCAGAGTCAATTCTATATAAGAAAGTGACAAAGAGAACTAGAGGAAAATAATACTATGAGTATTTGGTGAAGTGAAAAAACCATCCTATTAAGGATGCCAATTGGATGACAAAGAGTGACATTATCAAACTTGGAAGCACTCTCTAAGATCTCAAGAACAGAGTTCATGAGATGGCTTTTCTTGTCCTTGGGAGACTGATGTAGGAGAATCAACATGGACAAGTTTGTATAGCTCAAATTTTGGTTTGAACATGTTGTGTGGGTGTTTCTTAGGGTCCTTGATGTTTTTTGTTTAGTCTTCAAGTTGTTTAGAATTCAATTTTTTTGTTTTCTCAATTTCCCATCCAAAGTGATATTTTTGAATTTTAAAACCTTATTGGTCAGTTTTTGGCTTGTGGTGTGTCTTGTTGGAGTCTAAATGTTTGTGTTAGGTGTCTTATACATCTAGTCATGTATTTTGGTGTCCCTTAGGGTGTACAAGTTGTCTTATAGTTCTAAATTATGTTCTACTCCTTTTTCACCATGTTGTATACCCCTCAAAGTGACCATAACACTTAGTTATGGATTGAAATCAAGGGAAAAGAGATGAAGATTAAAAAAATTGGGAGTTAGTTACATCATTGGGAATGAAGAGGATCTATGTGTGAATTTATGAAAAATAGTTTCAATAAAGAGGAAGAGGAAGATTTTTTAGTCTATTTTTAGAGCATTTGAATGACTGTTCTTGATTGTTTTCTTCTAAGAAACTCAACTGTAGTATCTATGAAAAACATATGATGTTATCCTGTGATTTCTCACTTTGAAAAGGAGGAGGAAGATTTTTTAAAAGAATATATATGCATGTTTAATATTGTGATCTCTATTTTGAATTTTTTTTCCTTTAAATGTTAAGACCCCTGTTTACTCTGTCCAGAACAGGTAAGTAGTGACTTGTGTAAATTTTGAATTTTTGCAAATCACCTTTGTTTGTAACAACTCAGGCATGTAAAGGGGCCTAAAACATACCTACAGGACGAATTTAAAGTCTTGAAGTTGAGAAATATTCACTCGATGATTTTTTTATCACTCTCGGCTGTCCTAGAAACCTTCGTTAGGGTTTAAGCAAAATTTGAGTTTATAGGCCCAAATCATCATATCGTGAGCTAAATTTTGAGGCATATATTCTAATGACCTTATAACAACCAATTTTGGGGTTTGGAGTGTTGAAAATCATTCAGTTAGTCCCATTTGATGACAATCTTGCAATTATACCTATAAACAGTTAAGAGACCTAATTGGTCAAAACTGAGTGTCGAATTTTTGAGGCTCGATTGAGTTTTGAATTTTAATTGTTGCACAAAGCAATATCATGGTAAAGGGTATCCTGAAAGCATTCTACTTTCTGTAACATTTTTCCAAACTTCCTCAACAATAATCTTTAGTGATTATGTCACACCTCGCATTTAATGTGTTTTTTGTCATGATTGATGGATAATGACTTATTTAATTATAAATGTTAATGTGTGTGTGTGTGTGTTCACATATATATATATATATGTTTATATATATATTATATATATGAACACACACACACATACATACATGTGTGTGTGTGTGTATGGGTAAGTGCAGCAAGTTGGGGGGCCAAAAAGGGGTCATAAGTGGACGTCATATTGTAAATAATAGTTAAATATCAACTTATAGGGATTATTAGTAATGTGTGCATTCAAAATTAGAAAAACTTTTACTAATATGAATTATAGCACCCGGAATCTAGTTTCTAAACTACTAATTTTTTAAAAAAAACGGACAAGTTTTGATATATTAAACACTATAAATTCAATGACTTGGTATTTTTTAAAAATCCTATAACATTGTACTCTATTTGCCCGTGATTTGGATGACCAAAACTTGATATATAGTTTTTTACTTTGGTGAAAAGTTAGATGTCGTTGTCTATCTTAGGATAAATTTTATTTTGTATTTTTTTGAGAAATATTTTTTTAATGATTTTTTTTGTGAAAGTGGTCTGAAAACATAAAGAAAACGAAGCACTTTTCGTTTGCCCGCCATAACTTCATCAAAAAATATTGAAATCAAAAATTTTTTTTTTTAACATGTATAAAATTTCACCATGGTTGGGATGGTATAGGTTTTATCACATTATGACAAGTGAAACAAAAGTTGCAATCTTAAATGTAGACATGAACATTCACGGGAAAAAGTGTCTTAAAGACCTAATATTAGTAAAAAATTATAAAATGATATTTATCATATTCTATTCACTTTAAAATCAATATTTCTACAAAGATAATAGTCTCCCCTACATGATGGTATCATTTTTGTGACATGTTTTTGATTTTTTGGCATGGTTCAAGTCCGTGAAAGAGAAAATTTAATTTTTTATTGTTTTTGATGTAAAATTCAGGATTTGATGTCCACTTTTAGTCCCCCAACTTTGCACTTACCCTATATATATATATATATACTTATATATACACACACACACACACACACACACACACACACACACACACATATATGAACACACACACATATACATATGTGTGTGTTGTTGGGGTTTATAATATTAAGTGGGAAACTGCTTATTATAAAATTGCCAAATGACCTCGATCAACTTTTAAAGAGTGGATCATGACCACCTGCCTTGTCTATAACAAGTGATCTTGTAGGGATTGGTTACACACGGTTGTAACATTGTATGTGAGCTATATGTGCAAGCAGATTTGTAAGTCTCATGAGAAAATGTATGAGGCAATTCGTAATTCCTTATTGAAGGTGTAACTGCATGTGAAATAGTGGGAGTGCTGGGTAAAAGTATATTCTCAATAAAGATAAGTGATTTTCAGTGGGTTTTTTACCTTCCATGGTTTTCCCACTTATATCTTGTGTCATTGTGTTCATTTACTTTCTGTTCATGTTATTTACATTCTTGTAATATGCAAATATAAAACATTTTAATCTTTTTTTAATCACTACACATCATAATCTATAATCTTGGCATTTTATTCTATAGATCTATAATTTGTTAATTATATCTTCCCATCATTTTCTAAAATGGTATCAGAGCTGGCGATTATGCATGTGCATGATCGATATGGATGTTTTTGATTTACAACAAATCAAATATTTTGGAATTTACAAAGTGCTAGAGGACTTTTCAGATGATAATGAAGTCTTGTATTCTCTTGAATACAATAAGACTATTCGACATACCCCCATTGTCACCATCATTTGGTTTTAGAAAGAAAAGTATGATCTTCAAGATATAATAAACCCAGTCATGGTGAGAACCAAAGTATGGTTTGATAGAAAGATGAAAGCATATAAGACAGGAATGACTCAATCTTCTTCTCAAGGTGCATCAACTTCTCATAAGGAAGTTTCTATCACACACATAGAGGTACCAAATGAGTCAATCCTTTCTCCTTTGCATGTAGAATACTCAATTAAAGTGTATTTAAGGTAAGAGAAGACTGAGAAAACCGAGAAGGAAGAAGAAGTAATTGAAGAAAAAAACAAACAATATCCCTCTCCAAATCAAACAGAAGTGGTTCAAAGGGTTGAACAAATTGTTGATCTTTGAAGGAAGAAGAAAAGGGGACAAAAGAGCATGAAGAAAGTAATTATGAAGGGGGAATTACTGAGAAGGAAGAAGATGAAGGAAATAAATTGAAGAATGCAAAGTCGGGTTTGAGGTATTGAGCATTCCCAAGCTCAAATCACCTATGAAATAAGTATCTTCTTCAAGTGATGGAGCACCTACTCTTGAGATGTCTATTGCATAGACCCTTGGTTCCCTCAACACACTTGCTCTGGGCCCTCTTGTTTCTCAACCTCCTAGTGACTCCTTCACATGGGTCCAACCCCTAATTGATACCAAGAAAAGGAAATCATCCTCCCAAATCATTGCTCCTAAGTTTGATGTTGTAGTTTCCCTCTTGGGTACAACTTCCACTCCCCCTGCCAAGAAAGCCAAGACTACTTCAAGATTGGTTTTGATTCAAAAGTTCAACAATACTTGGAAATTGCAAAGCCAAGAGTGGAGAAAGATGAAAAGGATCTAACTATTTCTGATTTGGAGCTGACAAGAATTCCAATGGGTGGATCCACTCCAGAGGGAGAGATTCATAACTTAAAAGAGACAATATCTAAGGTAATTGAAAGGGTAGAAAAGGAAAAAAACACAGGAACAACTTGAGGAGTAGGTACAAGTCCTCTCTGGTTTCATCAATCTCTCCTTGCAAGTGACAGAGTGTTTGATCCTACCCCTTTGACTTCAATGCCTCCTCCCATTGTCTGTCTGATGAAGAAGTTCAAGCTATCAAGGACATTCATAGGCATGTTGCTTATGGAAAGGCAATTGAAGCAATGGTTGAGGGAATGCTGATATATGTGTATACACCAAAATTGGGTCACACTCCTCTTGGTCCCTTTTCGAATATCTAACTTAAACATATTCACCTAACCATGACCCATTTACCCCACATTAATATTAATTTAATTATTTAAAATTAAATTAATACCCATCCTCACCTTATTTATTAATTTAATTACTTTAATTAAATTGATGCACACCTCACCCAACCACATCACTTAGACACCTCATAATGACCCTATTCTTAGCATGTTTCCTAAGACTCACTCTCTACTTACCTTAACTAAGCGAGACTTAGCCTAACCCTAAAATTACATGTCTATTCTTCCTCTAACAACATGCCCACTTATCTAAGTGCAAAACACCTTTTAGATCCATGCCAATGGGAGAACTATCCAAAAAGATAACCAGGATCTACTATTTTGGCAACCTAGGATTTCCCGCCTTAACCGCGCTGTTACCAAACCGATGCCGGTCACCCTAACCGTCATCGGTTACCATATATTCATTTTTGCAACCTTGTTTGAGAGGTTGGAAACATTTTCAAGTTTTGGGAACGAAGGAGATCTGCATGCAAGCAAGAATCAGAGCCCTTTCACACATCCAGACAGCCATAACCAACACCAAGACTGATATGAAGATTAGGCATTCACGGTAGCATTCCGGGAAGCACATCCGTGGCACTGACCACCATTTCTCAGATCAATCATCATCATCATCCAACCATCAGACCTTCAGGCACAAGTAAGTGTGCTTATAACCTACATCATTTCATATTTATTTAGATTATAAAGTTTCTTCATCTTTGTTTATCAGCATCTATTTGCACTTGCATCCCACCCTTTTTACCTTCCTGTGAATCCAACTATTCCACCACCCACAATCATTTAGTCACCTATACCCGATTCCGAATACCTCGAGTACTCCCAAGACTTTGCATTGCATACCTAACCATTCTCCTTACACTCTTTGTCCAACCTTAGAAAGTTCCTAAAGCCAAGATTCATTGAACTTCCATTACCCCACCTCTATCGACTCTGGTTACCCATGACCGTCACTGGTTCCCTCTAAACCATCATCTGTGACATAGGACCGACGTCGGTCTCTGTACACAGTAATTACGCCAATAATAAAACCTAATAAATTTAAATCAAGTAACCTAAACCACCAAGAATCTAACCTAACCTGTTCCAACACCTTGACCACTTAGCCAACCCCGATGATCATAACCTAGCTTGTTAGATTAGATTTTCTTATTGTATTTGGATGAGATGCCTAAATCAAATCAACTATAGTAGGAATTTATTTATTTATGTCATTTCTTGTATTAGATTTTATTAAATAGTGGACTTACGGTACCGTCGAGGGAGTATCACACTTCGGGACCTAGCACACGCTAGGTAGTCGGTCGAGTGCCATATATTGTTTAACTCTCTCTTGTGGTCTTGTTTTGTATTTTTTTAGGTAGTTCCTCCTAGCCAAAAGGAAGCTCTCGTAGTTAGCATTGGATGAAGAAGTAAGAATGTGCGCATGACCTTCAACCAACCATCATAATATGTATTCCTCCTTGGCCCGTCACCATATCTCTTTGTCAAAACCATAAAGAAAATGGTGAAACATTTTGGCACTCTTGATGGGACCCATCAGGGGTTCTTTTACATTTGTTCATTCCTAGGTGAAAATTGTGTGTTTGTTTCCCTTCGAAAAGTATTCACATTAATTTTCTTCTCTAGAACATTCTCCTTCTTTCTATTGTCTAAAAACAATCATGTTTTTGGTACTTTAAAAAGAACACGTCTTCCTTTCTTTTGCATTGCATTAGTGAAAGAGCATCCCTCTTCCTGTTCTCCATTTGTTACATCAAACGTAATTTTGGATTTGGGTTTTAAAACACTTGCATTGCATTTTGATTTGTTGCATTATTAGCTCACATTAAAACTAAGGGCAACATATATGCTGGAAGTCATGCCCAATGATGGTTGTCATAATTGAATCCTAGAAAGCAATTTATCTCTCTCTCTCTCTCTCTCTCTTTGCCAAACTACACAATTTGAATTTACACATATTTCTTAAACAACATCTTACCCGAAAGAGACTGTCAATGATCACATGATTAGAGGATTGACAGTGGGCACCCAACTGGTTATCTCTGTCCAGACACCCATCAGAGGAAAGACCGCCCCCGCCAAAACATAACCTGAAACCATCCTTTTAGAATTTCTCTCTTCATAGGACGCCTTCCCAACCAAAAACTATGTTCTAAATTCACAAGTCATTCTAAATAGCATAAGCTAAACACATTAAATTCACTTGTAGGATTTCTTGTTTTTCTTAGCTTTTTCCTAATTTGTGTTTTGAGTTGTGAGGTTATGTTCTTCACTTTTATTTTTCCTTTCACACTCCACCATCATAGTTGGTGTATTCTGATTATTTCGAGTGTTTGAGGCCCTTTTATTGTCATCCTCAGACTTACGGGTTGATAGTTCATTCAAATCTCATTCATAAAAACAATTTTTTTCTTCATTCTTCATATTTCACGAAGAATCGACATCGGTCCAACGACCATTGTCGGTTTGCATATAACCATCATCGGTTTACGACGGTGTCGGTTCCTTGTTCTTTTGGTGGCTTTACCCAAAGAGAACTCATCTCATCTTCTATTCTATTTAGAGTCTCTGTGTATCATTGTATTCTCTATATTATGATATTAGTCATCAAACATAGCTTTCCTATCCGACTTTCATTAGGTTTTTCGCCTCATTTGTTGAAATTTTTGTTTTCCCACAAGAATGCGGTATCGTTCTTTGCCATGTAACCTCATCGGTCACCTCTTAACTGTCATCGGTTATCCTAGCCAGCATCAGTCCCTCTGTTTTGATTTTAATCAAGACACCCACCAAATTCACCTCTCGAAATCTATCTTGTCCCATTTCTACTATTCTCTGTGTCATTTACAGAGTACAGTTCACTGATATATGCTAATTCACATGGTGTTGACTCGCAGCCAAGCAAATGCCCTTGTGTTCCATGCTAGTCTTCAGCCACTTCCACCTAGCACATCACCCCCTTCTATCTTGTCACCCATGGATCTAACTTAGCATATCACCATTACTACCAGCAACAAGGAGTTCACAAGACTCCTTGATCGAACTCCCCCGCTGCCCCTATAAGTACTACCTCACCCATTCTTCTACCCTTGAGACTCCTCGGGAAAGTTAGTATATGGCATGGCCATATTTATCCCTCCCCGCTCCCCCAATTCAATGTCAGCCACCACTAGCTTGGCATTTCCTTCATCTACTTTACCACATGTGGTATCCCAGCTAGGTCCCACATCCGACTGTGACTATTGCATCCATGACATTTGTTACACCTGTGGCATCGGTTATCCCTTCAAGCAGCCTACCGTGAGCATAGCCCTCTCTCACACCCGACACCTCGTATGTTCCTTTTCCATCGCAACCACCCCTGTGTCGGCAACTCATACCCCATTCCAAAACCTTGTCCTTTCCATCCCGTAATCCTTACCCCAATTGCTACCAGAATTGCTACGACTACCCCACCCGCTTACACATATCACTAATAACCCCCGATCTCTTATATCGCTTATTCTGGACATGTACCTCTCACATCTATTCCCCCTTCACAGTTCACATACTCGGCATCACCATATATTGGGATGCCACCCACCTCATACCATCATCCTCCACCCCCTTATATTAGAGGGGGTGCCAATTCATCACAACCCACCAATGACCTCATTGAAATGATGATGGAAAATATGTAGACATTAGAAGCATTTGTTTTAGCTCCCGCAACTCCTTAACCTATGAATAAATTTGTAATGATCGATGCATCTAGCTATTCCCATTCACCCATACCCCGCACATTGGGAAATTCCTAAATTCAATTGTTTCAACAACAAAGAAGACCCACAACAACACTTGCACTAGTTCAAACATGGGTGCTACCTAATTGCCCATGACAATGCTTTACTCCTATGGACCTTCCCCATGTTTTGACATGACCCACGCTAGATTGTTACAACGGGTTACCAGACATTCCATCTATTCATTTAACCAAGTTGCCCCTAAGCCTTTCTCGATCATTTCTCAATCAACATTGTAAATAAAGTCACCATGACTGATCTTTAATCAACACACCAAGATGACAATGATTCTATCACTGATTTCGTCACCGTTGGTGCAACCTAATAAACCAGCTTACATTCTAGTTACCTCATACTGAACTTATAGAGTTGTTCACTAGAGCTTGTGTCAGGCACATCTCACCAACTCTGTAAGTGTAAACCTTCCACACCTTTGACGAGGCATTTACCATAGCGTGAAAACTTGAAATTCATTTTGTCAAAGAGAAGAAAATTCAGTGTGTAAAAAAACACCGCATTCAAATCAAATGATACTTCTTCATCTTCCAAACCCCAAAACACATATTCAAAAGCTAGAGGATCAACCAACGCGGTAGTTCTCAAAGCTGGCTCAGCTCACTCATCTAATGAAGAAAAACCATCCTCCAATCTCTCCCCCATTGAAACTTTCCAATTCAGATGGAAACAATGGAAGTACACTCCAATCGAAGAGCCATATTCTTTAGTATTGTAAAAACTTCTTAAATCTAGAGTCATCACCCTTCCCCCATCAAATCACATACTTATTTTGACCTCACTTGTCCCATGTCAGCATGGTATAAAGAACATGAATTTTGCAACTATCATCATGTCAAGGGCCATAGTGATGGTAATTGTATCACTTTCAAAAATATTGTCCAAGAAATGTTAGAAAAAGGAGATCTAGTCTTGGATAACCCTAATGCGTCGACTAATCAAAACCTGCATATCTTCAAGAATCCATCCCCTAATCACGCCTCGATGTCTAAACCAACTAGTGAACCTTAGACCAATGACATTAGTGTCTGCGAGGTTTATGTTGTTTTTAACATCATACCGGCCCTTCCCCAGTTTCCCCCTGCTCCTTCTATCGAGGAGATTATTGCACAAGCTCCTTTACCCACAGAGGATTCCATTTCATCATCTATTCTTTACCCACAAGAGGATTCCATTTCATCTACTCCTTTACCCACAGAGGGGTCCCTTTCATATGATCCTTTACCCACAGAGGAGTCCCTTCATCTCCCCCTTCACCCACGGAGGAGTCTGCCATATCTACCGACGTATTTTCCCCTCATACCTCTTAACCTGTTGAACAACCCATAGTATCAACTCTTCTACCCACAGAAGAGTCATTCTCACCTCCCTCTTCACCAAAAGAGGAACCTACCTCATCCTACTCATCATCTCCATTACCCGTAGGAGATCTATTAGAGGTGTCACCTCCTATTGGTGACAACTCTCCATCAACTTCCCAAGATCCTGTTGATTTGATCTCGGCTATTTTACCTAAAAATCGGAAGCCAACCGTTTCCCAATTTCACAGACATTATTTACAGGGATTACTACCAAATCAACATCATCTCCATCTTCGAAAGTGTCATTTTCATGCTTGGCTGACCGCTTGGATTATGTCAATAATTCCATGCTTTGGGGACGCCTTCAACTACCTTGTTCAACTCAGATGCAAATGTTATCTTCTGATACCTCTACAATTTATCCGAAGGTATTTCAAACAACCAAATTAATCATGACTATGCCTATTAAAATGGCTTCTCCTCCATCGCCCTTTCCTATGTCTGAACCTTTACCTATAACTAAACATATTCTTATGCCTAAGAACCCACTGCATCTACATCTTCCCCCATACCTAGACCCATCACTACCTTGGGTGTCATGCCAACATCAAACCTTGTCCATCCACCCATCAATTTGGACCTATCCACATCTTCCCAAGCCCGCACGAAAATCATCCCCTCTGCCTAAAAGGAATATCCAACCTTCTAGGTTGTGTACATCAGTCTCACCTACCACACCTTTGTCACCTTCACCTCTTCCGTCCATCTTAGGACCTCACTCGTCAACTCTGACCAAACAACCCCCTACCTAAGGCAAATAAAAAACAAAGAAACCTAATTTTTCATCATGATCCTCTGTTATACCTGACTTTCCCACACAACAAGCACCCTCGCCGTCACTCATATTTCCCTTATCACCTATATGCTCGCCATCTACCATAACTCCATTACTACCTATGAAACTTTCTTCTCTTCAGCCTATACCTTCCACTCAGGATCCACCAACCGCTCCCACCGTACCTCTATTATCCCCATGGGTAACCCATCCTCTTCCATCATATGTTTTCCCTTCCAAATCACGCACTCTTTCCTCACCTTTACCCAATAAAGTGCAACCGAAATCGAAAAACCCACTACCCTCCAAAGAGGTAATCAAACCTACAACACCTAGCACCGCTACTAGTGCACCTACCACGCCTTTACCTAGGAAGGCACATCCTAAACCTAAAATAGTACCACCTACCAAATCAGTGATCCACCTTATCCCTCCTCTAAATCCACTTCATGCAACACATCTCCTAACACAATCACCTACCATTCGATCCAAACCTACACTCACTTCACATTGTGATCCATTGGTTGGGTCGTACACCATCATCTTAGCCAACCTTTTAGAGACCTCTATCATCACCTTGCCACCTCTTCGACCCTATGATCCACTCAAACCCAAACCAAAAGGGTTTGACGATACCAAAATTTGCACTTTCCATCATGTGACAGGGCATGATGTAGAGAATTGTAACGCTCTTAAAGCAGTTCTTATTCAATTGTGTCCTCCTAAAACAAATTTTGACGATGATGACCTTCTTGACGAAGACCCTACTCAACCTACACCACTCACCCAAAATTATCTATTGCTACCAGTTCATAAACCAATTTCTCCACCCCCAAACCTTTTTATCCACCTCCAAAGTTTGAGATCAACATGGTCCGTATTAGAGAGTTAGCCAAACCTCCACCTAAATGCTAATGCCTGCCTTCTTCATACAACACCAATACATGCCCTCACCCTACTATTGCCCATTTTTTCCGCTACACATACCATGACTCAGCTGCTTCTTCACCTCATATCAATATGGTTAGTATTACTACTCGTGCCCAAAAATACAAAGGAAAGGAAAAGCAACCAACCCATCAACCAATCACGTACCCAATATATCATCCGCACTTGCACCCAAAGTCACCATTCGAGACCCCATGTACCCTATTTTTGATGGGGTCACCCATCGCACAATGCTAAAACAATTACACCAATCCCCTTTAAAAATTTCTTTGTATGACCTCGTCCAAACTTCTGAATCTCACCGACAAGCCCTCATGGAGGTCCTCTAATCCATCAAGGTTTTACCTAATGACCCCACACCATTAGCCTCCATTATTACCCCTCACCATGTGGCCTCCCTTACCAAATCACCTCCTTCTTCTACCCCGCTTCCGCTCATCAGGTGGCCACCCTCATATTTTTTGACAAGGAAATTATACCTCTCCAATTAGATGAACCTGATCCTACCATTTTCATCTCTGTTCATATCTATAATATATGCGTATGACGATGCGTTATGATCGATGGGGGTGCCATCATCTCATCCCATGCATACAACCAAATGTACATACCTTACAATTTCGTGCATAAACACCCAACCATGTTACACTCATTTAATGATATTATTACTTCTACGCTCGGCACCATCATCCTCCACATCCGTGTGGGCCCCCATATCATTCTAGAATTGTTCTACGTCTTAGAGGGGGAGTTTCAAGTATAACTTGTTGCTTGGCCGACCTTGGATCCGTGTCATGGGTTGTGTTCCTTAAACTTTGCATCGTTGTGTAAAATTTGAACATGAAGGACATACCTATACCATACCAGGTGACCCTTCGCCATTTAAAACATGTAACATGTTGTACCTACCTAATGATGTCCTTGTACCAATTAGGGAACCTACCATGGCCACTTCTTCTTCTTCACACATAACCCCATCTACCAACATTTTTGCTACCTCTCCTACACCTAACCCTCTATTCCTTTTGTTGTCGCAGCCTCTGCTAAAGACCCATCCGCTAGCCCATCCACTTCTCAACTAACCAAAACTTCTTCCTTGTCCCAATCATCCAGTAATTCATCTATTCCTGCCACCCACATATCTACTACCACCGATCCTTTAGAAAGAATTTTTCAACATCTCACTCTAGGGGAGTACTGCTTATACAACATCAACACATTCCTTACTCTGCAAGAGTATGGTAACCTACACCAACATCCTCGTTATGACCATCGCATAGGCGAGGTATTCCCTTATGGTCCTCCCCACCTTTACACCAACTTAACGTATGGGGACTTGATACTTCTACCTATTCACCTAAACCACCATCCCAAACACACCATTTTTCCTTCTGACCTCCAATATCTCACCAACCGCCACTTCGCTCACACTTTCTTTCATCGTTGTACATGGAAAGGATTTGGATTTGGTCTCTATGAGAAAGGTCATCACACTGTCATCCTGTGTACTACTCGTAAACACAAAGACCACAATGGTATCGGATTTTACCACGCTACCCCGAAGAAGGCCTGTGTTGAACTCATTCAGGACGACAACCCTTCTCCACCTTGTTCACCCACATCGCCACCTTCACCCATAGAGTCCATAGATCCTGAATCTATTCCTCCTAACTTTGTTTTTCTGTGAACACCATTTCCTTGGGGCCTATGGTGAGGCTCACTCTTTTCTTCACTTCCTATATCCTGACATGATCGATGATGATACACCTTCTATTAATGTCATTCAATGCCAGGACAATGAGTCTATCCTCGCCTACCTTTGTGTGGAAGATTCTTATATTCACTGATCGTTACCTTCCGAGACACAAACCATGTTAAACAAATCAACCATTGAAATCAATATTAACACTCATGACAACCCTCACATTATGAAGATAGGTCAATCTTTAGATGTTGTTGAACAAGAAACTTTCACATCTTTCCTTCGGATTATAGCAACACTTTTTCTCGGTCCTACTACCGACACGCCCGGTATTGACCCGACATCATGTTCCATAATATTGTAACCATTCTTGAAGCCAAACCCGTAAAACAGAAGTTACGGAAAATGCATCCTCGCATTTCCCTTCTTATCAAAGAAGAACTCCAACGCCTTCTCTTAGTTTCCTTCAACCTACCCATTGACTATCCTCAGTGGGTTTCTAACATTGTTCCTATCACAAAAGTGAGAGGGGGACTAAGGATTTACACAAATTTCCGTGACCTCAACCTAGCTTACCCCAAAGATGACTTCCCTCTACATGGTATTGACCAACTAGTTGATCTCATCATTGGTCATGAGATGTTATCGCTCATGGATGGTTTCTCAGGTTATAATAAAATATTACTCACTCTAGAGGATCAACATAAAATTGCATTCATCACTCCTTGGGGGACCTTCTACTGTCGAGTCATGCCTTTCGGCCTTAAAAATGATGGTGTTACATATCAGTGGGTAATGAATTATATCTTCCATGACATCATGCATTGTATATTGGAAGATTACGTAGATGACCTTCTTTCCAAATCCAACCATCAAGCCGAACACCTTACAGTCCTTAAGGTTGTCTTTGACCGTCTCATTAAGTATTATGTTTGCCTTCAACCCAAGAAGTTTTTCTTTATTGTTCTCTCAGGAAAACTCCTTGGTTTTATCATTTCTTTGTGTGGCATAGAATTGATCTGCTAAAATAAAGGCTATTCTTGAAATTCCTCCACCTACTAACCTCCGCCAACTTCGTAGTTTGCAAGGCAAATTGTAATCTATCGTCATTTTTTTCACAACTTTCCGACCTTTGCCAACCTTTTCATCATCTCCTCAAAAAGGATGTCTCCTTCAAATGGGATGATGAATGCCACAAAGCCTTTGACGCCTTAAAACAATACCTTTTCCAACCACCAATGCTCATTCCTCCTAAAGATAACCAACCCTTTTACCTGTACATTTCTGCTACTGATCATTCCGTGTGTGCCATGCTCACTCATTGTGATGAGAAATATAGGGAGAAATCAGTTTATTACATAAGTCGTACCCTTTTGGACTACGAAACTAGATATACCCATGCTGAAAAACTTTTCTTAGCCTTAGTATTTTTCACCACTTAGCTTTTCATTACCTACTCAACCACAAAACATTTGTCATCACCAATACTAACCCCTTTCATTATATGTATGCCAAACCTTACCAACATCAGTGTGTTGCATGCTGGCTCATGCTCCTCGTAGACCTCGACCTTGAATTCATTCATCAAAAATCTATCAAAGGCCAAACCATTGTTGACCAACTTACAGATGCACCTCTCTCTGGAACTCAGTCTTCTAGCTTCAATTTCCCTGACGAATCCATTGCTACCCTCTCTTTAGACAATACCACTTACTAGATGACCTTATTCTTTGACGGTTCCAAATGTCAATGTGGGGGTGGTGCAGGTGTTATCCTCATTCCTCTTGGCTGTGAAGTCCATGCCATTGTCTTTCAAACTAGATTTTAATTGTACTAACAATATTGTTGAATACGAAGTGCTCGTATTAGGTCTTCAAGCTGCCATCGCCTTAGATGTTAAAATAATTAATATCTTTGGTGACTCCCAACCGGTTGTAAACCAAGTCAATGGTATATACCAGTTTCATAACCAAGTACTTCAAAAGTATAAGCACCATGTGGACATCCTTTTGACTGCCTTTGACTATTATGAACTTCAAATTGTTTTGCGTTCCACCAATAAGTTTGCGGATACCATGGCTTGTCTTACATCACAGATACCTACTTCACCCGCGACTCCAAAGTCTTTGTCACAGTACAAAGGTTGTAGTCACCTTCTTATCTATTTCGAGATGTCAACCTCAATAGAACCACCACACCTAACCCACATGACGTTTGGTATAAGAAATTTGTAGACTACCTTTCCCGTTAATTATACCTCCTAATCTTACTCATGTGCAATGGACAACGTGCTTTTCTCAAAAGTGTCTGTCGCTGTGTCATCATGGGTTGTCTTCCTTATAAATGTGGCTTTAATGGTATCCTCTTGTGTTGCCTTACAAGTTCTGAAATCCCCTATACTATCAAGGAATTTCACGACGGAATCTATGGAGGTCACTTCAGTGGTTTAGCCATCGCTAAATGCATCCTTTACATGGGCTATTATTGGCCAACCCTCAACTGTGACTGTTGTGACTACGTCAAATGTTGTGTGAAATTTCAGCAACATGTTAATCTTCACCACACACCTAGTCACGCTTACAGGTCGCTCGAGACCTTTGGCCTTTCTCTCAATGGGATTTGGATCTTGTCGGAGAGATCAACCCTCATTCTTCACAATGCCATCAATGGATTATAACTGCGACTGAATACTACACTAAATGGGTAGAGTATATTCCCCTCATCTCTACAAAAGTTGAGAAAATATGTGAATTCATCAACCATCACATTATTTTTCGCTTTGGTGTTCCTCATCGTCTCATCACTAACAACGGGAAACAATTCAAAAACAAAACCTATGGTGGTGCATGTGTTGTGACCGGGCCTATAAGGCCACAATATCAACATATGTAGTGGCCAACTGGCCCTCTGACCTACTACTACTGCACTTATAGGCGACCACCTACCCCCATCTCCATCCCCACCCTGTGCGGGTACCTGCCCCTATGAAATCTGGGCCTGTAAGGCCACCACCTGTGCCTGTAATGTGGCCACATGTGCCTCGGACCCTATCAACTGCCCCTGTAATATTGTGATCTGGGCCTGTAATGTGGCAACTTGCCCCTGCAATGTATCCCTCTAAACTGTAAGGGTAGTCAAGTTTGGCTACCCTAGCCTAGGTGGTGTTTCTCGTAGTTGGCATGCCCACCACCGTCTGTATCCATTGGTGACACCCGCATCATCGATCTGCCTGTCCACTGGTCACTCCTTTTGCCTTGTCCATGTTGTCGTTAGGGTGAGACATAGGTCTCTCCACATCATCTCTCTGTCTTATGGGAATGGTGGTGGCACATCTGGGTAACCCAAAATCGCTTATTTTTGCCTGACCCTATCAACGGGTATCAACTTGTGCTCACCAACACGATGCCCCTCTATCCATCTTAGTAGTTGTAGCTCATCCAGCTCCACTGCCATGTGCCGGTATATGAAGGGAAACCAACATACGACCTCCAAATAATATCAACACTGATAACCCCTCAAGATCGCCTATAATATGCCACATCATGTGTGGCCCTAGCTTCCCTGTGCTCTCCACCAACAGGTACCCAACGCCTATATCCAACTCAAACCAAACCCGCCTCGAATGCATCGGGTCAAGGCAAGCCACTTGGATGAACACATACGATATGCTCATATGCCCAACAATGTAAGAGGAAGGTACAACATATGTTGAACCTCTATAGCCTCCCATAGGCCAGTAGATCCATGTATAGCTACACCAAGAATGTTGGTGCCCAGGAAAATCGGGTCCTCTCCTCCATCATGTCCTGAGGACCCCCATCAGTGATCGTGGCAATCTACCACCCTCCACATCCGGTAACATAAAGCAAAATACTGCCTCCATGATCAGAACAACCAACCTCATCTCCTCATAATGGGCTATGTACATATCTCCATAGCTCAAGCTAGCGCTATGGTACCTCAAATCTGTCATCACCTCTCAAAGACAGCCACTATCGGCTCCTCCGATGCCTCCGAGGTAATAGAATAAAAATTACATCCCCACTCTCGATAACTGCAGGATCCTGTACATGTCTTCCAGGGTGACTGTGATCTCACCCATAGCAAATGGAATGTGTTTGTCACAACATCCCATATATCGATGAGTGCGACCATCAAGTTAGGATCTCAAGCTACACGCCTGTAGCGTTGGATCTCGATCAACCCCACTCTATCTCTCATCCGCAACTAGTCCCCATCATGTATCCAACAAACCACACCATTGTTAAGTCTTGACCATACCCTACATATCTCTTACCCAACAAACCCATTCCCCAAATTCTTTTTATTTATTGCCTCGTACCCACACCCCAACCCCAAAAGACCACCTACCAACCCATCTCATTTATACCTACTTTGCCATACTCATTCTCACTAAACTTGTATTTACATCTCACTACATATATTTCCCTCCCACCATAACCCTTTCTTGACCCCTTTCCTCCAAAATGCCAACCGACATCGGTCACGTTGTGTCGGCCTTAGTCCATGTTGATCAACATCGGTCCATCATTATCGGCACGGCCGCTCGCCGCTACTTGACGATGACCAGCCAAGGTAGACCGATGTCGGCCAACCCTTGACCGACCCCTTTCCCCCCAACACGCCGACCGACATCGGTCAAGCAGTACGGAATCGGTCCATGCCGACCGACATCAGTCCATCATTACCGGCATCGATCACCGCTACTTCACCGATGACCAACCAAGGTAGACCGACGTCGGCAAACCCTTGATCGACGTCGGTCTCTCATCACGATTCCAAAACCGAACCCCCATTTCTAAAAAAATTAACAAAATACCCTAGATACCTACCCTAACCTACCCAAACCTAACCTAACTTCACCCCCACCCCTATTTCACCTACATGGGACCTCCCCCCTCCCTCATTTCATTCATTTTAAATAACAAATTCAAAATCAAACCCCAACCGACAAGGTTCTACCCATCCCACATCTCATACCCTATTTTTTAAATAAATACATCGATAGGATAAGATCCTACCTCATCTCGATGTCATCGGCATGGTGGTACATGTGGCCGCTACGTCGATGGTCCACCCGACCCCTCTCCCACCTCTACCATCACCAAATCCACTCCTCACCTCCAACCAATCAAATCAATCACACCGATCTCGTGGACCCGTCTACCTAGCTCCTCTCACCAACTGGTACTCTCCACCTCGGCCGGTATTATGCCTTGTCCTTCTCTAGAAAAAGTGCCAAAAGTCAAAGAGCTCTGTCATTTTCTCACAAGTCACAAGACAACAATGATTCCGTAAAATACATAATTTTTACCTTATAAACCCAAATCGACATGACCAACATCGGTCATGTCGTGCCCTACTAAACCGACATCGGTTAGACCTTAACCGACATCAGTTATCTTCCGCTATCATTTACACCTTGTTTTACCCATTTTGACCCAAACTCATCAGCACCAAACACCTTTGACCTTACCCACACTTATTGTAACCTACCCACAAGCCCACATTACCTATACTTTTCCTTAATTGTGTTTAGGGACTTGTTATTTTACCCACACCTTGGCCTTACCCATGTCATGACCTATATACCTTGACCTAAACTAATTTTTGTGACCTTTGACCGTGTGTGCTCATTGTACCTTGCGACACTATTACTCGTGTTATTTTTCCTAATGACCTTACCTTGCCTATTGTCGTGTTGTTTATCCCGACCAAACCTTTGGTGTACCAGAACATACCTAAACGTTCCTGCACCTGACCTACGTTGTGTTTCGGACCATATCATATACCTTGGATACCGGAATCACTTCAACCTTGTTTGGATAAACCTATCGACCTTAGATGATGTAGAGTTTGCAAGCTCTTCAACCTGGTACAATGTCGCAGTTTATACATGTGTGTGCGTTCAATTGCCACTACCTTTGACCCCGCCCATTTATCTGTTTACCCGATTTGGCCTCTACCCTTCACCCAATATTCCCACACCTATACTCATTCCCACTCACCTTCATTTTCACCACATCCACCTTTTATCAAACCACTCACCGATTCCGTCTTACATCTCATCAGTTCCTAGTTTGAGGGGGATCACCTCTACCCACACTTGGGGCAACCACTTCCTATTTTTGTCAGCGTCACTTACTAATACAAGCTACGTGACAAAAAGGGGCAAATTTAGGCACCAAAATTGGGTCACACTCCCCTTGGTCCCTTTTCGAATAGCTAACTTAAACATATTCACCTAACCATGGCCCTTTTACCCCACATTAATATTAATTTAATTATTTACAATTAAATTAATACCCATCCTCACCTTATTTATTAATTTAATTACTTTAATTAAATTGATGCACACCTCACCCAACCACATCACCTAGACACCTCATCATGACCCTATTCTTAGCATGTTTCCTAACTAAGACTCACTCTCTACTTACCCTAACTAACTGAGACTTAGTCTAACCCTAAAATCACATGCCTATTCTTCCTCTGAAGAATGCCCGCTTATCTAAGCACAAAACACCATTTTAGATCAACGCCAATGGGTAGAACTGAACAAAAATATAACCAGGATCTATTATTTTGGCAACCTAGGATTTTCCGCCTTAACTGACGTCGGTTATCCCGAAACCAACGCCGGTCACCCTAACCGTCATCGATTACCATATATTCATTTTGGAAACTTTATTTGAGAGGTTGGAAACATTTTCAATTTTTGGGAACAAAGGAGATATACATGCAAGCAAGAATCAGATCCATTTACCACATCCAAATAGCCATAACCAACACCAAGATCGATATGAAGATTAGCCATTCACGGTAGCATTATGGGAATCACTACCATGACACTAACCACCATTTCTCGGATCAATCATCATCATCATCCAACCATTAGACTGCAGGCACAAATAAGTGTGCTTATAACCTACATCATTTCATATTTATTCGATTATAAAGTTTCTTCATCTTTGTTTATCAACATCTATTTGCACTTACATCCCACCCTTTTTACCTTCCTGTGAATCCAACCATTCCACCACCCATAATCATTTAATCACCTATACCTGATTCTTGAATACCTCTGAGTATTCCCAGCACTGTTGCAAACCTAACCATTCTCCTTACACCTTCTGTCCAACCTCGAGAAAGTTCCCAAATCCCAGATTCATTGAACTTACATTACACCGCCTCTATCGACGCGTCGGTTACCCATGATCGTCGTCGATTCCCTCTAAACTATCATTGGTCACACATGACCGACATCGATCTTTGTATCTCAGTAATTCAGCCAATACAAAAACCTAATAAATTTTAGTCAAGTAACCTAAACCACCCAGAATCTAACCCCGACTGTTCAACCACCTTGACCACTTAGCCAACCCCGGATCTGATCATAACCTAGCATGTTAGATTATATTTGATTATTGTATTTGGATGAGATGCCTAAATCATATCAACCATAGTAGGAATTTATTTATTTACGTCATTTCTTGCATTATATTTTATTAAACAGTGGAATGATAGTCGTCAAGGGAGTATCACACTTTGGGACCTAGCACACGCTAGGTAGTCCACAACCATATATTGTTTAACTCTCTCTTGTGGTCTTGTTTTTTATTTTAGGTAGTTCCTCCTAGCCAAAAGGAAGCTCTCGCAATCAGCATTGGATCAAGAAGTCAAAACACGTGCACGACCTTCAAACCAACCATCACAATAGGTATTCCTCTCTTGGCTATCACCCTATCTGTTTCATCAAAACCATAAAGAAAATGATGAAACAATATGGATTAAATTTCATTGATGAAGCACACAACTCATATGACACCATTTCTATGATCCAAAGTCAGATTGACCCAGTATTCATTGGCTCTAAAAAGGAACTTAAACTTTGGTCAGAATGTATTCAAGATATTAGACTCGTGAAGGATACAAATGAACAAATTCTCCTTGCACATAATATCTTTGATGATTCAAAAAGTAATCTTTCCAAAAAGTGGGTGTTCAGTGTAGAATGGAAAATGAAAGTACTAGAAGAGGCAATTGATGAACTTAAGAACATGGTGAAAAAGGGAGAGGCATTCAAATCTGCAATACTTGTTGAATTTCTAGCTCTTGGTGTCAATTTTATAAAGACAATTCTGTAGAGAGGCACACATCACAAGAGATCAAAGAAATTTTCAAAGCACTCATCAAAGAGGACTTATTCAAGCTTGAAACTGTGACTAAAGAGAAAATGGAAGAAATCAGTGAATTACATAATGTGGTCATAGAAGCAACCAAAGGCTTAGTACAAAATGCATATATGGGAAAGGAGATGGAGGATTCCTTGGGCAGCTAGACAAATGCTATGGCAAACACCACCATCCCCAGAGGCATGGAGATTGTTGGAGCTCTTGTTAAATTCAGAAATCAGATACTCAAAGTGAAGACTCTAGCAGCACCTTCTACAAGTGTTCCTTCTCCTAGTTCCTAGGTTCTTCTTTTTAGTCAATGTATTTCTTAAGTTAGCTTTATTATTTTCAAAATATGTGAAATTGTAAATAAAGCTAACCAAAGTGTAATTCATTAATTAAGTGGAAACACTTAATTAAAAGATTATGGAACTAGGAAAGTTAGTTACAACTGCCCTTATGCCTATATAAGGCTTTCTCTCATTGTAAAAAGGGTTGTTGGATTTTGATGTTTTGAATGTGAAAATTAAGAACTACCAAAAGATCAATACAGAAGTTCTTCCCTCTCTTTTCTGTGTTCTTTCTATTTTTGTTCTTTAGCTTGTGAATGTGGATTTGATATATTTGGATATGAAACTTTGTGTTCAATTCAGTTGATGTAGTGTTGAGAACTTTGTGTCTATTGCATATATGTCATGTATTCAAATATATATAGATTCATGTGCCCTTGAGATTTCATGTATGCATAAGTAGGATATTATTCTACAATCTATATATCTGAAAGTGCTACCATTTCCATTCCTCAAATCATTAATTCTTCCACCTCTTTTTCTTTTGTATTGAGAATGATTAAATATGGATACATTTGATGCATCAAAATCCTCATTTGAATATTAATAGATTGTATATTTGTAAATAAGTAGGTTTTTATTTTATTTTGGTGAATAAGGGAACCTCTCCCATAAAGAGGAGGGATTGTTGTCCCCTGAACTATTTCTTGTGTTGTGATACAAATTTTCCAACCAACAAGGCACATGACCTATATTTTTGGTATCCTCCCAGATATTATAAAATGTGAGGAAAACATATATCTATGAGATAATTCCATCATTAGATCTGAAAGTTATGGAAATGTTAAATTGGAAAATGGAGTAATTAGGAATGTCTTGTTTATTCCTTAGAGAAAGAATCTTTTGTGTTACTCTCACTAACTAAAGAAATCTTTTCTTGACAAGGTTTGGACATGAGATCAACTTTGATAAAAGCTCAATTTTCTTCTTCAACACTCCTATGGAAAGACAACTTAGAATTGCTAAAATTATGGGGTGTAAAATCAACTCACTTCCCACTACTTATTTGGGACTCCCCCTTGGTACTAAAAAAGTATCAACCAAAGTCTGGAATGACCTACTGGAAAGATTCCAAAGGAAAATGGCTGGTTGGAAAGGGGCCATTCTTTCAAGTGTTGGTAAGTGTCTGCTCATAAAAAGCACTCTTCAAAATCTTCCTATATATATTATGTCTCTCTATAATATTCCTTCTGCCTTCAAAGAAAAAATTGAAAGGATCCAGAAGCACTTTTTATGGTAGGGGATGGAAGAAAAATTCAAGTATCACCTGGTAGCTTGGGATCAAGTCTGCATTCTTAAAAATTGGGGGCTTGGGCATAAAAGATATCAAAAAAATGAATGTGGCCCTAATTGCAAAAATGGGCTGGAGAATGCTCTAGGAGGAACAACCCTGGATTGACCTAATTAAGGCCAAATATCTTAATCAACAAGCAACTATCTCTTTCCTCCATGAAGAACATCTTCCCTATGGATCCATTTTCTGGAATAACTTGGTTCAAATCAGAAATTTCATCAAACAAGGAAGTAAATGGAAAGTGGGAAATGACAAAGACATTAACTTTGGGGGATAACTGGTCTAACTGCAGCCTCATTGACAGATTTGGTGCAATCAAAGATAGCCTTGAAAAAAAGTATGGTACTAGGGTCATATATTACATGGATATGGATGGAAACAATAAGAAATGGAAGCAACTCTTAGTGGATAGGAATGATCTGAACTACATGATGTCCTCTCTACAAGAGCATTTGAACCTAATTCCCCTAAGTCAATTGGATGTTAAGGACGAAATGGTTTGGAACAACTCTATTGATGGAGAGTACTCAGTCAAATCTGGGTATAACTCTTTCTTTGAAAATATTCAGAGTGAGTTTAACTGGAGCAAGATTTGGATGAATGAACTCACCCCTAAAATAATTTTTTTCTTTTGGCTTGCTCTCAGAGGAAGAATTCTCACCAATGACAATCTGATGAAAAAGGATTCATAATGCCAAATAGATGTCACCTTTGCAAAAAAGAATATGAGGATATTAAGCACCTCTTTGTCCACTGTGAGTATGCCTCAAAGATCTGGAGTTATGCCTTTTCTAAATTCAAAGTTTCCTGGACTGTGCCAAAGGATTTCATCTAGTTTTGGACCCAATGGAATCCTCCTTTTAAACACTGTGTTGTGAGAAGACTCGAAACTGGTCATGCCCCATATTATTTGGAGGATATGGAAAGATAAAAATGACATCATTTTCAGAAATATTAAACAACACTGCAAGATTAGCTTTGTTAAGATTACTCATGCTATTAAAGAAAATATTGAAAGATTCAAACCTCCCAAGAACAAGAAATATCCTGAGAATGAAGAATATATTCTTTCCAACTGGAAGATTGGAGTTGCCAATATTCATAATAGGAACACTTCAAACATTGATAGGTCTTCGATTCATTAGAACCCTCCGATATCAACTGGCACAAGCTGAATTTTGATGGTGCTTCTAAGGGTAATCTGGGATTGCTGCAGGGGGAGGTGTGATTCGAGACCACAAAGGCTACTTGGTTGCTGCATATGCTGGCAAAATGGGGATTTAGACTAACCATTATGCAGAAGCCTTGGCTGCTCTCTGGGGGCTAAGGATTGCTCAGGATCATAACATTCAGAATATTATTTTGGAAGGTGATTCGCTAAACATTATCAATCACCTTAATCAGTCCTCTCCTCCTAGCTAGACTATTAAGGACTTCATCATGGAATCTATAAACATTTTTCAAACTTTCAAGAATATCATAATTAAGCATACTTATAGGGAGGGGAATAAGGTTGCTGATTCCTTGGCTAATTATGGCATCAATAATAATTTAATCATTTGGGATAATGTTAATCACATCCCTAAGGAGGTACATAATAGCATTAATGTAGATAAATATGGGCAATCATGTATGGATTAGGGAGAATAATGAGATGGCATGGGCTTTAGCGGTGTGAAATATCACACATGTGTGAAATATCATGCTAACTACAGCCTACATTAACTCCCATTATTCCCAAACAGAGGGCTGAGTTCTTAATAACCTGGGACAGACAGAAGGGTAATAACATTTCAAATGAGTGTTTCAAGCACAAAAATTGTAGGAATAATAGAGAGAAGGAGATGGGAGGAGCCCCGTGCTAGCTGGAGCCTAGCAGTGACCCAGCTTGGAAGAACAATGAGGAGCTGTGGAACCTCTTAAAGAAGGGTGGAATTTCCAATTTCATTGAGCCCATTCAAGGGCACGACTGAACATCTCGATCCATTTCGCAATGGATTGGAAGGATAGAAAAGTGGAATATGGTGGCCACAGAATCACTGTAAATGAAGAACTTGATTGCTGAGGCGATGGGCCTAGAGTTGGAAGGCTTCCATTTTTTCAATAAGAGGATTGATAAGACTGCTGAGGCAAAGAAATTCTCTGCTGATAATGAGGAGCTTGTTTTTGTGTCTGTGGGTGTTAGGGTAAGTTCTATCCCCACGCCTTTTGATGAGGTTACCAGAATGATGGTCAGATATATTTCTTTAGAAGGGCGATACATTATTGTCCCTATAAAACACCTTGTATTTATTAACCACTTCAGGAGGAAAATTACAGTTTGCTTCCCACACTACTTGTTAAACTCCCTTGAGCGTTCCATTTTAGATTTTCATAAGCACTCTGTGCCATTCCTCTTCACCAAGGCCTTATTTTTCTACTTCATAAGCTATGTATCTCTAAGTTCCCTAGCCTCCCATCCTCTCCCAGCGTTGTTCCACTCATTCCTACCATCAATGCCCCCACTTCCATCCTTGCCACCACGTCCAAACCCAAGCGCAAGAACCTTAAGCTGCCCAAAATGGACACTCCTCACTCTGCCTGGGTTCTTAGAAGTACTCAAGAGCTGGAAGTTATGCAAAACTTACTGCACATTAGTAATGTAGGCCAGGATGCGGCCTTGCAAAAGGAGGGGAAAAGTACTACCCATAGGCTGGATTCTTTGGAGAATGAGATAATGAAGTTAAAGAAGGATGTGCAACACATGGTCAAGCAAAAGGGAAAAAGAAAGGTAGATGAGGATATTGACCTTGGGAATGATCAGGTCGTGGACATATACAAGAAATTGAATTCCTTAGACAACTCTGTTGGGGAGAGCCAAGGACCAGCATGACCACAACATGGCTATCTTCAATGCCATAAGTGACTTCTTGGAGCAGCATGTTTGTAGCATCTCAATGCTTAGCGGGGTCCCTACTACTATCTGGGAGACTGACAAGGAGAGTAGCCAAACCATAGAGAAGTTAGATGCAAGTGACCCCACGCACATCACAACTTTGGCATTATTCACTTCGCTTCAAACTATCAAATCTAGGATAAACAGAGCTTCCAAGAAATAGTCTCCCTCGTTGAAGGTTTTCGTTGCAGTTGTTGTTTTATCTCGTTCTTTTTGTTTTATTTTCGTTGTTGTTTTGTTGCTTTGTTGCAGTTTTAGTTTTGTTTTGCTTCTTTCTAGTAACCTTATTTTGGTTACTTTGCTAGGCTTAATGCTATATCTAGATTTTGATCCTCTTTTGTGATTCCCTTTCAAGTTCTATCTGGCTTTTGAGCCCTTTCTGTAAATAGGGTATAGTCCCTTCAAAACTATTTACCAATAATAAAAAAACTAAAGAAAACTATAAAGTTGTTTTACTGCAAGATAAATGGTGTGTAAAAGATGAACTTAGTAATGTTATTGCTTATGGTATTTAGAAAAATGGCCAATATATTTTGGATTTGTGTTTGAATCTTTCTTTTCTTTCTCTTCTAGGAATGATATTCATCTTTAACATGAAATATTGGGTCATATAAATTTTAGAAGTTTGTATGAAATGTCTTGCCTAAATCTAGAAATATTCTACAAAAAAATCAGTCTCCTTTTGTTATAATGGATGTAGACATTGAGGGGGAGATCTCTCAAACCTTGACTCAGAATAGGATTCTGAATGGGCTAGAAATATGGTTTCAAACTATCAGTATGCTAAGATAAATAGTGTCTTTCATGAGCTTGGTTTCTCTAACTATTTTGTTAATAATGATTTATTTGTCAAATATGAAAACAATCATGATATATTTAATGTCTTATATGATTGATGATCTCTTGATTACTAGTAGTAACAAATTCTTAGAATCAAAGAGAAGTTAAGACAATGTTTTGAAATGACTAATTTATGATTGTTAAATCATTTGCTAGGCATGGTTATTTGTCAAAATCACAAATCTATTATTGTATCACAAGCTTAGTATGTTACTAACCTTCTCAAAAGGTTTAATATAATTGAAAACATGTCTCTAATCCTATGGTAGTTTGATTTATTTAACTATCACTAGGCCTGATATATCCTATAGAGATGATTTTTTTCTAGAGTCATGCGGGATCCTTATGTGTATAATCAATTATGTTTTTGTTATTCTTCTTATGATAATTCTTAATTATTTGGTTATTATGATTCTAACCATGTTGATATGTGTATTGGATATACATATGGATTTGTGTCCAATTGTTTTTTGGTGCAGGTGCCATCACTTGGAGTAGCAAGAAGCAACCAATAATTTTTATCTCTTCTACTGAAGCAGAGTACATAAGTGTTATGGAAGAAGTAAAGGAAACTATGTGGTTGAAAAGACTATTGGATGAGCTCCATGTGGGTGTCAAAGGAAGCACAAATCTTCTATATGACAGCCATATTTTCATTTCTCTTGCAAATAATCAGTTCAACATTAGAGGACAAAGCATATCAAATTTCATATGCATTTTATTAGAGAAAGAGTCTTGAATGGTGATAATGATCTCAAGTTTTGTTTGACTCAAGATCAAGTTGAAGATATTTTCACAAAGTTGATGTGTTTTGTGAAGTCTCTCAAGTTTTGTGCCTTGTTGGGCCTTTCAGATTTACCATTGAGGGGAAGCGTGCATGATAGTGTCACCTCTTAACGACCTTAAATGTTTCAGAATGGATACTCCCAAGACTATTTCTATGTTGTTTAAGCAAATTATCATGTATGTGAATTTTACTTGTAATTCCCAGTGAAACATTAGTTATGAGTATGCCTTGTTTTATAAAAGGCTCCATAGTATGATGTAATTCTTCATCCTTAATCACTTTATCTTGAGAATTTGTGGATGTTCCTTTGTATTGTGGTTTTATGGAATCCTTGGAACATTGTTTTGAACCATGGAAAAACAATGTCTCATAGTGTTTTCTAAAACCCACACAATACGGTTAGAGTTTTTGCAAGCTTGTATAAGTCTGTGGGACACTGCGGTAGTGTAATGTGCAGTTGAAAAACCCGGAGGATTCTAATTTAGTGCACCACGGAACTGCAAACCCACATAACAAGTGTTTTTGGATGCTATCCTAAATCATGAGTTGATTTATGGATTGTAATTCCTTTTGTACCAAAAGGTAACTTGACATAAGGAACAAATGTTAACATTTTTTTGCATGTTTCCCCACTTAACATTAAGGGGGAGTGTTGAGGTTTACAATATTAAGTGGAAAATTGCTTATTACAAAACCACCAAATGACGGGTCATCTTTTAAAGAGTGGATCATGACTACTCGCCTTGTATATAACAAGGTGATCCTATAGGGATTGGTTACACACGGTTGTAACATTGTATGCGAGTTATATGTGAGCAGATTTGTAAGTCTCATGAGCAAATGTGTGAGACAATTCGTAATTCCTTATTGAGGTGTAACTGCATGTGAAATAGTGGGAGTGTTGGGTAAAAGTATATTCTCAATAAATACAAGTGATTTTTAGTGGGTTTTTACCTTCCATGGTTTTCCCACTTATATCTTGTGTCACTGTGTTCATTTACTTACATTATGTGATTTGCAAATATAAAACATCTTAATCATTGTTTAATGACTGCACATCATAATCTATAATCTTCGGCAATTTATTATGTGGATCTATATTTTTTAATTATATATTCCTAGCATCTTCCTAGCATGTGTGTGTGTGTGTGTGTGTGTGTATGTGTATATATATTATATATATATATATTTATGATTCGTAAGATAAGATAAATGTGCCCCACCTTTTGTTTGTAGTATTAATGGTATTGGTTAGTCATTGACCACCTTTTAGTTTTCATTGTTGTTGCAAGGTATTGGATGGTATTAACTCCACCATTATTTACATCGATTAAAGATGGTTTGCATTGTTTAAGGTAATTTGCATTATTTAAGGTAAATGCATTGTTTAAGATAAAGGAATTTGAATGGTTGATTGAGCTCCACCGTTTTATGTTTTGAATGATTGGTCTTAGACCACGTTGCATTAAATTGTTTAACATTGCTTGTAGGGGGAAATGATCTTAGACCAGATTGAATTGAAGTTGGTCTTAGATCACTCAACAAGGAAAATATTTATTGTTTTGATTGGTATTAGACCACTAAGGAATTAAATTGGTTAAATTTTAAAATCATATGGTGAATGATATTTGACCACAAAGCATTTAAAATGTGTAATGAGCTAAAGTTAGTCTTGGACCATATTGCATTGTTTATTGGTTTATGTTTAAACTATGGTAATCGACCCCTTAGCAATGTCAATAATAAATAATGGTCATAGACCACTTGGCAAGTATAATGTTTATTACATGGAAATTGGTCATTGACCACGTGGCAGGTGATAAAGGTTATTGTTATTGTTTAATATTTGGTTGATTGGTAACATGGTCTTGGACCATGCGAATTACATGCAAATTTAATTAAAAGGGTTTTGGGTTTAATAAGCCATTATGTGGCATTGACAATTCTTAATGGAAATTTATTGAGCACAATTCGTTTGGGAACAGTAGCTTTCTTAGGAAGCCAAAATATGCAAGTTTCTCTCCATTCACATTTTTGGCAATCTGTTTGGTTTTTCGCTTGAGCTCTTCGTGAAGGTTTTTGGGGAGATAATACTAGAAGTTTGTTTTGATCATTCGCATGCAAAGGTGAAGGTATTTTTAATGGCATTATTGTATTTAAAGCTCTGTTTGGAAAATTTTGTGGGATTTTTGGGAAACATTTGAGTTGTAAATTTCAAGAAACTTGGAAGAAGCAAGCAAGGGCAAACAGCATGGGATTTTCTCACTCTCATTCTTACTATTTTTAATATGAAATATTGGGGGTTTTCATTTGTGTTTTTAAATCTAGAATTGTTCTTTGTTTTTATTATGAAATTTTAAAATGAAAATGAGAACAAAAATTGGGGATGAAATGGGTTTTATTTTAGAGGAAAGATTTGTGTTATGCATGCAATTTAGCCTTCTAGGTCTGATATTTTAATCAAATTTGCATATAAAGATTACGAATATGATTATTTTATTTAAAAATAATAGGGATCATAGAGATCTCTATTTTTTTCTCTTTATATGTGTTCTTTGTATTTGGGAGGCCTCTGTTTGGAAAGGAATTTTGGAATCTTATGGATTTTTGATCGAATATATATCTGGGTTTGTTTTGTAAAAAAAAAAAAAGTATTTACCTTTCTGTTATGAACTTAATTCACTTGGATTATAGAGTTGTGTGTGTAGCCATATAGAGTTCCTCATTTTGATCATTTACATTGTAATTTATTTTTTTATTGTTATGGTTATGATTAATCACTATTGACTTGAGTTAAATCTATTTTGGTCTTGAAATTTTGTATTAAGGAGCGATAATCCCCAACCCATAAAGGGATTTGTTGTATCAAGTTTGTAACCAACTTATTTGAGCTTGCATTTGACAGTGTAGTCACAAAATCATGCACTTTAGACATTTATTTATCCTGGTCTCATACTACTATTTAGAAGGTTCTTAAGTGAAGAAAGTTCTAATTAACCCTTGTCCTTTGGGCATTTATTTATATTATTTCGTCACTTGTGACCTATTGTGCACTCATATGCTCAGCCATTTTGTGACATCCCTCATTATTTTAGCCTTGGTTAGGGAACCCAATTAGTATTGGGGCGTTCGTGTGCGCCCTAGTCCAACCAGGGGCACCCAGTGCTTTTTACATTTTCTCGACACTTTTGGGCCTCTTCTAGCCATTTGACATTTATCTTTTTGGTGGTTGGCCTTTTCAGTGGTTAATTATGAAATTAGAGCAAGAGAACCCTATAAATATAAAGTTATGAGACCATAATGAGGGACCTAGCATCATCTACTACTATCACTCATCTAGAGTTGCATCCATCTATTGCATTGGCATCCACATAGCTCCATCATCAAGGCACAAGATAGGACATCTGCATCACACTTCATAGGGGAGGGATTCTATTCTATTTCATATACACATGCTATTACATTTTTCTACATTTAGTTATTATTCGTTGCTTCACAAAGTGTGACTGACATAAGAGCACCTAGGGCACGACATGCACACACTCACCAAAACTACATCTGGGTTTGAAATGTAGTGTAGTGCTCAGTTAATAAGCCCACTGTTGTGGCAGTTGAGGTCAGTCTGACCCATTCATTTGCATATTTCTTATTTAGGGTTTTGATACTTCTTTTGGGTCCTTTGCAGGTCATTTCTTCCTCCTGGAATGTTTGGAGCATTCAGCACATTACAAAAATTTAGTATGATAGACATCAAAGGTTATCAGTCATCTTCAGGCCTTGTGAGTACCAACTTGGGGATTTTACGTAGACCGTGGTGCCAATATTGCAAACTAGAGCACCCACAGTGCCTCGATCCTCCCTCTAGGAACCCCACCCATTAGATCCTCCAGCTCCATCCTTTTGAAGAGTCCTTGCACAGTTGTTCCTACTTTCTGATTTTCCATCTACCACCGTGACACTATTCCGCAAGTGTCTACTATTCAGTTGAGTTCTTTCCTCTTCCTTCTTGCATATTAGGGTTAGCATTTCATCTTACATAGTTATCTAGATCATTTACATATTTCTTCATAGCATTTACTTACTTCATTTATAGTTGTTCATAGCTTAGATTAATTATGTTTACACTACCTAGTTAGTTAATTTCAATTAATTATTTTGGTGAACCCGATGTTTCTTCATTTCACCTTCTAGAGCTTGTATTTGTATTCAGACATCATGAGTATCTTTATTACTTATTATTTGCTTCTTCATCCTAACCTTAGAGTTAGAACCCAACATCTTCTCACTACTACTTATATTCATCCTAACTCGCACCTTGACTCCCTTTATTGAGTCTTTGATGATGCATTCTCTAATCATATCACATTTCAGTCTCCTCTTCCTGCCGATGATAATGCTTTGATAATGACCCACCATTGCACATCATATGTTGTATTTATAATATAGTTGTCAAACGCACTTTAATCGACAATGGATCTGAACTTAACCTATGCTCTATGTCCTTCCTTAAGGCCTTAGGTTTTTCCACTTCTTCCATTAGTCCATCTTCTATTTCATTGTGTGCTTATGATGGTTTCATTCGCCCATGTCTTGGTCATATTACACTACCCATCATTGTAGGACCTAAAATTGTCAACACAATATTTTTTTATTGATATTCCTATCTCTTACAATTGCTTGTTAGGTAAACCATGGCTACATGTTATGCAAGTTGTTTCATTGTCTCTCTACTATTCATCATTGTGTTCTATTTTTTGTAACAGTGATCCATTCCAATATTGTGACCATGCTCCTCATACTGGTCTTCATGTTCCACATACTAACACTACGAATGAGCCTCAACCTATCGAAGAACCACCTCACCTACCACCACTCGATGGTACTATTTGTGTGATAGATACAATTTCTTTTATGCCTCCTATTACCACTACTATTATGAGTCCTTATCAGGGGCCTATCTGGTCTATGGACATCACTCTATCACATCCACCTTCACATGTACCACCTACCTTAGCACCACCACCATTCACTTGTACACTCTTCATGAATGACTCATACTAGAACACATTCCATTTGATCCTACATGTGATGACACTATATGTACACATGAGGGTCTATATCACTTATGGTTTGCTTTTGTGGACCTTTATCCTACATCATGTGCTCCTCATCTTTATTATGGCTTTGTTCGTATCACTGTTGCTTATGGTTTGTGTGTTTTTAATCTTACAGTCTATCTATCGTGTACTCCTTACTCGTCATCACTTGCATTAGGAAAATCATGGCTTGATTATATTGGAGGTTGTTAGCTTGGAAATTTGTCTTGGGGACAAATTTGTGGTTTTCCAAAACAACACTATGGGAATCTAAGTCCCTCTACTTATAATGGTGCAGCTGCCATATTATGCATGAAAAACAAGTGGATTCAATGGTGGTTTTTCAACCAGAGATCCATAGGGGCACTCCACTGACCCTATGGAAAAGCCTACAATTTCTTGCAAGGACAAAAATTGGTCTGAGAGTGGGAAAGGGGAGTGGGAATAAAGGCAAGGAGATAAATGATGGAGGTATAACATCATATACCTACATACATTGATTAGAAAGTTCACAACATGCATTTAATTGGAAGAAGAATACAAATTCACAAACCAGAGCTACAAGACTGAATAAAAACACATTGGTCACAAAGTACCAATCGAATCCTCCATCAAAGGGGCATAAAATCCTTCTTTTTATTTATTTGCTAAAGTAGAAACTTGTACAAATGAAAGGAAATGGAAGAAAATTGTAGAAAGAAGAAGAATAGAAGAATGATGACTATTGTTTTGTCCTCTTTTCACCAAAACACATTTACAGTTTCCAAATTCATTTGACGACTAGTACAAAGACTCGCAAAGGACAAGAAATAGCCCACAAGGGGTGGTTACAACTTCCCAGAGGTGTCCAAGAAATGGTTTCAACCAAAATCAATCATTCAAACCGTTTCTGGTTCTTGATTCGTAGAAAAAATGGCCATGGCGGGGGAAATCAGAAAATTCATAATGAAAACCATTACAAACTTGTCAGATCGAATGTGTACCGTTAGATTGGCCTTTTTTTGCTTTTAAATTTGATCCATCCACATGGAAGAAGGTGATTGAAGTGGTCGCGGGTGAGCTCTTTTTATTTTATAACTTTTTTGGAATTTGGAAATTTGGAACAATTTTCTCTGCCAGCCAGGTTTGACTTTTTAACATGCATACGTGGCGCCTTTTGATTGGATACAGGGTCACGGCTCGATTTAGAACATTTTGAACTTTTGTTGGAAAAAATTTCAAAATAACAAACTCCTCCGCCGACCCGCACTCCCGATGTTGACGTGGCACAATTTGATTGGTGTGGAGGTCACAATAATCTTTTCATTTTAATCCCAAAGGTGAAAAACCTAAAATCCCACCGAAGGTCCTCGGGGACACGTGGCATCATTTCATTGGTTGCGGGGATCAAAAATTATTATTTTCTCTCACCCCATTTGGGCTCGCGGATCTTCGCCAACACCATTTACACTTTTTTGCCAAAAATGCAAAGTGGCAAAGAAATCTCCTCAGCCCCGCCTAATCCGCCTTGGGCAAAAATTACAACTTAAGTCCACTGAGCCATATCTTGCAAAATACAAGGAGTTAGAACAACTTCTTTACCTTTTTGGAAAGGGGAAGAAATTTCCCATTTGATGGAGGTGTTTCAAGAATCCTTGAGCCCTTGGGAAGTTCAGATTTCAAAATACTCTTATTAGACCATTTTCAAAGGGTAACAACTCAAACATTTAAGGCTTAGACTTGGAAAATGAAGGAAATTTTGAGGGAACAACAATAGCTCTAGCTTGGGGACATGACATGAATTGAATAGGGAGAAAACATGGCATGAGGATCTAGAATCTCAAGTTTTAAAACATATAACGTTGACCAGTGCCTTATCCATTGGGCCTTGCAGAGTCATGTACAACTTCGAGGAAAGAAAGAAGGAAGAAGAGGACACACAACCAAAAACACACCAAAATAGAAAGGGGAAAAACACAACACAAAAAAAAACAAAGCTATGGTACAAGGTGAGGGACAACTCACTTTCACTGATGAACTCTTCATTTCTCAAAATTTACCCCTAAAGAGGCAACACTGAATGATTATGTTCTACGAAGCCGTTGACAGGTTCCAGAAAGTAGCTTCCCCTCCTCAGCTGCTTATGAAAGTCAGGTGCTTCCACATTTATCTGTGTACTTGGTAGGAGTGAATCCATGTGAGCTTCTTGATGATCAAGTCCTTGCTTGGAAATTCCATTGCCTTCATGTTCTTTGAAATCAGTTTGATAGTGCCAGTTTCCTTCCATGTTTATCCATATAGTTGATTCTCCATCGAGCATCTCATTGCTGCCCCAAAGCTGATTTTTGTTCCAATTCATTGGATATTTTGAGTTACTTTCTTTTCCGGGTCTATGCTCATTGGAATCCTCTCCATGAGAAACATTTGATTCATCCTTTATCTCTACTCCACTGTGAGGCATTTGAGTATTGATGGGAGGATTAGAGGAAAACTCATTCTTGTCTTGTATGTCCATGACACAAGTGAAGAGATCAAGAATCAGTTCGGGGTCTTCCTCAACTTGAACTGCATCCAATATTTCTTGCACAAAGTTATGCTCCATCATTTCTTGTTGTAGACATCAAAATCAGGTCACGCTCCCCTTAGCCCCTTGTTAATTAATCGACTCAAACTAATTCACCTAACCATGGCCCCCTTTCACCCCACACCAATATTTAATTTAATTACTTTAATTAAATTAATCCTTTATCCTCATTATAACTATTATTTAATTATCCTAATTAACTTAATACCCACCCCTCCACCTCACCTAGCCACCTCACCTAGCCACCTCACCCTAAGCCTATTATTAGCAAGTTTCCATAACCAACTAAAACCTAACTAATACCCTAAATTGAATGCCTACACCTCATTCTCACGACACAATGGTCACTCCCACTCTGTCTCGGATGAATAGTGAGATCTGGCAGCCATTATAGCCATGATCTCCTATTTTTATCATGCCTAGGGAATCCCACCTTAACCGAACCTCAACCTCGGAGTCCCATCGTCAAGCCCTCATGGAGGTCCTTCAATCTATTGAGGTTTTACAAAATGATCCCACACCCGTAGCCTCCATTATCACACCTCATCATGTCGCCTCTCTCACCAAATTTCCACCTACCTCAACACCTCCACCTACTCACCAGGTTACCACCCTCAGTTTCTCAGATAAAGAGATTATACCCCACCAAACCGATGACCTAGATCCTACTCTTTTCATCTCCATCCATATCGATAATATATACATACAACGTGTTATGATCGATGGGGGCTAAGATCAACATAACATCAATCTCACGCATTCGACCAAATGTGCATACCTGACAATTACATGCATAAACATCCCGTCATGTTACATTCATTTAATGATGCTATCACTTCTACACTTGGCACTGTGATCCTCCACATTCATGTGGGTTCCCGTACTATTCCAGAATTATTCTACGTCTTGGAAGGGGAGTTTCAATACAATTTGTTGCTTGGCAGACCCTCGATTTGTGTCATGGGTTGTGTTCCTTCTGCTTTGCACCGTTGTGTAAAGTTTGAACATGAAGGAAGTACCTATACCATTCTCCGCTTGACCCATCGCCTTTCAAAACCTACAACATGCTTTACCAACCTAACAACGTTCTTATACCTATTAAGGCATCTACCTCCCTGCCCACTTCTTCCTCACCCACAAGCCCATCCACCAATGCTGCTGCAACCTCACCCACACCTAACTCTTCTATTCCTACCATTATTGTAGCTTCCACCAGTCACCCATCTGCTTCCCAACCAACCGATACCTCTTCCGATCCAACCTCTAACACTTCCTCTATTCTAGCTACCAACATATCGACCATTGATCCCTTGGAAGGTGTTTTTCAACGCCTCACTATGGGGAGTATCGCTTGTATAATGTCAATACATTCCTTACTCCACAAGAGTATGGAAACCTTCACCAACATCCTCACTATGATCACTACATAGGCGAGTGTCTTCTTTATGGTCCTCCCCATCTTCGTACCAATCTCACCTATGGGGGACTTGATACTTCCACTTACACACCCGAACCACCATCACAAACCCGACCCTTTTCGGTGACCTTCAGTCGCTCACCAATCGTCGCTTTGCTCACACTTTCCTACACCGATGTGCATGGAAGGGTTTTGGCTTTGGATTTTATGAGCAAGGTCATCACACTGTTATTTCATGTACCACTCACAAAGCACAATGATCGTAGTGGAATCAGTTTTACCAAACTACCTACCAAGAAGGCCCGCATTGAACTCATTGAGGATGTGGATCCCTCTCCACCTTCTTCACCTTCTCCTCCACCTTTGCCACCTTCACCGATGGAGTCGATGGATCCCGAATCTATCCCTCCTAACTTTTTTTTTTCATAAACACCATTTCCTTGGGACCTTTGACTTATCAACGCGATGGCGAGGCTCCTTCTTCTCTTCCTTTCCTGTATCCTGACATGGTCGAGGATGATACCCCTTCTATTAATGTCGTTTAATGTTAGGATGATGAGTCTATACTCACCTACCTCGGTGCAAAAAACTCTTACATTCACCGGTCATTACCTTCTGAGATGCAAACAATGTTGAATGAATCGACTATCAAAGTCAACATCCACACTCAAGGATGAGCCGCACATTCTAAAGATTGGCCAATCTCTCGATGTTGTTAAACAAGAAGCCATCACTTCTTTTCTTAAAAATCATAACCATGCTTTCGTTTGGTCTTATGCTCATATGCCTAGTATTGATCCCACCATAGTGGTGCACAATATCGTAACCATTCCCGATGCCAAACCCGTAATTTTTTTTTGAGGAAAATGCACCCTTGCATTGCTCTTCTGGTCAAAGAAGAACTTCAACACCTTCTTTCTGTTTCTTTCATCCTACCTATTGATTATCCTCAATAGATTTCTAACATCGTCCCTATCACTAAGGTGACGGGCGGACTTTGTATTTGCATAGACTTCTGTGACCTCAACCTCGCTTGCCCAAAATATGATTTTCCTCTCCCTGGTATTGATCAGCTAGTTGATCTTACCACTGGCCATGAGATGCTATCACTTATGGATGGCTTCTTGGGTTATAACCAAATCTTGTTGGCCCTAGAAGATCAACACAAAACCACATTCATCACCCCTTGGGGGACCTTATCAAGTCATGCCTTTTGGCTATAAAATGTGCTATGAATTACATTTTCCATGACATCATGCACCACATATTGGAATATTATGTAGACAATCTCCTCACAAAATCCAAACATCGATCCGAACATCTTACAGTCTTGAAAACCATCTTTGATCACCTTATCAAGTATTGTGTTCGCCTTCAACCCAAGAAATGCATCTTTGTGGTTCTCTCAGGAAAGCTCCTGGGATTTATTGTTTCCTTATGTGGTATAGAGGTTGACCCTGCTAAATTCAAGGCCATTCTCAAAATTCCTCCACCCACTAACTTTTACCAACTTCGTAGTTTACAAGGCAAGTTGCAATCTATCCGCCGATTTATTTCCCAACTATCCAATCTATTGCCAACCATTTCATCACCTCCTTAAAAAGGACGTCTCCTTCAAATGGGATGATGAATACCACAAAGATTTTGAGGCCTTAAAACAATACCTTCTCCAACCACCCATACTTATTCCACCTAAAGATGACCAAGCCTTCTACCTATACATCTCTGCTACCGATCACTCCTTAGGGGCCATGCTCGCTCATCATGATGAACAACATAGGGAGCAGGTAGTATATTACATAAGCCGTACTCTTCTGGATTACGAGACCCGATACACCCATCCTGAAAAACTTTACTTAGCCTTAGTTTTGGCTTGCATCAGGAGCTCGAGACTGAGCTCAAGATCTTCAGTTTCTTCTATGGCTTCAAGCATTTCTTATATAGATATTTCTTTCCATCCTTTCATGAGCTCATCATAAGCTGATTTTGTATCTCCATAGATGGCTTGACCGAGATCATCTTCATCTCCAAATGGAAATGAGAATAACTCCTCATCTTGGAAAAACATGTAAGATGATTTATCTTCTCGAAATTTATTGAGAACCATCTCCTCTTCTTTCGGGTCTATATCATCTGGTGATTCGGGGATGTTTTCTTGTAACTCAAATCTCCTCAGTGTTTCTTCAAAATTCAAATCTCTCTAGGAAAGCACATCGACCTGTCAAGATTGGAATATCTTCTTCCTCCTCGGTTGTCACCTAGTGATTCATCTGCCTAGTATTTTGGTACAGAATATTGGCTTTTAGGCTGCCGGATTTTTACATAGTGTATTTCCTTTTTCTTATGGGAAACAACCTCTTCATTTTTCCTTTGACTGGTATAGTTGCAGATGACCAATCCATTTTAATTTCTCCACCTAGGTCTCTACAAAATATTCTTCTCAAAAGCATGCCAAAAGATGCTAGGATGTCTGCCACTAAAATAATTAGAAGCACTTTCTTATCAGGGAAGTCAGCCAGAGCTACTTGTGCATCCTTTATTCTTCCAATTAGTGGCACTTGTTTAGATTCCATGGAATAACATGCTACATTTACTCTAGTCAAGGTTAGGCCAAGGGCATTTGCAACTTTGAGTGGCATTACATTATCAGAGGCTCTGGAATCAATGATACAATTGTTCAACTCAAATCCATTTATGAGGAGAGACAAATAGAAAGGCTCAACTCTAGTTGTTTTGGAAGCACTGAGAGCTAACATATTTTGAGATGGAGGTGTGGATGGTGTTGGGAGAAGTTCTTTAGAAGTGGAACTTGAGGATATAGGGCTACTAACCCCGACTGCATTAATAAATCTATCAAATTGGGCAAGGTGTGTTTGCAGGTACTCTATCTCAGAGAGTTGGACTTTGGTTTTGCTTACATGCTCCACAAAATCAAATGGGGAAATATTGGGTGAGGAGGAAGTTCCTGAAGTGGAGGAGGATTTACATGGAAAGGGCTTTGAAGGAACCTTGGATGCTTTGGATGATAGATTCTCTCCCAAAGGTGAAGCGGTCAATTTAGCAAAAGGTGAAGGTATAGCCTTTGGCTGAACTTTAGGTACTTTTGCAGAGACTCCAATGGAAGGGGAAGTACTCTTAACAATTGAAGAACTAGAAGAAGGGACAAAATACTTACTTGGTATGACAGCAACCAAGTCTAGTTTTTCTTTAGCAGAATCCATGGAGGGTGGCAATAAAGAACCTTTGTTGATGATCCTATTTTTATACGACCTAAGAAGTGGAAACTTCTTTGGTTTTCTTCTCCTTTGGAACCACCAAGGATGGAATGTTCTTCTTGGACTACGCTCTAGTGAAAACAACACATGATAATATTGGGGCTTCCTCATCTTCTTCTTCTTCATCATCAATGAATTCAAACAGGCCATTGTGCATGTCAACTTCCTCAACTTCTAGGTAGCTTTCATAGTTTTCTTCATCATCTCCTTCAAGCTCATCAACTTCAGCTTCCTCTCTTATCTCTCTGGTATCACAGACAACATTGACTAGTGATGCTTCAAGAGAAAGCTGGTGAGGGGGTGGTGCAATCCTTTGCCTATCATGGAAATTTGGTCTTCTTGGAGCATTCCTCATTGTAATTTGTGACAGTTGTTTCTTCAAGGCACCAGATCATTCGCCATTTTTTGAAACATGGGGTCTATTGTGACTGAACTAGAAATTAGACCCTTTTTCTTTCCATTTGGGCCCTTCACCTTTCCAGAAAGGATCAGATCATCATCTATCTCAATTACAGAGTCTTGAGCTTCCCTTAATGTTCTTGGTTGGTCTCTTCTGAGGAAGAAACTAACTTCCGATGGTAAGGCACTGATGAAGAATCTCTTCAAATTATTTTTAGGAGGGACTACATCTTCTGGGATTCTTCTTGTCAATTTGTCAAACCTTGCAACAAAATCTCTCATGGACTCAAAGATTTCTTTCCTCATTGAACCAATTAAACTAGCAGATCTTGGCAATCTTCAATGCTCTTGAACCTATGTTCAAATGCACTTCTTATGTCATCCCAACCAGTGATAGATCTTGGAGGAAGCATGTAGAACCATTCAGTAGCTTTCTCTTGGAGTGACTCCACAAAAATCCTAACTGAAACATCTTCATCTTCAACACCTAACACACCACAAGCAAGTGATGAAGGTGTTACATGTTCTTCAAGGAGTTGAGAGCCATCTCCCTTAAATTTGGGAAAATTATTTCTTGAACCTCTTGGCAGATCATGGAGTACTCATGGGAGAGAAAGTGGACCAGTGTTTCTTCCCTATGGCACATTTGGTCTTCGTGCCTCACGTTCATTATCACCCATTTTGACTCTATTTCTGGCTTCTATAGTAGCTAGGGTTGCTTCTCTTTTCGCTACCTAGAGTCTTTCAATCTTCTCAAATTGAGCCCTAATCTTTTCTTCTCTTTCAAATGGAACTCTTACCTCTTCCTCTCTTTCTAGTTCTTGTTCTTCTCTCTTAAGCTCATCAAAAGTAGGATCAACAAATCCTCCTTGTCTCAACTACCGGGTATACCTTCTATCATCTAGCTTGAATACTTATGGTCATCTCTAAGGTGCCAAGATTTGTCTTTGCTCCTCCAACTCGAAAGTTCTTCTTCTTGGTCCAAGATTCTTGAGGCAATATAGTAATGATTTACACTCTGCCTATTATGCCAAATAGCCTCCCTTAGGTCTGAAGTGATATCTTCTTGAATGTGAAAGAGCAAGGTAGGTCTCTCAATAGGAGGGTTTTCTTGAATAGCCATGACTTGTATCCATGTGGATCACAAGAAATCTCATAATTTTCAATAAACTCTAATGGTATTTAATGACCTTGTGGTCATTTCTGGGTGCAGATGTTGCAAAATATGCCCCATGGTGGGCGCCAAAACTATTGGCTTGGAAATTTGTCTGGGGATAAATATGTGGTTTTCCAAAACAACACTATGGGTATATAAGTCCTCTACTTATAATGGTGTAGCTTCCATATTATGCATGAAAAACAAGTGGATTCAATGGTGGTTTTTCAACCAGAGATCCATAGGGGCACTCCACTGACCCTATGGCAAAGCCTGCAATTTCTTGCAAGGAAAAAAATTGATCTGAGAGTGGGAAAGGGAGTGGGAATGAAGGAAAGGAGATCAATGATGGAGGTAGAACATCAGATTCCTACATACATTGATTAGAAAGTTCACAACATGCATTTAATTGGAAGAAAGAATACAAATTTATAAACCAGAGCTACAAGACTGAATAAAAATGCATTGGTCACAAAGTACCAATCGAATCCTCCGTCAAAGGGGCATAAAATCCTTCTTTTCTTATTGCAGCTGAAGTAGAAACTTGTACAAATGAAAGGAAATGGAAGAAAATTGTAGAAAGAAGAAGAATAGAAGAATGGTGACTATTATTTTTGTCCTCTGTCGCAAAACACATTTACAATTTCCAAATTCAATTTTCCGACTAGTACAAAGAATCGCAGAGGACAATAAATAGCCCACAAGGGGTGGTTACAACTTCCTAGGGCATCCAAGAAATGGTTTCAAACAAAATCAATCATTTAGACCCTTTTCGGTTCTTGATTCGAGAAAAAATGGCCATGGTGGGGGAAAGCCAGAAAATTCATATTGAAAACCATTACAAACTTACCGGATCAAATGTGGATTGTTAGATTGACTTTTGTGCCTTTAAATTTGATCCATCCACGTGGAGAAGGTGATTGGAGCGGTTGTGGGTGAGCTCTTTTCATTTTACATTTTTTTTGGAATTTGGCAATTTGGAACAATTTTCTCTGCCAGCTCGGTTTGACTTTTCAACATGCATACGTGGCACCATTTGATTGGATATGGGGTAGCGGCTCCATTTAGAACATTTTGAATCTTTGTTGGAAAAAGTTCAAAATCACAAACTCCTCGCCGGCTCGACACTCTCGTTGTTGATGTGGCACAATTTGATTAGCATGCGGAGGTCACATTAATCTTTTCACTTTAACCTCGAAGGCTAAAAATCTTGAAATCCCCCCGAAGGTCCTCGGGGACACGTGGCATCATTTCATTGGCTGCGGAGATCAAAACTTATTATTTTCTCCGCCCTGTTCGGGCTCGTAGATCCGCCAACACCATTTAGACTTTTTTGCCAAAAAATGCAAAGTGGTAAAGAAATCTCCTCAGCCCCGCTAATCCGCCTTGGGCAAAGATTACAACTTAAGTCCATCGAGCCATATCTTGTAAAATATGAGTTAGAACAACTTCTTTACCTTTTTGGAAAGGGAAGAAATTTCCCATCTGATGGAGATGTTTCCAAGAATCCTTGAGCCCTTGGGAAGTGCCATATTTCAAAATACTCTTATTAGACCATTTTCAAAGGGTAACAACTCAAAAATTTAAGGTTTAGACTTGGAAAATGAAGGAAATTTTTGAGGGGACAATAGAGGTACACTAGATTTAGATCATATAGACATTTCATTTCATATGCCCTTTTGATGTGTTTCCATTTGGAATAGATCTTTCTAGGATACACTCAAAATATCACTCATTGTTATACACATAGTTGTCTACTTCCTCCATTCACCAATGAGGAGTATGCTATGAACATGTATAATTTACGCCTTAATGGCTCATTACGTGACCCACCCGACACTATTGCTTATCAAGTCACTAATGCTTACCCATTCGACTATGAACCTAAGAGCGATGATCTTCTAGATGACATTACATGATAGCCTATTTCACCATGCATACATTGGGGGCATAGTAGCTCATACATCCTCCCCCTCATAACATTAGCATCATATCCCTATCCCTTATTCTTGCATTATCATTATTACATAGTACTACACTACATTATTAGCATTCACACGTAAGTGGGGGCATAGTACTTCACATTCCACCCACCTCGTCTTAGCATAGTTACCATCATCATCTTTTACATTTTCTATACATTCATATCTTCACATGAGGCATATTCATCACTATGCTAAGCGTCATTACCCGATGAAACACTCTTATGCTTTGGTTCACACTTGATTATTGAGGGATTACTACACATGAACCCCACACAATGCACCTATCCATTAATTACGCGTCATAAACCATACATTATACACTTAGTCTACAACATTTTGACATTTGTGCATTAATACATCATACATCATGCTAATTTTCATTGGGCATATACTATTGTCTACACGTCTTACATCCTACGCTATCATACATACTGCATAATTCAGTTATATACACGCCATTCTTATTACGCCACGTAGTTTCACATATATTCTACACATTGTACTAGTCTTCATCGTATATGAGTCTAGCATTACATCATCTTATATACTACATTACTAGTCCATCTACATACTTGACATTATATGAATTCTACACCTCTTGTGGTTACATTCTACATCTCGCATATCCACACATTATACTTACCTTGCATTTTACACGCATCTTGCATTTACATTCCACACATCACGTCCTTACGCATTCCACTCACCACATGGTCGTATTTTATTGTTTCATATACTACATTGTCTTCTATGCACTACACTCACTACCTGATGACACACTTTAGTTCCTCGGTCCATACTCGACTTGCCAAGGGTTTACAAATCAAATGGACCTTACACTCATCACATGTTTACAATTTGACCTATCATCATGAGACATTACTAGGCTAGTGACATACGTTTTAGGCTAAATTGTCACTTATTCTATAATTTTCTATTGGTATACACCTTAGGTTATATCACCACTCCCTAATATCCATCTCGTAGTGGCATACGCTTTAGGTTAAATCGTCACCTATTATATCATTTCCTAGTGGTCCACACCTTAGGTTACATCACCACACCCTCCTTACATTTTGTTGTGATATATGCTTAGTGCTAAATCATCACTCATACATTCATCTTATAGTGATATATGCTTAGGATAAATCATCACTCTTGCATTCATTTAGTCATGATATACGCCTCAATTATAAGGTTCAAGTATGCATCATTGTTAGGTCACATTTCATCACTACACCCACACATTCCTCATAGTGTGTTAGACACAACACACACTACTCGACCATTTCCCGATGACACGCTCTTGTTTACGGTTCATTCTTGACTACTAAGGGGGAAAAAATGAACCTCATTACATACACTTCCATTTACGTGGAGGGAATGTGGCTCCTATCACTCCATTTTTCATTCCATTTAATCCATCATCAACATACTGCATATATGGTTTCTTTTATTCTTGCTTACTCTTGCTTGTTCATGATCACTTTATTACACATGCTAGTTAGCTTACTTGTATGTCATTTATTTATATCATCCACACATGCACATTCATGTATTTTTCTAGTTGTGATTATAGATACATGTCTCTTACACGTAGTGTGGATGCTCACCTTCTACCCTTCCTACACTGGTCATTGGGGCATCCATATTTGTCTCTTACATGTGATATTATTTCATTTTGTACTTAACACTTTACATTACTTACTTATGCACACTTTTGACATACTAGTTATCTTTCTAACATGCTAACGGGTGCTTCATGTGCATCATTTGTTATGCAAGGATATTGGTTTCCATACTTATTTATTATATTGTATATTATTGTTTGTTATGGTTTGTGGGATTTTCCCTATGTTTGGTGCACACACTTGTCTGTTGTTTGTGGCCATGATGGCCTTGCGTGTCTTGCGACATTGTGAGTGATGTCCCATGTTTGTAACCCGCTATGTGCAGATTACTTTGTCTTCTTACGTGCTTACTACATTTTTTGGTACTTATGACATTGTTTGCATATATTACACATTGTTGCCACATGCATGGTTGTTTACACTTGTCTTTGGCTAGCCTTCTTGTTTGTGCGTGCCTTTGATTCTATCAATCATTTTTAGGTTACATCATACATGTGGTTGGCCATCTTTTGGGGCCACATTCTCCTATCAGTGATGTTGCATGTGCCCCCAAAGAGGGGGCATCATTTGGGGTTTTATATACTAACACAATGTATTTACATTGATTTAGTTCGGTGCACTCTTTTACAGGACATGATGTCCTTAGCATTTTTGGAAGAAGTTACAAGCTTGGAGGTTACAGTGGGTGTGCCTCTCTACACTATTTCAGCCAGTGGTGTCGGATCACCCAAAAAACCAGGACGTACATAGATCTCCACACACATTTAGGGAAATAGTTATAGCTTTGAGGACATAGAGCATTTCCTCCCTACACTTCTTTAGCCTATGGCGTGAGATCACCCAAAAAAATCACAGTACAAGATATCCTTCTACACTTTCTCTCTTGACATGGATCAGGTGCACATGTTCCATTTATATTTACATTTTCCATTTACATTTGTGTATTTTACATTTACATACACATGCATCTTTTACATAACATTTTTACACTTACATACATACATATTTGAATACTTGATCATTTTCTCCTTATAGGTCTAGTCGTATGAGAAACAAGCAATTAAATGGGGGCAACAACAACAACAACGTCAACAACAACACTTCGTGACACCACACGTTGTTACTAACCATGCAGGTACATCACACATTGCAACAACTACACATGCGTTCCGCCATATGTTCACTCTCATCACTTTTTCTCTTCTGATTTTTCATCTTTAGTTTCCACGATCCTCCATCTTTGTGTCATTCCATACTTTGTCTAGTCCTTTGGTGCGTTTCTACTACACTCTTCAAGAATATTTTTCTTTAAGCATGTAATTTTCATTTCATACTTAAAGGGGGAAAATGTAGACACCCAAATTTGGCAATTTACTCTTTGACACTGTTAGTTTTGACAATATACTCTTGCTAAGATAAACACACTATTTATATACCTACTTAATACATCTCAAGGTCTCTTTTCTAACTTTATTAGTCATACACATTGATATGTTGATTGATATTGAGATGCAAATGCATAAAATCCATATATAAACTCTAGTTCACAAGATGTAAACTCTAGTTTTCATGTTTCTCATCCCTGGGCAAAACCATACTACATTGAAAGTATAGACTATCTCATTTACACACCTAGAAATCATATGGCACTACATTGATACACTCACTTACTACATTCACAAAAGGCACCCAAATCTCCATAAATTTCACAAAATATCATGCACACTCATTAGGAAAACAATCACTACATGTTTGAAGCATTATACCAAGTTAAGAAGTCGAGCTATCTCATTTGCAAGCACCCAAACATCCCTTATCCATGTATTTTAACAAGAGAAAAACTCAACTCAAACATTTCCAAAAGCATAGTTACACTCATTCAAATATCAATTTTTAGGTGGAGAAGTGGTTTGAGGACTCTTTAAAGTACTACCAACATTGGTGGTGCATGGGGGTGCCCACAACCCAACTAATGTTTATTTTGTATGTTCTCCCACCCATGGCTAGAGTTTGAGATCTTATTTAGAATGTTCAGAGGGCTTCACAACATGACTAATAATTAGGTTTTGATAATAAAAACATTTCCAGGTAGGTGACACTCCTAGAAAGTTACAGGGCCAAATTTTGAGCAAGTCTGAAACCATACAGTAGGGTTAAGACCATATGGATAGTCCTGATAGAGTTATACGGTCTCGCCATATTCTAATTTCCAATCACAGTTTTAGAAACAAAGCATTATTAGGTCCATATCCCCCATTTCCAACTCTTTGCACATCCATAACTTCCTAGAATCATTTATAATTAGCTAAGTGCACTTATCTTCTTATATTTTCAAGTTTGTAGCATATTTAATAAGCATTGAATGTGTTGTTTTAATATTATATGATTAACATTGGAAGTTAATTAATCAAAATAACCCCATGTATTTACCCTTTACATCATTAGTGTACTTATTTCACTAAACATTAGATTCCTTCATATAAAAAAGGTGTAAAAAAACTAAACCACAAATCTTAAATGGTTTTAAATAGGTAAATGTGGCACCAAACAACATCTCCAAACCTTTGTAGTTAATCATTGTCTATGTTATTTGGTGCTCATGATATAGATCTTCGAAAAATGGCATGAGTTAACACATGGAGGTCATTGTTTGTTGCTCAAATGTGCACCCACGTCTTGGATCTTTGGAAAGGATCGAGATGTCTGAGACCATAATGGAACCATTCCCAAGTTGTGGGACCTTGTGCTCTTGGGACGGATCTCGGAGAAGGCCGGTTCCTCTATGTATTTCTACACTGCACTGCTACTCCTAGTGTTGAAAGTGAAAACTAAGCTAATAATGCCAAGGGACTATGGATATAAGGATAACATGAAAGGAAACTATACTAAAAGGTGATAGCAAAAAAAAAAGGGATGAACATTATCCGCTCACGAGCGAAAATGAGAGGAAATGCGTAAAAGAAGGCTAAGCACGGGTATCACAGCTGAAAACACATTCAAAAGATCATTCTCATGGAACACAACTAAATAAGGAGCTGTAAGGGACGTGAAATAGCACAACCAGCACACAACACAAAATAAGAGGCAAGAAGAAGGAATAAAAACATGTTAAGACATAGAGTAGTCACAAAGTGATGCTTCTATTACTTCCAGAAATGCACAGAACTCTTACAATGGAGAAGGAGGCCGATATCCAAATGTAAGAGCAGATCTAGAGGTCTCAGTAACTCAAAATACAAAAAGTATGGAGTCCCTAGAAAAAATGCATAAGGATCCGAGTGTGCAACATAAAAAAATGAGCCAAGATATTACATTTATAGATGAATCCGTGGAAGAAGAAAAGGAGGGAAAATCCAATTTGAAATACAACCAACAACAAGAGGCATTCAATGCCTGCTAGTCTGTTAGATGCACTTCACCAAGCCTATTTTACATGTTGAAGAAGGAAAGAGGGTGAATCAAATTAAATCAGGTGATTGGAGCAATCAGATCCGCTCATTAATTCACAGAGAGACATTTTCCCATTTCTCACCTACCAGATCTACCTAGAATTTGAATTTGAAGGTATAACACTATAGCTAATGTCAGTAGCTCTCTGACAAGTTCAGGCACATGTCAATTAGAGCTCTGTAGAAGAAGATACCTCTGTTAGAAGTTTTCAAAGCCATCGGTGCACACAAGACACATGGCGCACACGGATTGGCTAAAATGTTAGCCGAGCCTGTGTAGATGTTTGGTAGTTTCTACCACGTGTCACCCATTTATTTGTTGCAAGGATTGGCACCCTGTTGGCCTACTCTGATTGGTTTCATGTAGCACACTCAAGCATGTTAGAAGGTGACCTAGAACAAAAAGTAGAGAGAAGGGCACGTAGGAGCACCCATGGAAGAAAGAGGTGTGGGAGAAGAGTAGAAAGAGGCACACACGATGCGTGCGTGAGGGAAATGGGGAAAAGCTGGTGAGTGGAGAATGAATGGTCAACATGTAACTATTAGAAAGTGTTGGGTGATGCACGAGAGGGTCGGTACTTAGCTGCTTGGAAGAAGGTAGATGTGTAATAGATGCGCGCAAGGGGAAGATGAAAACAAAGAAAGAGGAAAGGGAAGGAGGAAAGCATGTGAGTGGAAAAGAAGGGGGGCACAGGGTAACTGCGACCAAGGGAATGTGCCAAGTAGACTTGAGCACGCACAACCTTACAATGAATAGCTCAGAGCTAAAATATGTATGTAAGTTACCCAAACAACTGGGAGAGTTAATTGGATAATAGTTTTGGCAACTTTCAGGGTCGTCTGCATGCTAGATGAATGAGATCAGTAGCCTGAAGCATCCATTGGGCATGGAGTCTGTTATTTGCTATGTATTCATGGAACTACCCCTGTAGTCACTTTGAAAGACCATTTCTTGAATGTCATTCTAAATCTTTGTAAGCTCTTTGGAAGAAGATTTACATCACAGGAAGCACAGCAAGCGCATGAAAGAATCATGCAAGAAGAAATAAATATATACAAATAGACAATGTACACGTAGCACTCTTGGAGGAATTGAAACTACTCTAATATTTAAAGATAATGTAGCAACCTCAATGGAAGGGTTTGAGATAGATCCCATTTACTGGGATTTATAGTGCACCTCCATCAAGATGAGCTAACTCGAAAGAGTTAGCCTCTTTACATGAACTAATGATATATGGGCCACTCTAAAGTGCATCAAACTTTGCATGGCGCCATGGTTTAGCTCTGTCAGCATCCCATTTTAAAACCAAGTCCCCAACTTTGAAAGCTTGGGGCCTAGCCTTTATGTCAAACTATTTCTTTATTTCTTGTTGATGTTGATCTAGCTTGATTATGGCAGAGTTCCTTGATTCTTAAATATTAACCACTCTGCCATCTCGATTTCTCTCTACAGTGCGCCTTTGAATTCCATCTTCTGGGAAAGCACCAATGAGTTTAATTTTAATGTCAAAGGAAGGGTAGCCTCCTTGTCATAGACAATCTTGTAAGGAAAAGTTCATATTGCTTTTTTATTGTGATTTTATCTACCCAGAGCATGCGTGAGACCTTTGTATGCCATTTTCTTTGGCTGATATTCATCATGTGCTTCATAATCGATCGGAGTTCTTGTTTGTTGATTTTGCCAAACCATTTCCCTAGGGGTAATAGTTGGAAGAGGTCTTCATATAGATGCCCAAATTTAGAGCCCAATCAGTGATTTTAGTCCCAAGGAAGGATTTTGCATTATTAGAGATAATGGTTTGAGGAACGCCAAACCTTGTGATTATACCTTTGAGAAATTCAAGGATGAATGACTCGGTTGATTCTTTGAGTGTGACAGACTTCTGTCCATCTGGTGAAGTAATTTATAGCTATCAATACCCACTTGTGTCCAGCACTTGAAGGTGGATTGATCATGCCTATGAAGTCGAGACCCCATTGCTCAAAAGGTTGATCTGCCTGGATTGGTCGAGGGGGAAGCGCTACCAATCTTTTCTTTCCTGAAAAGAGAGCGCATTCTTTACATTTGGTGACCCACTTGTGTGCATTGGAAAACAAAGTTGGGAAAAAGATACCTATCATTATGATATTCATTGTTGTAGTTTTGGTAGAGAAGTGTCCACCAGAGAATCCATCATGAAATTCTGCTAGCACTTTTTCAATTTACGCGTTGTTGATACATCTTAACAGCACGCCATCAAGATTCTTCTTGAAGAGAAGACCATCAATCAAAACATAAGGGACAAGATTATAGCCTCAGATTTCTTCTCTTAGCTTTGTTCAAACCTGGAGGGTATGCACCCTCGGAAAGGAATGTGATCATGTCCTTCATCAAATCATGCACACCAAGATCTGTGTTCTGCTTAAGTTCTGTGTGCGGGAAGTCCTCAGCCAGAAATAATGAAGCCTCAAGTTTATCATGCGCATCCTCAGAAATCTGCTTACAGAGCGTGCTACCTCTTACCAGATTTGTGGCCTTGATAGTCACATCATGCTCCATGATTTTGGTCACCCATCATGCTTTTTTAGCTGATATTTTCTCCCATGATGAATTCTCTGATAAAGAGTGGGAGACTAACACCTTGATATGATTTGTGGCAAGCATACTCTTGAATTTCTTGAGTGCACACAAGATGGCAAAGACTTGTTTCTCCATGTGTGTACTTTAGTTCATAATCCTTTAGTGTCTGGCTGAAGAAGGCAACTAGTTGTTCTAACCCTTGTTCATTTTATTATGTGAGGACAACAACAACACTTGCATCAGCGCCATAAACATAAAGGATGAAATCCTTGGAATAATCTGGGTTGATGAGTGTTGGCGTGCAAGCAATTTCTTGCTTGATCTTGTTGAAGCTTTCTCTTCCTTCTGCTATCCATCTAAAGGTTATGTCCTTCTTGAGCATCAGGGTGATGGGTCGAACTAGTCCTACAAAGTTAGGGATAAAACACCTAAAAAATTGATCTTGCCAAGGAAGGACTATAAGGCCTTCTTGTGCCGACATGGAAAGAGCTAAGATGGCTAAGACACGCTTAGGATCAATTGTGATGCCATAGTTTGACACTACATGGCCTAAAATATTTCCATGTGCTACTGCAGAATTGCACTTCTTGGGGTTAAGAGATACCCCATATTTTTACATCTCTCAAAGACTTTCTCCAGGTGCATCATATGATCTGCGCTTTGATTTGAGAATATTGTTATGTCATCAAGGTAAACCAAGATGAACTCATTGATGTAACCTTTGAAGGCAATATCCATGGCACGCTGAAATGTGGCACCCACATTTGATCAGACCAAAGGGCATATTTGATATGCATATGTCCCCCACTTGGTTCTAAACATTGTTTTGAATTGATCCTCTTCCTTGACCAGGATCTGATTGAAACCTGAATACTCATCTAGTATTGAAAACCTCTCGCACGCCGGCCATAGTCTATAGAATCTGTTCCATCAAAGGAAAAGGATAATGATCCTTTAGAGATACCTTGTTCAAATATTTGAAATCAACACAGAGTCTGATTTTACCATTCTTCTTGCGTACTGGAAATAGATTTGTGACCAAGTAGAGTACTTGATGGGAAAAATAATATTTTCCTCAATGAGTTTGGACAATTATTTTCTCATGAGGGGCTCTATTCTTGGATTGACTGGTTGTTGCTTTTGTCTAACAGGATTGATACTAGGATCAAGGTCAATGGAGTGTTGAGTAACACTTCGATCAAAAAAATTGAGGTCCTCATATTCCCATGAGAAGATGTCACTATATTTCTAATAGAGATATATGAAGGCATGCCTTTCATCATGCATGCATGTCTTACTATGCAGCAACTCTTTTCCACATGTAATGATGACTGGAGAGAAATCTTCCTGCGTGGAAAGCATGTAATTTTCTTCACCCTTGAACTCATCATCAATGTTAAAAATTTTCTCTAAGGTGACCAGCCCTTTAGGTAACTTATTTTCTTTAGCTGTATCACTTGGTTACCATAGCTATCATGCAATTCAGCTTGCATACTTGATGAGAACTCAGCTTTATTTTGGATGAACTGGACGATCTATGCATCATTGTCAAACACTTTCTAGCTAGTGTTATTGTCTCGAATGGATGGTCTGATCACCATCATGATGTGCTAAGTGTTTCCTTTGACACATTCCTCCATAGGAGAAAAATGTGAACCAAGCACGGTGATTTGGTCATCCTCCTTGTTCATTTTTGTAGAACCACTTACAGATTCAGAGCATCAAAGCTCTGAAGAAGGTCCCAAAATCTATGCTTATAAGCTTTGAGGAGCTTGTTATTTGTCTGGAATTTGTTGGTAACTTGGTGGATAACCAATTTTGTGTCCCCAAAGATATGTAACACCTTAATCCATTTCTTCTTAGTAATGAGAAGGCCATGTACTAGCACCTCATACTCTGCCACATTGTTATAACATGTGATCTACAACCTGTGCACGAAGAATAATTTCTCATCCTTAGGGGAAATGAGAACCACTCCTACTCCAATGCCATTTCTACTTTTGGATCCATCAAAGTATAACTTCAACAGACTAGGTTCAACCTTATCTTTCTTGAGTGCGTGTGGAAGCATAACTTCTTCTTCAAGAATGTAGTAAGTATCAAGCCCAGTTTCATAAGCTTCCAATTCTTCAGCATATGGATAAAATTTATGGTGCCTCTCTGCCCATTCATCAAGTACTAGATCAGGAATAGGGGGTGGAAGAGGTTGTTCTTCAGGAATTGAAGCTTGTTCTTGGATCAAACAGTTGGCTTAGAGAGGGGATGGGACATATGACTCTACATGATAGGAAAATATAGGCTCATCTTGTATGGTAAACCGATTACCATACCTTGTCTTGAGTAACATATGAGACCAATCAGAAGACAAGTAACCACCCACTTTAGCAATAAATTCTCTTGACAAACATAGGGAAAACAAAGGAGGTAGGTCAATGATAGACACATATTGAGTTATTGTTAGACTTGTACATGAATGAAGGGTCAACTCAAGATCCTTGATGACTCCTAAGGTAATGATAATTGAGCCATAAAGTTGCAAGACTCGTTTAGACAAGGGGTTATACCTAAGACCTAGGACATCAACAATCTTCTTGGGCATAACTAAGGTACTAGCGTCAGATTCTATCATGCAATTATGCACTAGGTGTTTGCCTATGATCAAGGACATATAGAAGGGTGGGATTTTAACAAATTTACTTACTTGCTTCTCCTCCTCTTAGCAGATGTTGATAGTAGTGCGTGGCTTGTGAATAGTTGGTTCAACATGTGGAAGTTGGGACAGGGCCTCATGCAGCAGATCCCGTTGAGAAGGAATGGTCTGGGCATACCACATTGTGAAATTTATGTTTTTTATCTTCATCTGGTCCAAAATGTTGAATGGAAGATCTGTTGACTTGTGCATCGAGGAATAATATCCTTTCTTGACTGTTCAAGCACGAAAGCAAGAATTTTAGTTAGCGCAGAGGCTTGACCTACCAAAGGAGGGGTGTGCGCCACTTAAGAAGGAGATTTACGCAGGGACCTCTTGTGTAGGGACTTGAGTGCTTTTGCTACTGGATGCCTTAGCCACATCATTCTACTTCTGAGGATCTGCTTGTGTCGTTGGGATTGTGACCTGTGCACCTTGTTCCAACATTCTCTTCTTGTATCTTTTGTTGTCCGCAACTTGGTCATGTGGTCTATTTGATTCCTCTGCATCTTGGTTGATTGCACAGAAGTCCTCAGCACCAAAGAACATCAAATTTGTCTCTAGAGAAGATTTTGGCATTTCTTGGTTATTTGCTTCAGTGGCACTTGTTGAAGGCTCACAAGTTGAAGCATTCTGGATCATGAAGATTTGTGCGTGTGCGCATTGCCATAGTGGTATTGACTATGAGGCATGTTGTAAGGGAAACACCATTCTAACTCTTGAGCCAAATTGTTTTGACTGGAACAAGTGTTGACTTACACTTTGGGTGTAGGAAGAGAAGGTGCGGGAGGAACAACTTGTAAGGACAGGTGTGTATTGGCATGCCATCTATCATTCTATTGGTTGGGCGCATACCTTTGATTTCCATATTGATTCTTCCAAGGCCGATTTCTTTGGTTGTACACCTGATTAGAATTGCCTTTGTAGGTTTGCGCCTATTGTTTCTCTAATGATATGAACTTGTTTGATAAATCTCTAATCAGGGCCTTCAACTCTTCATATTCTTTTTGTTGCATTGGAGAGTAGGATGTTGATGCAACTGGTTGCGCACTTTGATCAAGCATAGGAATAGGGGCCACAGAAGGTTGGGGTGCTTGTGACATTTATGGGAACAAGGGCATAGGTGGTCTAGGAGCTATCTTTCCCTCTTGAATAAGACTATTTTATGTCCCTATTGCAATATTATAAGCAGTTGGTAAAGTCCTACCTCCCATGGATTGAATCATGACTGATATGTCATTGTTCAGCACCTTCAGATAATAAAAAAGCATGTTGGGGTATAGGCCTTACCACAAGAGGGATGTTTTCCCAATTCTTCTGAAATCTGATGTTAAAATGAGTCATATGCTACTCATTGGGTGCCCTCCTTGTTGTTGTCAGTTGCTCCACCAGAGATAGGTGATTTAACTTATCTTCAAAATAAGTGCATAGTTCCAAGCTCATCCCAAGTGGCAATAGATCCAAGTCTCAGGCCTCGGTACCATTGAAGCACTTTACCTTTATAAGAGGCCACAAGTAGCCTTACTGCTACATCATCATGTGTGATTAAATAGAGTGAACACACATTAGCTACATCCTGGATATGCTCCTGAGGGGTGACTTGATTCTCACAGGTAAAGTATGGAATACTTTTGAGCGCACCGTTTAGCATATCATGTTACACATACAGAACCAAATGACTTCCTCCAGAGAAGTTAGCAAAGTTCTTGAGTGGAGGAGGTGGTTGATACGTCATTGCAGGGTGTGCAGGTTGTCTGTTTTGAGGAGTTGAATGAGCACGACGCGTTGGAGATGGAGATGAGCGTGTGGGTTTTCTGGAATGAACTCTCCTTGGGGATAGTTGGAGGTATTCGAAATAATATTTAGAGCTCTGTAGTAGAAGATACATCTATCAGAGCCGTTGGCGTATGTAAGACATGTGGTGCACACAAATTAGCTGAATTGTTGGCCAACTATGTAGATATTTTTCATTTCTGCCACGTGTCACCCATTTATTTGTTATAAGGATTTGGTGCCTTATTGGTGCACTTTGACTAGTTGTGTGTAGCACACTCAAGCATGTCAGAAGGTGACCTAGCACAGAAAGTGTAGAGAAGGGCGTGCAAGAGCACGTGGGAGGAGAGCAGAAGGAGGTGCGTGTGATGCGTGCGCAGGGAAATGGGGAAAGGCGGTGCATGGATAATTTATGGTCAATGTGTAACTATTACAAAGTGATGGGTGTGGTGCGCGAGGGTTAGGTACTTAAGCTGCTAGGAAGAAGGTAGATGACAAAAGATGTGTGCAAGGGGAAGATGGAAATAAAGGAAGAGGATAGGGAAGGAGGGAAAGCATGTGAGTGGAGAAGAATGGGGGTGCATAGGGGAACTGCGACCAAGGGAATGTGCCAAGTAGACTTGAGCGCGCACAACCTTACAATGAATAGCTCAGAGTCAGTATCTATATGTAAGTTACCCAAATAAATAGGAGAGTTATTTGGATAACGATCATCATCCTTCTTTTTTTCCTCAAAGTGATCAAGACTTAACCACCTTTTCACATTTTTAGCACCTTAAATAGATGGTCGACACGGGCACTCATCAACATTCAATAATATTGCAAACTTTAAAGCCTTGACCTTCAAGTCCTACACTTTCTGAAACTCTGCATAGTGTCACTTCGAGACAAGTGGTAATAAGGACAAATGGAAGTGATTAGTTTTTAGGGATATCTCATTTTTATCTCAAGGTTGAGGTTTTTTCTTGGCTCTGCAGAAGATCGATTGAGGACATGTGGTGGAAATCAACTTTCTACACTCCCTCAAGCCTCAAGCCTCCATGTTAGAAAATTTTATTTTTGGAAATTCTGTAAAACATATACTAATGACAAATGACATGTTGATTAAGTAGTAGAGATCAGTGAGATCCAAGATTCATTAGCAAAGTCTTTACATGAGCTTAAATTTGACAATTTCACTCAAAACAAAAATGATCTCGGGGATATCATAGAGGCATGACATGGAATGAAATTGGTTTTTCCTCTATATATTTTGATTGAGAGATCCATTTAACCTACAACTAATACCATTTGAAAGGTTTTCAAATCACTCCACTTTAAGCTTTGTTTCAAAGAATATGGTTGAGGGATCAAATAAAACTTCATGACATAGTTTTTATGTTGTCAGTTGTTAAAAATTTGATCAAATGGCTCCAAATCACTTTCAAAGGCTTTTAAGGCATTCTATTATATGATAAGATACTCTTTTTATGTTGGATATCCCTTCATGGCCCCACCAAATGTGGATAAATGAGTAATCAAAGGTTTGAGCCTTCACGGTGATCCAAAGGTGAAATCGTGATCTATTCGTTAAATGAAAACCCCATCTTCACTTATCTACCTTATTTCATGGGTTCACATTTGAAGTTTTCTCAAATTTTATCTTCCAAGGAAAATATCTACTTCTTTTCTTGCAAATGAAGGCATCAAATCAAATCAAACAAATATCTAGTTTAAACCATGAGGGTTTTGTGGATAAGGTTGTCTCAAGCCTTCCCAATTGTGTTTCATAGATCACGGATCATCATGTCACCTTTAGAGATCCATGGAATATTCCAAAAGGTGGTTTTGGGTAGATCATCTTCAAATTAAACATATTTCAGACCTCCATGAGCTCATAAGTGGATAAGGATGAAGAAATAGATATTCTTCATCTTCTTCGACAAATTCTTCATCCATTTCTTTTTTCTCTCTCTTCTCTCTTCCTTCTTCCATATAATGCATTCAAGAAATATTGTAAATGGTTCCTCTTCCTTGAAAGCAAGGTCACTCTACTTTTTTTGGGACCTAGATTTTTGAGTGCCTTTTACCTTTGGCTTGAGTTATGTAGATGAATGATCACCTTGAATTATTGTGGAAGTAAACCGTGTATAATTTATCTTTTAATAAAAATTTGGTTGTGGCTCATATCTACCCTCTATTTTTGTGTTAATTTGTTGCCTTACCTCTCTCTTACCTCTATGATTTATTTTCTAAGGTATTTATAAGGTTTTATTTCACTATATTTTAAGGTTCAAAGTGAGAATCGGATTTAGATGAATGTTTTAGTTATGGCTAATTTATACCCTATGGAGCTATGTTTTGTCTTCTCCCTTTGATGAACTCATATAGGGAAGGTGATCCCTTTTTACTTTGGTGCATCACCATGCTTTATTTCATGTTTCTCTCATCCATCTTCTCATATAATAAGTAGATTATAGTAGAGTATTATTAGAATCATGGTGGTTAAGATAGGATTTTCCTTCCCTGAAGGCCTTCCTCGAGGAGCCAAGATTCCCACACCTTGGAGCCATTCCCATGTTGTTACAGAGATAACTAAGTCCTCCAAATTTGGTGATATTATCATGGGTCCACATTTTAGCTGACATTATTTTTTTACATGTCGATGGGATAAGTTTGTTTGGACACTTTGTTTAGATCTTATTATCATTTGTTAAGGGTTTCATTACATGCTTTATATGTGTTTTTGTTAAATATTTGTAGTATTCTCATAAACAAGGATGCATGTTTTTCAAATTTATAGCTACTTTTTGCGTGTTTTAGCTCATCTAGTTTTTGAACCATGTTCTCAAGCATCTAGTGATTCCATTGATTCATGAACCCATTTCTCTCATTTATAGACCATGTCCATCCATCCCTTTTCCTTGTTCTCATGATGTTATACATTCATGGATCTTTCCTTCCCTCATTTTAATTATTCCCCTCACCTTCATGCACAACAACAATATCACCCCCTCCACCTTCATTCACTTCAAGCTTCCCAAAAAAACAAGAGATACGATCCTTATTATGATAGATCTACATATGCACCAAGGCATATTGACATATGGGTGTCCTACTAACTATGATAGTTTTAAGAGGAGGGGTACGCAAATGGTAGAGGTGGATTCATTCGATCTTGATTTACAATCACAAATTTAAGTCATGGAGAAAAGTATGAAGATAACATAAAATTTGATTGACAAAATGGGAGCTAAATAGCCCGGTCCTAAAAAACCCTGTCCATGGGGTAATCCTTTTCCCATATGGTAAAATCCTCAATAGAATATGTAATTATGTAATGTCCCCAAATGGACATATTTGACCCAAGTTGGATTTTAGGTAAACCCAACTCACCAAAACAAATTTATAGAAGATATATCAATCGTTAATAATGCATATTTGAATTTTAGAAGGAAAATACGTGACTAGTGTTATGTATTAAACCCAACAAAATCAACATCCGAATGGCTATATTTTTATGCTAAACTGGTCTTTGTATTTTAGTAGCCCAAATATATAGAAGATATATCAATGAATTTAATGCATATTTGAATTTTAGAAGGAAAATGACTAGTGTTATGTATTAAACCCAACAAAATCAACATCGAATGGCTATATTTTTATGCTAAACTGATCTTTGTATTTTAGTAGCCCAAATATATAAAAATCTGATTTTTAGAACAATAATGGACTGGAAAATAATGCATAAATCTGCAGACCTGAGAGGCTGAAAATAACACTTTATAACCTTCCAAAAATTCTGAAAACACTTTATTTTGATCACCAAAAATCAGTATAATAAGTAGCAATAGATTTCAGAGCTGTAAGATCTTCTAAACAACAAAGGACAACCAAAGAGTAGGTCGCTCCACCTTGGGAAAATATGATAAACAAGCTGCTGCAACCTCCCTTACAAAAATATGATGCAAATCTTCATTAAAACATTGTTGGAATAACAAAAGAAATATGTGAAAGCCCAATATAATTCCTTGGGTAGAAATTCCTCTCAAACTCTTGGGGTTTTCATCCACAAGAAGGAAAATACTAAGGGTTTTCGTCCTTAGAATTTTTATGCAAAAGCTACAAGTTTAAGGCATAAATCAGAAATTGTAGAATGATCTTAGAATAGAATACCTTCTCCTCAAGTCGACTTCTCCTTATAAAGGAAGAAGAGACCCAGTGACCTTTTTTCCATCAATCAGGAACAATGATTTTCTCTATGCAATTTCTACCCTCCATTTCCCTTCCTAGGACAAGTCGTCATTTCCTTAGGGAGAATACAAAAGACATTTAATAATTATTTTTCCCTCCCAAAGCTGGTCGCATTTTTCCTAGAGGGAATACATAGTGAAATGGGTGTTTATCCTTTCTAAGTTCTCATTCCCCTTCTAAGGCAAGTCGCCATTTCACCTAGGATGGATAACAATTTATATTTGGACCTTTTCCATCCTAGATTTAATAATTATTAAGTCATATAAATTATTATAAGTGCTATATATATATATATATATTAATGACACTTAATAATAACTTTAAAATGACTTAAGTCACCCTTATATGTTTTTACCTTAGCCATCGGGTAGACAAAATAGCTAAGGTTCTTCAATTGGGAAGGGGATATTACAATCCTCCCTCCCAAAATTGCTTGCCCTCAAGTAATTTTGATCTTGTTTTATCCAAGTGACGTGCACAAGAGACAAAACATGTTAAAGTGATCTACTAGTCTAGCCCCTGTACCTGTCAAGTGAGCTAAAATTTTCCACCATATTTCATCAACGAGATGCTCATATACATATACTTGGAATAATGATTCAACAAACTCCATAATGAAGACTTAATCTTCTACCATATCATACATCTTATGATGAAAATAAATTGGAATAGGCAACAATAAATAAGACATATTATCATCCACTTCATACCTTGGAGTATCCTCATCAATCTTGGTCTCCAAGATGACTTGAATTTACCGCCATAAATCCTGAGCAGTCTAGTTCATAATGGGCTGAAATTCTTCATAAATCAATTGGTCATGAGTTGTTAGTTTGGAAATTGCAGCATCCTGCAATTCCAGACAAGTTTCCATGTGAGGCTCCTCCTCATGTGCAAGTTGTTCTATAAAGTCTTTTTCGTGTGTGTAGACTCCCTTGCATCATTTGCCCACATATTTCCTTGAACTCTTATAGGTGTTGTCTTGCTTGAGCGGATGTCAACCTAACAGCTCTAGCTCTGTTATTCCAATCCTCACACCTTTTTAGAGTTTCCATTACATCCTCCTTGCTTGCATATATGAACTTTCTCCGTCTATTATCAACATTTGGTTCATTTGGAGCTGAAATAATTTCTCTAACTTGGCATTCAACAACCAAGGTTTCTTCCTCACTAATGCAAGTGTTTTACAAAATGGAAACCATACCTCTCTCACTAGATACTTCTTCTTTTTCCCTTGGCTGCAGATCTGATTTGTCTTCCTTCATGGGTGTATCCTGCAAATCAAATCTCTCTGGAAATTTTTGTGAGAAACCTGTGAGTGAATCAATGGATTCAACCCCTTGGGTCTTATAAAATGATACCACCATTTATGTGTTTTTCTAGCCATGTATCTAGAGATGAGATCAAGGGCATCATCTTGACACATAGGACTATACCACAAAAATTATTAAATCCATTCAACCAACATCTAGCGAGATAATTCCTTAGTTACCCAATCAAAGAAAGGGATGTCGGACCACTTCATCCTTTGCATACATATCTAATTTTCCTTTTCTTCATACATAGGCTAGGAGAATCTGTTGGTGTGTGTGTTTTCCACTTTATTAGGTGAGTCGTCTCGATTAGGTGAGATTGTAGGCCATTTGTCATTTAGGGGTCATTATGAGATTCTCTTAGGCATCGGTGCGTTAGTGCATCATAGGCGTCATTGGGAGTTACACTTCTATTTTGGGAATGTAACTCCCCTCTCAACTTGAGTTGTCATTATTACGACCTTTGGGGTTACTCACACCTCCTATATGTACACCCCATTTGATATATGAGATAGAGGAGAGTTTTATGGCTTACGAGTTACGCCCATGTTTTAATCTTTGCATGCACATTCGGTTGATGCTCACTCCTCCCAAGATCTCTTCACACTGTCATTCGCACGTCATTGATGTGCACGTTGTCCCTCATGATCCTCACTTTCAAGTTTTAAACCCTCTTTCATGGTATCAGAGTGGATCTTGTGGATCATGCACTCTCGGTGTTTACGTGCGTGTTTTCCAAATTTCAACGTGATATCCAGATCTCGTGCATGTGTCGTAATGGTTATTCCTACTGTGCATTTATTGCATTGATTTGAGCTTTTTCATGTTTTTGGGGTGTTCGTGGTTTTACAGTTTTTGCATACGGTCTTTAGAGGTTGTCGTGTTGTTTTGTATTAGGTTTGCATTATCCGTTGCTGAGTTCATGATTGCTTCTATTCACGTGAGCTCATTTTTGGCTGGCGTGGACCTGTGGGTTATTGTTGTGATCCAACTCTACATTGGTTCGGCTCTTATTTTCTCTTGCTGCCTTGCATTTCTGGCTCATTTTTTGGTGTGCTATGGCCTCGCATTAAAACTCTGTGCTCACCTACATTGTGCTCATCGTTGTTTGAATGCTCAGCATGGTGTGTTATTTGAATGCTCAGCGTGGTGTGTTGTTTGAATGCTGAGCATGGTGTGCTCATCGTTTTTGAATGCTCGGTGTTGTTTGAATGCTCATCATGGTGTTCTCAGCATGGTTTGAGGTTTGTGTTTATTGTTTGGATTTCCATCTTTGCCTCGTTGCTTTCTTTGCCACGCCTTAGGCCCCTGTGTTTAAATTCTTTGGCTTAGCGGCTTTTCCTACGGCCTTGTTTGGTTTGGTTTGCTTGGTTCAACCTTTCAAATCTGGCACCTTTCCTACATCTTTCAGCTTTTCCTACATCCTTGTTTGTTTTTCTTGGTATGTGGAATCTAACTTCGAGTGCACTACCAAAGTGCGATCACTCCAGCTCCCAAACTACGTGGTTATTCATTGCTCGGCCTAACTGTTCTTCAATTGATTTACAAGCACGTTGCATAGCTACACGTTGCTTGTAATTACCTATCCACCCCTCTGCTGCTTACTACACGTGGACCTAGTCTCAACTCTAGTCTACTCACCTTGCATATCTACACGTGCACTCAGCCTCTGAACTAGTCTGCTATATCTAGTGACCTGCACTATCACCACGTGGCTTCCAACATAAAATTTGACACCTCCCGATTCAGTCAACAACACTTCCTCTCATTGTCAACATTTCTTCTTTTGAATTGATTTCTGCTAAAATCATCATCCTCTTTTTAATGTTTTGAGGTCATAAAAACATTCTATTGGCATGTAATTAATTTTTAAGGTTGTTTTTTGCTTGTATTCTTACCTTCCTACGCGTGTCAAAGACGGAGGACGAGGTTCGGGGTTGGCGGAGGCTAATCCTCCCTCAAAGCAAAACAAACCCTACTAAAATTTGATGCCATTTCAACGAGCATACATCGACACCCTTTGCATACGTTTAGGGCACTTTTTAATGCATTTGCAGAAGCGTCTAGTGGCATTTTCCATCAGTTGCGGGAATTGTTTTAATGTTATAACTTTTGACTTGCTACTCATTTTTAGCACTTCTTTAGTAAAATTTGCATGATTTTTCACACATTACATGATGACATTGTCAATTTTGTAAACACACTACTTTTATAAAGTGCCGCATTCTATGGGGGTTGACTGTACTTTTGGGCTTTCACACACGGATGCATTATCATTGAGTCGGCGTCTTTTTGTGCATCTTGCATTTTCCATCATAGAGAGTGCTCTTTATAGACTTGAGCATCGTAGGATCACTTTATAGCCTCCGCCACTTCTCACTTTAGGAGAGGAACTATTCGATTAGGCGTGCTTCCATGGAATGTTACTTCACCCACGAGGTCTTTTACCCTTCTTGCTTGGGCAGTTCCTACACACTGTTAATCATCATCATCTAGAGGACTTTCTCGACACTTACGACCACATCTTTGGTCACATGATGATGCATGTCTCTCATTCTCTTTGGTTTCATGTAGCGAGACTTAGATCCACCTCTACCGTGTTTGGATCATTCTTGGTCCCTCTATGGAGACCCTTCACATCCGTAGTTGTTGTTGTTGCTGTTGATTCGATTGTCTCCTCTTCTTTGTGTGATGACAGTTCCACTAACATAGACTAACTTAGTTCTTCTTCGATGATGAGGATTGTGCACCCGGTTCGATGTTGAGAGTACTACGAGAGGACTCTTCTCCTATTTCTCTCACTATTCAGAGAGTGTTGACACATCCCACATCTCATCAAATATCAGCGAGTCTCTACTCGGCCTCATATAGTCATTACACCAGCCTCCTTTCCATCTTCAGTATGTGACGCCCCTTCCACTCCTCTTCCTTCATTGGATGACTCATACCTATCTGACATCGCTCTTCTGTTTGTTGAGCCCCCTCATTGGGACAAGTATCTGCTTAACCTTAGTCGTCTTTTTGCAGAGTACACTTGTGATACACTATAGGTCCCTCATCCATCTATAGGTGTTTCAAAGGAGTTCATCATCTCTGTTGTTGGGAGTGCCCCTTCTGGGAATTATATCACTTCCACATTTCCAAAGACCTTCATTGATCCACCCTCATTTGTGGATCCCTTTTCTGTTGTGGAGGATGTTTTGTTCCCTTCACATCACTTAGAAATCCTTTATGTGGGTGTTCCTCTTTTTCACTTTGATAGTTCTACGCACGTGGCATTACCTTCAGTTCCTTGGCACTCACTCGCTAGACCTATGTCACACTTCCGTGCACCAGACTCAGAGTTCTTCGTGTTGCTTCCTTCAGTTTCCTTTGTGGAGTGGGTGGACTTCCAACACGTCATTTTGTCCTTCCTAAGGGTAGGCACATAGTTCATTATGGGTGGCTCTTCTTCAATCTAGAGGCAAAGGATCTTGTCATTGACATTCTTCTAAAAGACTTCTTAGAACTGCAGAGTTTAGATCCATCCATGGCATCTTCTGCATTCCTCTCGTCTCCCTCTTCTTCTCTCTTCTTCTTCTTTCCAAGAGATTGCCTCTTTGTACATGGGTACCCTTTCAAGCTCGTCTATGGCGGGACCCATATTTGGCATCTTTCTTAGATTAGAGAGTGTGTTTTTCTCTTGTGGTGGATGTTTTTCCCACTGGGTTTTCCTTCACTGCTTGGGATCTTTTTCTTGTACATGGGTACCTCATCAGGCTTTGTGTCGGGACCCATTTCTCATTTCTAAATTTCCTAAGTTACGATGAAGGGGGTGTTGGTGTGTGTTTTTTTACACATCATTAGGTGATTCATCTCACTTAGGTGAGATCATAGGTCCATGTATCATTTAGGGGTCTTTATGAGGTTCTCTTACGCGTCGATTACAGTGTCGGTGGTGCGTCATATGCATAATTGGGAGTTACAATTCTATTATGGGAATGTAACTCCCCCTCTCTACTCGAGTTGTCATTATTACAACACTGGGGGTTACTCAGCACCTCATATATGTACACGCCATTTGATCTATGAGATAGAGGAGAGTTTTATGGCTTAACCAGGTTCTTCTCGTGTTTCAAATCTTTGCATGCACATTCGGTTGATGCTCACTCCTCCCGAGATCTCTTCATGTTGTCGTTCGCACGTCTATTGATGTGCACATCGTCCCTCGTGATCCTCGCTTGTGGGTTTTAAACCCTCTTTCAGAATCATCGCTCTAATACCACTGTAATGTCCCCAAATGGACATATTTGACCCAAGTTGGATTTTAGGCAAACCCAACTCACGAAAACAGATTCGTAGAAGATATATCAATCATTAATAATGCAGATATGAATTTTTGTAGGAAAATGTGACTAGGGTTATGTATTAAACCCAACAAAATCAACATCCAAATGGCTATATTTTTATGCTAAACTTATCTATGTATTTTTAACAGCCCAAATATATGGAAAAATTGATTTTTAGAACAATAATGGACTGGAAAATAATGCAGAAATCTACAGACCTGGGAGGTTGAAAATAACACTTTGTAACCTTCCAAAAATTCTAAAAACACTTTATTTTGATCACCAAAAATCAGTACAATAAGTAGCAATAGATTTCAGACCTGGAAGATCTTCTAAACAACAAAGAATAGCCAAAAAGTAGGTCACTTCACCTTGGGAAAATATGATAAAAAGTTGTTGTAACCTCCCTTACAAAAATCTGATGCAAATCATCATTAAAACATTGTTGGAATAACAAAATAAATATGTGAAGGCCCAATAGAATTCCTTGCGTAGAGATTCCTCTCAAACGCTTGGGCTTTTCATCCACAAGAGGGAAAATACTAAGGGTTTTCATTATTAGAATTTTTTATGTAAAAGCTACAAGCTTAAGACACAAATTAGAAAGTGTATAATGATCTTGTAATAGAATACCTTCTCTTTAAGTCAACTTCCCCTTATAAAGGAAGAAGAGACCCAAAGTGACCTTCTTTCCATCCAATGAGGAACAATGCTTTTCTCTATGCAATTTCTACCCTCCATTTCCCTTCTTAGGACAAGTCGTTGTTTCCCTTAGGGAGAATACAAAAGACATTTAATAATTGGTTTTCCCTCCCAAAGCTGGTCACATTTTCCTAGAGGGAATACATAGTTAAGTTTCCATTCCCCCTTCTAAGGCAAGTCGCCATTTCACCTAGGATGTATAATAATTTATATTTGGACCTTTTCCATCCTTGATTTAATAATTATAATAATAACTTAAGTCACCCTTATATGTTTTTCCATTAGCATTCTTAGCATTCGGGTAGACAAAATAGGCCAAGGGTCATCGATTGGGAAGGGGATATTACAAATTCATTAGAGAAAACCTGGAGAAAATGTTAGAGTTGGTTGAAAGAATGGAGACTAAACCATCTAGTCTTAACGAACCCTGTTCATGGGGTAATCCTTTACCATATTCATATAGTCTTCATGTTCATATATTTGAAGCCTTGCAACCTTCTTAGGTTGAAGTGTATTCATCTATGTAGTTCTTGGATCCACTTGAGATTCATCTTCATCCCAAGAAGGATAATATACCTTCTTTGCCACTAAAACATCTACAACAGTAGCCCAAGAATCAATGTTTCACTCATTTCTGGATCCAAATCCCTACTCACATGATCCTCTTGCTCACACACTAAAACCTTACATCCCTCTCAACCCAAGGTATATGCCTCTTGTCATTTCTTATATCCTCTTACAAAGTTATGATAGTATCCCACCATCCTTCACCCTCACCAAAAGTGTTTCCCAATCCCTAAGAACTTAATGAAGAATCTATTTTATATTGTGATTGTTTGCATATTGACATGTTTGATTAGACAACCACTTGATCAACTCATTGACCAACCTTACACACACTTAGATCTGAACCTATGGAAGTGGATAAGGATGCTCATCATCTTTTAGAGCTGAAAAAGGTAACAATACATTTGGAGAAATGTCCTGAGGAGAAGCAAGACAAATAAGAAATCCTATAATATTTGAAGGAGTGGGCCAAATATTTTGAGATCAAGCAAACTCCTCATAAAGAGCTATGTAGAACTAATATCTTTTAAGTGCACCATGCTTTCCTAGGTAAGATTCATCATTGAAAAATCAAAAAGTAATTATTTTATAATGGAGTGAATATGTGAGTGATGATGAAGCCATAGTTTGGCTCTTTCAAGATATCCCTACTGATAATAATCATTGATCCATAGTTGGGGATATGGTTGTTGAAGCTAGAGATGAACTTAGAGAAAATTTTGACACCAAATATGATCAATTAAGGACAAAAATGAGCAAAATCTTACCCACATCCCGGGGACTACATGTTAATCGTTAAAGCTACAAATAGATCTAAAAAATTAAGGAGAGAAGGTGTGTTACGAGCTTAGAGTTGTAAATGAAGAAAAATCCATGAAACACTCAAGGCAATCCTTAATTCACAACCATTCAGTCACCTTGGATAATTACCACAAACAAGAGAAGATCATACATAGTTTTATAAACTCTTGAATTGTATAGAGATAAGAATGCATCATGGAGGATAATTGGGAAGTTTCAAACTTGAAAAACAATCAGAAAAAGAAACATTCAAATTTGGAAAGTGAAGGGGAAGATATATTTTTGACCTTGAAGATGTGGATGAGGAAGAAGGACCAACTGAACTTGTAAGTACCCCATCTGAACCTAAGTTTTCCCTCAATAAGAGACTTCTTGTTTTCAAAACTTCACCTGAACTACATGAAGGGAAATAAGTGTCATCAAATGTCACTAATGTTTAGATGAAGTCATGAGTGGATGAAGAATAAGTTGAGCTTACAGATCTTGCATATGAGGGACAAAAGGATGAAACTTGCTCCATGTTTGAAGATTTTTGAGAACTTCATGCTTTCCATTAAGAGTGAATGTGGTGATCAAATCTTATCTTCACTTGTAGAGCCTACATGGGAGGATATTATGAACAATATCACTATTTTTTTAGAGTTCAAAGAAAAGGAATATGTGCCTGAAAGCTTTGTCTATGCAGCTAAATGTAAAGGAAATGGGAAAATCAAGGAAAATAATCCCCTTGGATTTGAAATTTGGGTGTCCTATCAGATACTTAGTCAGATCAAATCCTAAGTTAGAGTTCTCACCAGTCATGTTTACTTCAAAGCATGAGGAATATTTTCAAAATATCAAAATTCATCCCAAGCACTCCCAAAAACAAAGTGCTAATTAGACAAAGGTGTGTTTTTCCTTTGGAGTTGACATTAAGGATGAGAAGATACAGACCTTGTTTGAACCCTTCTCACTTTCCATGGGTGTGTCAAAGTTAATCTCATGGGATTATTTTATTAAAAAGGAAGCTACTTATCTCATCTTGTTTGTGGATTTGTATAAATTTTTTGTATACTTGGTTAGATTAGGACTAGTTTAGGTCTACTTTTGGCAAAACAAGTGCTTTACACACTTTGCATGTTTCATTTGGAGCATATATGATTTATTATTTTGTAAAAAAATTTTTTCCAAGTCACTATTGGGAGCTTTTATAGTTGTTATCTTCAAATTTCCATGACAAATGCACAATGTTCAAGTTTTAGGCTAGTTTTGGATGGAGGAGATCTTAAGATCTTTTCATGGTCAACATTTTTTGTTTCAAGCAGGTTTTAACTCAAAAGTTTGCAAGAGGAGTTGGGCTTCTAGTTTTAAAGAATTTTCATCTCCAAAATGTAGAGTTTTCAAAGTTTACACTAGAATCCATGCCCAATGGATGCAGCGACCACTAGTCCTTACATTTAATAGGTAAATGTCCCCTTTGAGTCACCAAAATTATTGCCAAAATGAGCACCATATTTCATTTTTAGGCAACCGATCATGATTACAACACTTAGAGGAATTTTATGGAGTTATACAAGCATTTTTAGGGCACTCCTATGTTTGAAACTTCTCAAAATAGCTTTCTCCCCTTTGAATCAGAGTGCATAAAAGCTAGATTAGAAAAAATGTGTGTTTTTAATAGAGTCATGCTATTAAAACACCCAAGTGACAGCCAAATCACTTGATTTCCCATTTAAACTAAGTCGTCAATCTTAAATGGCTTGAAACATGGATAGGTGGCACAAAATTTCATCTCCACAAGTTTTGCGGTTAATCACTTTTTATTTTATTCAATGCTCATGAGATGGATCTTTGACAAATGGCACGAGTTAACACATGGAGTTCATCAACCTTTTGCTTTCCTCAAAGTGATTAAGACTCAACCAAGGTTCATTTTAAGACCCCCTCAAAAAAATATTATATAATGGGTGGTGAATCTCCAAAATCAACTTTCAAAAAAATGGTGAATATTCAAAAAAAGATTTATGACAAAGGCGATTTGACATACCAAAGTTTTATGCATTTTTTCAAAGTTGGACGGTTGTTAGACGACCATTTATGTAGCATCAAATGACTTGGGTTGGACGATCGAAATATCTATGTAAAATCAGGTGACGTGAGTTGGGCGGCCATCTATGAAGCATCAAACGACCTGGGTTGGACTACCATCTATGTAGAATCAGACGACTTGAGTGGGATGACCATCTATATAGAATCAGACGGCCTGAGTTGGATGACCATCCATGTAGAATAAGATGGATTAGGTGGATTGTCATCTATGCAGGATCAGATGCCTGAGTTGGATGGTCATCTATATAGAATCAGATGAACTAGGGTTTGACAATGAAGTGTTGAATGATCATATTTTTATTTCCATCTCATCCATGTTTAGACGTCTCTATGCATGGACATCTCTTAGATGGTCATCTCTTCATAAATAGATGGTCATCTCCCCTAGAAACAAACATATACCTTGGTGAATATGAGCACAATTTGATTAGAAACATTGGTGAAATACATGTTTAAGTTTAGTTTAAGTGTAAATAGTAGGCATAACTGACACATACAAATGATTTGTTGGCTGAAATTTTAAGCAAACTGAGCGACAGTCGAGTGCTGAAAATTCACCATTTCTAATTTCCAAAACCCCTAATATTCGTGAGTTTATGAAAAATCACCACTAAGAGTTTCCCTAGAATCAACTATCTTTTCACATTTTTATCACCTTATATGGATTACCAACACATGACACTCATCATCATTCGACACTCTTACAAGCCTTTAAGTCCTACGCACTTTTCGAACTCCACAAAGCATCGATTTGAGATAAGTGGCAATATGGACATGTGGCGATGATTGGTTTTTAGGGTTATCTCAATTTTATCTTAAGGTTAAGGTCTTTTCAGACTTTCTAGAAGACCAATTGAGAACACATGGCAAAAATTGGCATTCTTCACTCCCTCAAGCCTCAAGTCTTCACGTTAAAATTTAGTAATTTCAGAAACTTTGTAGATCACGATTAATGACAAGTGGCATGTTGGCTATGTGAAAGATATTGGTGAGATCCAAGATTCATTAGTAGATTTTGTGCACAAACTTAAATTTGATGGTTTACTTAATACAAAAAAGAGCTCGGGGACATTAGATGGGCACGACAAAGCTCTAGTTTTTCCTTCATAAATTTTGATTGAGAGCTCCATTTAACCTACAACCAATGTCATTAGAAAGGTATTTCAAATAGATCCACTTTGAATCTGATTTTAAATAATATGGTTGAGGGATCAAAGAGAACTTCATGACATAGTTTTTAGGTTGTCAATTACTAAAAACTTGATCAAATGGCTCCAAATCACTTTTAGAGGCTTCTAAGGCATTATATTATATTATAAGATGCTCTTTTAAAGTTATATATCCTTTTATGGCCACACTAAACATGGATAAAGGAGTTAGACAAGTTATTAATCAAGGTTCGAGATTTCATGGTGGTCAAGGGTGAAATCATGATCTGCTGACCAAATGAGAACCCCATCTTCATTTATTTGTGTGATTTCTTGGGATCACATTGATGTTCTCTCAAAGCTTGTATTCAAAGAAAAATATCTACTTCTTTTCTTGTGGATGAAGAAATCAAATAAAATACATATCTTCTTGAAACCACGAGGGTGTTGTGGATAAGGTTGTCTCAAGCCTTCCCAATTGTGTTTCATTAATCATGATCACCATGACACCTTTAGATATCCCTGAAATATGCCAAATGGTGGTTTTGGGTGGATCATCTTTAAATTAAGCATATTTCAAACCTCAATGAGCTCACAAGTGGATAAGGATGAAGAAAGGGATATTATTTAACTTCTTGACATATTCTTCATCTTCTCTCTCTCTCTCTCTCTCTCTCTCTCTCTCTCTTCTTTTATATATGTGCATTCAAGCACTATTGTAAATGGTTCCTCTTCCTTGAAAGCAAGGTCAATCTCCTCTTTTGGGGTCTAACTCTTTGAGTGTCTTTGACCTTTGTTTTGAGCTATGTAGGTGAATGATCACCTTGAATTATGATGATAATAGGTCATGTATACTCTAACTTTTAATACATATTTGGTTGTGGCTCATATCCACCCTCTATTTTTGTGTTAATTTGTCCACTCACCTCTTGTTGCCTCTATGATTTATTGTGTGAGGGTTTTATTTCACAATGTATTAAGGTTTAGAGTGAGAATCAAATTTGGATGCATGTCTTGGTTGTGGCTAATATTTTCCCTCTGGAGCCTGTTTTATCTTCTTACTTGTTGAACTCGTATATAGAGGGTGATCCCCTTTCACTTTGGTGTATCACCATGCTTTATTTTACATTTCTCTCATCCCCTTTCTCCTATAATCAGTAGATTATAGTAGAGTAGTGTTAGCATTAGGGTGGTTAGGATATGAATCTGACCTTTTCTAGAGGTTTGCCTCAAGGAACTAAGAGTCCCACACCTTGGAGGCATTCTAATATTTTTACTAAGATAACCAAGTCCTCCAAATTTGGTGATCTTATCATGGGTGCACATTTCAGCTGACAACACTATGCATGCAATATGTGGAAGTATACATGAGGCACAAGAACTATCTTTAACAAAATACCCTAAAAATGTGTGCCCATAGACTACAATTATGCACAAAATGGATTTTGCAAGGATGTTCTCAAACTCTTTAAAAATGGAATGGTAGCATACCATGACCATGTAAACTTTGGTTGTGGTCTATTAACACAATCATGCACGTTTAGTGGATGAGGGTTATAAATACTTCAACAAATTTTGGTGTTCTTATTTGGAGTTTTATAGTGGAGATTTTTGATCCGGAGGGAATTTTGGGACATTCAGAAGTTCCCTAAATCTCCCTAAATCATGACCAAGTGGTAGAGTGTTTTGAGATATTTTTGACAACAGGTGGAACACGGAAAACAAAGCTCATACGCTCAAGATATGGTCAGTCAAAGTCCAAGTTTGAAAACTAGTCAACAGGGGTCAACATGCGAGTTTCACGTTGACACTTGGCATATTGGGAAAAGGTGGAAGGTCTAAAGTTCATATTTTGATCGCCTTCGGTCTTTGATGAATGAAAAAAATTGGGCCCTGCTATTTGCTAGTCGGGGACCCTCGGGCAAGTTTAACAAATGCTTTTCATAGTGGTGGGGTGCATTTGCCACCGCATCGTCACCACGATGAAGGTGTGTCGAAACCAAATCAACTCGATTCAATGAGTTCACGTATTGCATTATGAGTAAAATTGACAAGATATCCACATAGCTCAACATGGACAAGACTACCCAACTCAACCTTATCTACAACGTTTGGCCATGCATCCTCAACTCGGTGGTATGTTTTGGCTCAACCTATGTTTCAACTCGGTTGAAACACGTATGGCTCGGCCCACATGACCCTCCACCTATACCAGCTCTGCCATTTAATATTCTCATCGCCCAAGCATTTAAGGGGCAAATGATTATTTGTGTGGCCCAAGCCACAAAGTTAAACAACCGACAAGGCCTTTTAAACTACCATTCACACGGTCCACCCATGAATGTGGGATAATAAAATAGTCCCACATTTAAATGGAGGCCCACATATGAAGTGGTGGGTGACACATTCAAGGTGGTTATGTGGAAGGAGCCCACGTGGTCCATCACCACTCAACCACGTGGTAAGTGTGCAGTGCACAAAGGGGTAGGCCATGTGTATTGGCATGATTAAAGCCAAACATTTAAAAAATGTGAAGGGGCGATTTGTTGCCCATGGCTATCCTAGTGATAGAATTACATGCACCCCATGCATGCCCTCATATATGCCCTATCCCATACATGCATAGGCGGTGTAGACACTAAAATTAGGTCACACTCCCCCTTCATCCCTCGACATATAAGCCCCCCTTTATTACATCTACCTGGACATGACCCCTTCACCCTACTAATATTAATTTAATTAAATTAATTCTCTATCCTTACTATATTTATTATTTAAATATCTTATTTAAATAATATCTATACAAACACTTCACTTAGACACCTCACCAAGCTAACTCAACCTAAGACCTATTCTTAGCAAGTTACCATAACTAACTAAGACTTACCCAAACCCTAAACATCAATGCCTACATTCCCTCTAACCACATTCATGCATGCTCACAAGAGGCTCTCGATCTCAATCTGTGGGATAACCACACAAGATCGGAGGAAATGGGAGGATCTCCCTAAGTTTAGTAAACCTAGAAAATCATTCCTTGACCGACATCGGTTTCCCTAACCGTCACCGTTAACACGCACCACCGTCTGTTACCCCTTTTATCCCTAAACAACCTTGTTCTCAAGGTTGGCAAACATGGGAGAAGAGTGGATGAGAAAGAAAATCTCAGAGAGATAACACATCTTCAGGGAGCCAATTCCAGCAAGAGCTCACATCCAAGGAAGGAGATTGAGCATCTTCTCCTGCATAGTCAGCCCAGCCATGATCTAATCTATCCAAACAAAGAGGAGTGTGCATGCAACCCATGCAGAAGATTTTCTTCAGTTGGTGATCACTTGCAGCCTTCAAACCCATCATCAACACCTCCATCCTTCACACACAAACCTTTAGGAATGAAATCCAAGTAAGTATAGCGTCATACTTCACTGGCTTATTTCATTTCATCATCATTTTATCAGCCTTTGTTTATCTTGCTCCCTATGACCATCTCAACATCTTTCACCTCCATAGATCCATCAAAACCTCATAAAAACCTATTCCAGTCACCCAATATCTTGTCCTGACCAACCAAATCCTTTGTACAGCCACAAAGGAGCCCAAAACCCCGTTCGTGACATTTTAGATCTCACGATGTGCGTGCTGTTTATACCTAACCGCGGTGGTCACCCTCGACCAACACCTGGTCTCTGTGTTTGCCCACATAGTCTTAAACAAAGACCTACCCACCTAATTTTACCTCACCCTCACTTACCTGTGACCTACCCGAGACCTTTACTGCGGACCTCCACAGTAACCCGGAACCAACCATTTGACCTATGGATTCTATTCTAACTTAGCCTGTTAGAGTAGATCTATTTTCTTATTGTGTTTTAAGTGAGATACCTAAATCATTTTAAAATAACAATAGGATTTACTTTGTTTACAACATTAAATTGTTTAAAATGGTGGGTGACCATGTACCATCTCAGGAAGTACCATGCTTCTCGGATCTAGCTCACGCTAGGCAATTCACTACCCATATTGTTTAATTCTTTCGGTGGTGTTAGTTTCATTACAGGTAGTTCCTCCTAGCCAAAAAGAAGCTCTCACGGTCATAAAAGTCATATGCACACAACAACCCATCAACCGACATTTGAACAGGTATTCCTCCTACACTGTTACCCTATCTGTTTTGTCAACAATTCAAAGAAACAATCTAAGAAAAAGGTGAAACATTTTGGCACGCCGGTGGGACCCATCAGGGTTCCTTGCATTTCATTCATTCCTAGGAAAAAATTGTGTGTTTGTTTCCCTTCTAAAAGTGTACACACTAATTTTCTTCCCTGGTAATCCACTCCTTCTTTCTATTTGCTCTAAAGGAAACTTTTCTTTTGGTGTATTTAAAAAGAATCATTTATTCATGCTTTCTACATTTTAGTGAAAGAGCATCCCTCTTCCTATTCATCTTATTGTGTCATCCAATTTCACATTTTCGATTTGGGTTCTAAAATCATTGCATTTCATTCTGATTTTCTGCATTAGCTCACATTAAATGAGGGCAACCTATATGCTGGAAGTCATTACCAACTTATGGTTGAAAAACGAATCATAGAAAAACACTTCTATCCTTTTCTCTTTCTTCGAGTCTTACCAAACCACACAAAAATTCAAATACATGAATTCTTAAAAACATCTTACCTAGAAGAAGTTGTAGGTGATCACACGATTACGGTATAGTGGGCACCTAGCTTTCTTGCTTTGTCGAGTCATACTTTAGAGCGTAGCTGCCCCCACCATAACAAACTCGAAACCTCACCCTTTAGATCTCCTTCTTTGTAGGAAGCCATCCTCACCAAAAACTCTATTTCACAATTCATGTATCGTCCCTAAATAGCATAAGCTGAAAAAACGTAATAGAATAGGCACTCTAGGAACGTTCTTTCCTAGTGTTCGCTTGATTTACATTTTGAGGTGAGAGCTTTCGATCATTATTTGTGTCTTTCCTCAAACACTCCCAATCATAGTCGGTGTATTCGACTTCGTCTGCAGAGTGTGTATGGGCCACATCACCATCATTCCCAAAACTATGGGTCTGATTCCACATCAAATTCTAATTCACAACCACTTTTTCTCATCACTGTTTCAATTTCACGGTAGAACCATCATCGGTTACCTCGACCGCCATCGGTTAAACCCGACCGACGTCGATTCCGTGTCCTTTTGCTAACTGCTCAAAAGGACATTCTCATTTCACTTTTTTCACTTTCCACAGTCTCTGTCACTGTCATTTTTTCCCATTGACATTTTACACATCCCCAAATTTGGCATACTTGTCAAATTTTACTTTCTGCCTCACTAATTACTCACTGCCTATTTTCTATAATGATGGTGGCGGTTACCCTTGACCGACATCGATTGTCCCTAACCGACAATGATTAGCCTATTTCACGTTCCACCCACCATTTGTTACTTCACACATTCTTTTTCAGCTGTTCTTTGTACCATTTACAGAGAAGTAGCCCCACCTAATTATACTGGTTCACATGGTACTGACCCGAAGACAAGCAACGCCCTCGTGTTCCACGCCGTTTGCAACCGCTCCCATCTAGTCCTTCACCACCTTCTATTTTATCATCAGCCATGGATGCTATCCAACCTACTAATATCGCTACGGAGATGAGGAGTTCGCATGACTCCTTGACCAAAACTCTGTTGCCTTGCAGTTTTACTTCTCCCACTCATCCATTCAAGATGCCTCGGGTCGGTTGATATACAAGTATGCCCGTATGTATCCCCCAACTCACACCCAAATCTGCATCAGCTCCATTTGGTTCAAGTGCTGCCCGCCTTCCACTTTACTCCCAAATGTCGTTTCACAGTTAGGTCCTATACCCGTTATGACTACCGTGTATGTTACCTCAGAAGCACCCATTACATCCACTATACCATCGGAAACTACCCCAAACATGAACTCATCGCACGCTAATGTCTCATACATACCCATAGCTACATTACCACCTCCAATGTCGGTGACTTCGACCCCATTTCGAACGTGGTTCTTCCTATTCCACAATCATTAGCCTTTATTGCTACTAGGGTTACCACAACCCTTCCACCCCCATATACATACTACCAACAACCACCTGTTTCATCTATTGTTCATTTTGGGTACGTACCCCTATTTCATTGCCTTCCTCTTCACCGCCTTATATGGCAGCCCCATACACTAGAATGCCACACCGTTATACACCCAAAACCAACCTTTTCATGCTATGGGGCATCCAATCATCACAACCCACCAATGACTTAATTAAATTGATGATGGACAAGATGCAAAAACTAGAGGCATCGGTTTCGGCTCCCGTAACACTCTTACCTATGACAAAATTTGCAACGAGCCTATTCACCCATCCATTCCCATCCGTTTATACCCCGTGCATTGGGAAATGCCTAAATTCAACCGCTTCAATAGTAAGGAAGACGCATAACATCATTTGCGCTCATTTAAACACGGATGTTATTTGATTACTCATGATGATGCCTTACTTTTGAGAAATTTTCCCATGTCCCTCACTGACTTGGACCTGCATTACTCGGTATAGTGGGTTACCCAAACACTCCATATTTTCATTCAATCAGGTAGCCCAAGCTTTCTTGGATCATTTCTCTATCAATATTGCCAAGAAAGTTACCATGACCGATCTATATTCCACACGTCAGTACGAGGATGAATCTATCGCATATTTTGTCGCTCATTGTTGGCGCAGCCTGATCAATCAACTTACCTTTCAATTGCCACAAATTGAACTCATCGAGCTCTTCACCCAAGCTTGCGCTAGCCATATCTCCCCAACCTTGTAGGTCCAAACTTTCCAAACATTCGATGAGGCATTCACTATGGCACGAAAGTTAGAGATTCGGGCCATCAAAGAGAAGAAAATCCAATTACGAAATAAGAATTTGGCATTCAAGTCGACTGAAACCTCTTCTTCTTCCAAACCGCCAACCAATTATTCAAAGGCTAAAGGTACCGCTAATGCAGTGGTACTCAAGGTCGTCCCAGCTCATCTGTCTAATCAAGCTACACCCTCATCTAATCTATCACCCGTCCAGGCTTTTCGATTCAAACAAGAGCAGCAAAAATATACCCCAATTGGGGAACCTTACTCTTCTGTTTTAGAAAAGCTTATCAAAGCTAGCGCCATCACCCTTCCACCCATAAAACCACACACTGGTTTTGACCCTACTTTCCCCATGCCCACGTGGTATAAGGAACAAGATTTCTATAATTATCACCGAGTGAAGGGTCATAGTGACGGAACTGCATTACTTTTAAGAATATTGTCCAAGAAATTCTCGAGAAAGGTGAGCTAATTGTGGATAATCCCAACGCCACCCCTAACCAAAATCTACAAATCTTCAAAATTTTTTTCCCAATCATGCCCCTTCATCTAATCAAATAGGTGAGAGATCCACTCATGATACCCATAATCGTGAGGTTCGTGCGATCTTTAACGAGGTACTTGTTACATCTCAATTACCTCACATCCCTTCCATAGAGGAAATCCTAGCCCGAAATCCTCCTTCCACATTGGAACCAACCGTCACTGTTCCTTCACCAATAGAAGAACACGCTTTGTCTCCTACATCACCCACGGAAGAGTCTTCCTGGCCGACATCAAGACCATCTCACCCCTAGCTTCTCCACTTAGTGAATCTTTACCACGTACCTCCACCCATAGAGGAGCACCCATTACCTCCTCCTGTTTCACTTGGAAAATGCTTCATTCCTTTTAGAAGCAGATAAGGTTAGGGTTAGGAGGAATACACAGTAGAATGTCGAGATGATGTGCGCGTACCGTAGAGAAAGATCAAGTTGATGCGGAGAACTCCTTTTTGTCCTGGGAAGGACTACTGCAAATAAGAACACAAGACCACAAGATTTTGATTAGATAATAAATGAGGAAGCGCCTTGGGCCGTGAAATATGAAACTTCCTTTCGAAGGTGGTGAGTTCCTGCGCCGATATGAGTTAACACAAAATACGTAAAATATCAATTAAATCACTTCGTTGAAATAGGTAGGGGAAAGGCTGGTTTTGCAGTTTGTGAATCACGATAGAACCGACACGGTTAATGATAACCGATACCGGATGGGGTTTAGGAGTCGGAGTTAACCGACACGGTTATTGATATAACCGATATCGGTCTTGCGATAACCGATACGGTTATGGTTTAGGATCTCGTAGGTTGGTTGTTTTGTAGGGTGTTTGTGTTGTTTGCAATGTATTATTTGTAAAAATTTGTATATGGGTGATATTAAGAAATAAGGTGATGAGAGGTAGATGGATGGCGATTAGATGTAATATGCATGTTGGGTAGTGGATTCAGGGATGGATTTATGAGGACCGTGTGGTTCCAAAGGCAAGAGAAATGTTATAATAGAGAACATGCAAGATGTGACTTACTGGTTTTTGACGAAGATGCAAGTTGATCTCCTTGGTGCCAACTCTTGGTTTCTTCACTCGTCTCTCGCTTGGTCAAGTGAAGTTCGACTCGCTAATCGCTTTGGACTCTCCTTTGATTGAAATCCTTTGACTGATCTCTCAAAATGAAATTCCGATCCGTTGTTTTGGTTTGGGAGCCCATTTACGAGGAACCGATGGCGGTTGCATGTAACCGAATGGTCGAGTCAGTAGGAACCGGCATCGGTTAGGAAAAAGTAGGCTATTTTTAGTAAAATAGCCCACCTTCCCTACTTTTCTCTCGAGAGATCAGTGCGGGCTTGGTCAAGTGGCTAGAAGGTCGGTTTGGGTGCGAGTAAGGAGGCATTAGTTATGGATGTAGGTGTAGACCAAGTTTTAGGTTTTAATTAGGTTAGTTTAGGATTAGGGCTAGGTCATGATGAGGTGGCAAAGTGAGGTGGCGGGTAAGGTATGTGGATTTATCAATTACAAGGTAATTAATAAATAATTGTGTAAAGTTTAGGTAATGAGGTTAGGTTGCGAAATGGGATGCGGGTCACAAGGGGTCGTAAGACACAAATTTGGTGTCTACATTAGCCCCTTATTGTCGTGTAGCTTGTTTCAGTAAAGCTGCAGCATGACAATAATATGAAGTGGTTTCTCATGTTAAGGATATAGGTAATACCCCTCAAATCTATCAGCGATTGAGTGAACAGGAAATCGGGGATAGGGTTGATACAGGTATATGTTGTAGAGAGGATGGTAAGGTGGTGGGGTAGGTCCAACGAAGCAGACGCATGTTGAAATGCAATAAATACGACTAGGGTACATGATTTGACGAGCAAACCAAGTGAGGTATAGGCAAAGGTCGATAGTTTATCCAAACAAGGGTGATATAATCCTCGGTATCCAAGGCATAGGAAGTAGCTCGGGGGTATATAACAGGTAAGGTACAGAACGTTTAGGCGTGTTCGGCGGTACTTCAAATGGTTGGTTTGGTTGAGATAAACGTCACGGCCCAGGTCAGGCAAAGTTGGTCGACAGATCAAGTCAAGGACCCTAATCATGCTAAAACACGAACAGGTGAGCTCGATTGAACAAAAGGTACAGGATGGATGGATAAAATAAAACGTTGATTGTGGGTATGGTATTGAAGTGATACGGCCGTGGGTCGGGCCAAGTTGTTAGGTTACAGCCTTGGGTCGGGCCGGATGGTTAGGGTGAGGCCTTGGGTCGGGCCAAGTTGTTGGGTGGCGGCTTTGGGTCGGGTCGGATGGGTAGGGTGAGGCCTTGGGTCGGGCCAAATAGGTAGGTTGAGGCCTTGGGTCGGGCCAAATGGGTAGGTTGAGGCCTTGGGTCGGGCCAAATGGGTAGGGCGAGGCCTTGGGTCGGGCCAAATAGGTAGGTTGAGGCCTTGGGTCGGGCCAAATGGGTAGGGTGAGGCCTTGGGTCGGGCCAAATGGGTAAGGTTGCGGCCTTGGGTCGGGCCAAATGGGTAGGGTGAGGCCTTGGGTCGGGCCAAATGGTTAAGGTTGCGGCCTTGGGTCGGGCCAAATGGTTAGGGTGAGGCCTTGGGTCGGGCCGAATAGGTAGGTTGAGGCCTTGGGTCGGGCCAAGTTGTTGGGGGCAGCCTTAGGTCGGGCCTGATTGGTTGGGTGCAGCCTTAGGTCGAGGCAAATGGTTGGTTACGGCCTTGGGTCGGGCCTCGAGTGGTTGATTGCGGCCTTGGGTCGGGCCGATTGGATTGGTTCTGCAAAGGTGAGTGTTATCAATATAAATACGTGAAAATATTTATATTTTTAAGGAAAACACAACACATGATAGGTTATGGTAGGGGATGGTCGAGCTAACCTTGGGAGACCCCATGTCTCCTAAGTGCTTTGCCTACATAGCCCATTACACAAAGCAAGGACGGGCCTCGGATCGATGTAGTTCTCCTTAGGATCGGGGAGGGGGTGAATTTAAGCAATTTGGTATGGTTTAGGCAATTGGTCGTTTGGTAAAAATTTGATGTTGGTAGGGTAATGTTGTTGGCTTTGGTAGGATAATGTTGTTGGTGTAGGTATAGGTAAAGCAAAGGTTAGCATACCCAAGTAGGAGGGAATAGTGTTCTGATTAAGATCAACACACAATCCTAGATGCAAGGCAAAGCGGAAAGAGTGTTCGTAGGTGAAAAGAGCTAAACGAACCACACAACGTAGAGCAGGCACGAAGCCCTAAGTGCGGCGTGCATGAGCGAGAAGTCCATAGTTGAAAAGAGTTGTATGATCACAATATATCGAGGTGTACGTTACGTCCCTTGAGTTGAAACAAATGGTGAGGTGATGTGGATGATATAGTTTGAAGGTACAAAGAACTTGTTACAACGAAGAGAACCTACCCTAAATAGACAAGTCCATGACCCAAAAAGTTCTTTTGAATGAGGCTTTTATTTTATTGAATGTAGAAGTCGATCGATGCGGGAAGTCTATAAGGGATATTGATTATTTTATTCTTGAGGTCTTCACGGAAGGCGATCAATGCGAGAAGCTTCGATAAAGGCTGACTGTGTATAGTTGTCCTTCGGGGAGCATCTATTTATAGTAGAGATATGATTTTAGTGCATAGCTGTCCTTCGAGGGCTTGATCTATTTATAGTAGCAGCAATAGTTTGGCATATAGCTGTCCTTCGAGGGAGCAGTCTATATTTAATTTAGATGACTAGATATTCATTTGGCGTGAAGCATCTAGTTTAGTAGGAAGTTTGACTCAAGAAAATCCCTTAAGAATACGGCTTATTTTAATACTTTGAAGTCATGGACTAGACTAAAGAGGGAAGGCATCATCAAGGGGAGGTGCGAAGTGATTTTGATTTTATTCGGAGATATAGAAAACAAAGCGTATGTAGCGGTAAATGAGCTCAAGGGACGAGCAGTAGGTAGATAAGAAGTGATATAACACTAGATTCAACAGTAGAATGGTCGAAGATGCAAGGCATTCAGGGGTTCAGGCTCAGGTTTACCATTAAGCGAAGCTAAACGATAAGTGCCTGATCCATAGGTGTGAGTGATTATATAAGGCCCAATCCAATTGGGAGCAAATTTTCCACGTTTGCTCTTTTCTAGTTTGGTGACATGTTGATTCTCTTTGAGGACAAGATCACCAACCTTAAAGGTACGCTCATGAAGTCGCTTATCATAAGCACGCTTGATGCGTTTTTGATAGATTTGAAGGTGATCGAGAGCTGTAAGACGTCGTTCGTCAAGAAGCTCCAATTGGGCTAACCGCTCTTGGCGGAAATCATCGTTGGTGAGAAAAGTTAGGAGGGATAGATTCAGGATCCATCGACTCCGTGGGTGACGAAGGCAAAATGGGTGATGATGGTTTGGTAGGGGTGACGTCGTCCTCTTCCAGAAGGCAACTGTCACGAGGTTCTTTTGGGGTAAGCGTTCCTGGAAATCCAAGACCACTACGATCATTATGTTTGCGTGTGGTGATGGGGATGAGCGTGTGTCGGCCTTGTTCATAAAGACCGAAACCAAAGCCTTTCCAAGCACAGCGAGTCAAGAAGGTGAGGGCGAAGCGTCGATTTGTCAGGTATTGGAAATCAGATTGGAAAGGAACCACACCAAGAGGAGGTTCAGGGGCGACGGAAGATGCGTCGACACCCCCATACGTTAGGTTAGTGCGGCAATGAGGAGGTCCATAGGAGATTACTTCCCCCACACGATGGTCATAGGTAGGATGTTCATGTAATTGTCCGTACTCTTGTGGAGTATGGAAAGAACTAACGTTATATAGGCGATACTCCCCCAGCGTGAGGCGTTGAAAAACATCTACCAAGGGGTCTGAGGTTGGGATGTTATCCGCGGGGAGGGAAGTAGTATTTGCACCGGTGATTTCATCAGTTGAAGGCGTAGGTGCGGTTGAGGTACATGTTTGAGATACATTTGAAGAGGATGGTTGGGTTGAATGAACGGGTGTCTTGATTGGTACAAGCACATCGTTTGGGCGGTATAACATATTGCAGGTTTTGAATGGGGGAGGGTCAGCTTTTACGGTGTAGGACTTTCCCTCATACTCAAATTTTATACATCTATGTAATGTGGAGGGGACGCATCCCATAGCTCGGATCCAAGGACGACCCAGCAATATATTATATTGAAACTCTCCCTCAAGGACATAGAAGAGCTCGGGTAAAGTACGTGGTCCTACCCGAATGTTGAGGATCACGGTGCCCAAGGTAGAGGTAATAGCATCATTAAATGACCGTAACATGATGGGGTTGGCACACATGTAGCTAGAAGGGATATTCATTTGTTGGAAGGCCTTTGAAGAGATGATGTTTAGGCTGGCGCCCCCGTCAATCATAACCCGACGTACTCGAATGTCTCGTACGTAAGCGGAGATGAACAGGGCAGGGTCAGGGTCTTCTGTACCAAAGTCGACAATTTCATCTTCGGAGAAACTCACTGCGGCAGCTTGTGGTGCAGAGACAGAAGTGGTTGGGGTAGTGGGTTGTTTGGTGAGAGAGGCAACGTGATTGGGTGTTAGAATGGAGGCAACGGGTAGGGTTTCATTAGGTAAGACCTCGATCCCTTGAAGAATTTCAATGAGAGCTTGTCGATGAGATTCAGAAGTCTGAATGAGATCATATAGTGTCATTTTTACGGGTGATTGGTGAAGTTGTTTGATCATGGCTCGATGGGCAACTCCATTAGAGATGGGGTAAGCGGGTCCACGAATGACCACTTTGGGTGGTGGTGCAATCGGGATGCTGGTCGGAGAAAGGGAGGACGCAGGTGTACTTTCTTTAGCTTTCTCGTTGTTTTTCTGCGCTCGGGTAGCAACACTAATCATGTTAATCTCATAGACTTGAGATGAGGAAGATGGTTGGGATAAATCATGGTCTTCAAGAGGTGGAGTTGTAATGATGACAGATCTTGGTGAGGCGGGGACAGATGGTATAGGAGAGGGAATTGAAGCTGAAGGTCTCTCTCTTCGTAAGTTGTCTTTCTTAACTTTTGTAGCTGGGAGAGGTGACTGACGAAGGATGGTTTTTAAAGCTTTGCATCCCTCCACATCATGTCCTGGTGTGCGGTGATAAGCGCAGATTTTAGACTCATCGTAACCTACAGGCCGAGGTTTAGACGGGTCATAAGGTCTAAGTGGGGGTAGGGAAATGGTCGCATTTTCTAACAACATGGCAAGGATTTTGGCGTAAGATCCTTTGAGTGGGTCAAAATCAGAAGAGGATGAAGGTATTGATTGTCTTGGTTTCGATACTGTTTGAATATGGTTGGTTCGTACGGGTGGTGGTTTAGCCATGGGGTATTGACATGTGGTTTTCACTAAACGTGGATTCCTTGGCGCAGAAGCTACATTCAGCTGGTTAGATGATGAAGCCATAGATGATGTGGTAGTGGGACACAGCCACGGAGAAAGAGGAGTGGCAGAAAATAAATCCTTTGATGATGGAATTTGTTTAGGATTGATTGGGGAACCGGATGCGGAGGATGACAATGTTGCTATCCCCTTAGGTCTCTGTATAGGTGCGAGAGGCGTAGGTCGTTTTGAAGAAACGCGCAGGAGGTATGATGTATCGGTATAAGGTGGAAGGATGAGGTCCTAATATGGAAGGTAAGTGTGACGATGATGGTTTTGACCGTGATAGAGGCATGAGTTGGGTTTGTCTCCTAAGGCGGCGGAGCGGCTTTATTTTGGACAAATCTAGTCGCTTAAGGCGGGTGTGTTAGGCCAGGTATTGGTGGGGTCCCAAGTGTAGGGGAAGATTTGGTTGGGTTGATAGAGGTGAATGGGATCATTTGGATATGGATATGGGGGTGAGGATGAGGACATAGGCATTTTGAGTTTCGTAAACACTTCGGGTATATGGTAGATGTGTCGGATCGGTCATCTGCATTTGGGTAGAAAAAGGGATACTCAAACGTTCCCATAGGACGCGCCTATCTTCTGAAGAATGACAGTCTCCTGGTGTGATTTGTAATTGTTGTACGGAAGAAAGGTGGGTTGTGATTCCAGTCCTTTGTGGGTGTGATATAAGGGGTAGATGAGGTCTTTGTATCAATAGATGTTAAGAGGTCGATAGGTTCTTTGAAAAGATTTAGGCGATGAAGAACTAATGGGTAAGAGGGCATGTTCGAGAGGATCCGTCATGGTTAAAGAATTTGGTGATGTCGGTGCAAGAGATTTCTCGTCTAGGGATGTCAAAAGGAGTGGCGTACCTTCCTCTTGTGTGGCAAGAGTGGTAGGAGGAGACGTTTGGGAAATAGATAGGTTAGATAACATCCGCTCACAGTCTTGTAAGGATGTGGTGTAAGAAGACTCATTGATGGGAAGAGAAGTCTGGGCAGTTGATTCCTGTATGGGTAAAGGAATGATTTCGCCTTGTGTTGATGGTGGTGAAGGAGGTTCGGGCTCCTGTGTCAATGAAGAGGCTTGATTCAAAAAAAATTCGATAGAGGCTTTAGGTTGGGTATCAAAGACTGCATGGATCTCATGAACACTCTCCTCGGCTAAGATATCTTGGTTTGCGTTACTATTGGAGGAATGATTCGGGAATGGTTTGTTGAAGATTTTCAAATTTGATTGGCGGGAGCATTAGGATTATCGAGGTTATATCCCCTGCATATCAACCATTTCTGCACTATGTTTTTCAACATCTTTAGTTTTCATGACTATGTCCTTTTACACGGTGAAAGTTACAAAAGTCATTTTCTTTGTACCAGGAAGGTATTGCACGGGTGGAGTCAAACCCGGAGTGAGGTTTAACAGGGGGCAAGGTGATAGCCCCGACTTTAAGCAATTTTTCCAAGATGACGCCGTAAGTTTCTCCAAGGGCGTGTAATTGATGGGCTCTCGCTTTATACTTATAGGTGGTTTTTGGCGGGGTATTGGATGGTGGTTGAGATTTGACCATTACCGCATGGACAGCTCCTTTTGATTTAGAAGAAGTGGACGCGTGAGGAGTAGTGGTGCTTGACTTGTTGGTAGAATCTGGAGTTCGGAAATTGGGGTTTTTGTTGCGCAATCGCAATTTCTCTTCTTCTAAGGCTCGAATTTCTAGTTTCCGAGCCATGGTAAAGGCCTCATCAAATGTGCGGAAAGTTTGAATTTGAAGAGTAGGAGAAATGTGCTTAGCACATGCCCGCGTGAAAAGTTCGATAAGTTCAGCTTGAGGCAAGGCATATGTAAGTTGGTTGATAAGGCCGCCGCCATCGTCCCACGAAATCTGGGTGATAGATTCGTCTTGGTGTCGGATGGCATAAAGGTCGGTGATAGATACTTTCTTGGCAATGTTAATGGAGAAATGATCCAAGAAAGATTGGGCTAGTTGGTTAAAAGAGAAGATTGAGTCTTTGGGTTAAAGCACTATACCACTCAAGGAAGGTCCCTGATAAGGACATGGGAAATGTGCGGAGAATGTGAGGCATCATCATGGGCAATCAAATAAGCAAGCATGTCTAAATGATCGCAAGTGTTGTTGAGGATCTTCTTTACTATTAAAACGAGTAAATTTCAGAGTAATTCCCATTGAGGAGGATATGAATGAAGGGGACGAGAAGGGTGAATAGGCTCCCGACAAACTTGCTCGTATGTCAGGCGCTACGACTTCCGACACGTGGAAGCCTCTAGATTTTGCATTTTGTCCATCATTTGTTTGATGAAATCTGTGGTTGGATGAGATGATGGTGCGACAGAATAAGGATGTCCCATATAAGGTGTCGAGGTTACTTGGATACGTATATGGGAATGAAAAGGTAGGCGGAGCTTGAGAAGGAAAGCTCGTGTGAATAGGCGGCAGAGAGCAAGTCATGTATGGAGTTGTGCGAAAGAGAGATGAGATAGGGGCGGTTGGTGGTAACGATACATGGGGTCCAAAATTAGCCAAAGGAAAAGCCAATCGAGTCGTATGAACCTCGAAGGCCGTCAGATTGGGAGACGGGGCTAGAGATGCGGGAAGCAAGGCGGTATTATCGGGAGGAGTGGGAGCTAAATGAGCAGCTATACCGATAGGCATACCTACAAGGAGCTGACCATCGGTGTGTACGGTCGGGTATGAGACAAATAGTATTGTCAATAGCATGGAATTAGCATCCAGTAAACTTGGCAAAGTCCTTATCTCCACAGGAATTTTAGGCACCTCTTTGGTATCGTAGGATTCCCATAGAAGGTGAAGGGGGTGATTAGGCAAAGCAGAGCAAGCGTGTGAAACCATGGTGGCGGCTTGTTTTCGAGTGATAACAACCATGGACAGCAGTTCACGAAAGAAAGTATCAATCTATCAAGAACAAAAACAACCTCGAATGATGAATTTGGCAAGTTCTTTGGTTTGTCGGAACGAAGACGATAAAGAACCGATATCGGTTTACTAACGTGTGCCCGGTCACGGGGAAAACGACGTCGGTCTCTTAACCGATGCCGGTGTCAAAAATCTAGGATAAGAAGATACAAAGGGCTGCTAATTTGATTTTTAGCAACATTGAGTTTATTTATCAATTTATTGATCACAGAAGACAAAGTATGACAGAGAAAACAGGATTTGAAAACAAGCAAGAGGCACACGCAAATCTAGAGATTAACCCTAGGGTTAATTTTAGTTATCGTGGGCTTATGCCTTTAGACGTAAGATGATGTCAGAATCCTAAACAACAAGACCTAGGGGAAATGTCAAGTTTGTTTTGGCTTATAAGGTTACCTCAATCGGGCGGAGGAATACCGCGGAAAAGGGGGGATGTTTGAGCTGTTGTGTTAATTGTGAAGTGATTCGGTATGTGTTGTGCAGTGAAACTAAGGTTAATTTCCTGTCAATACCGTGGATATCACCCCCACGTGTACGACCTGTTACTTAATCTATGTTCACTAGAATTGAAAAACAACAGGCAGGAATGCAATGCATGTGTTTTAAAACCCAAATCGAAAATTATATTTGATGAAGCAAAAGAGATGACTTTCACTAATGCAAGATGCAAAAACAAAGCAAGTTCCTTTACCAAAATAATAAAATACCTCGTGAATATTTTTAGAAGAAGAAAACAGCAAGTATGCTCCCTATAATGAAAGCAAGCAAGAAATAAAGAAAAACCCAAAATGGGTCCCACCTAAGCGTGCAAAAAATGTTTCACTCGGAAAATGCTTCATTCTTTTAGAAAGCAGATAAGGTTAGGGTTAGGAGGAATACTTGTAGAATGTCGAGATGATGTGCGCGTACCGTAGAGAAAGATCAAGTTGATCTACGGAGAACTCTTTTTGTCTGGGAAGGACTACCTACAAATAAGAACACAAGACCACAAGATTTTGATTAGATGATAAATGAGGGCGCCTTGGGCCAGAAATATGAAACTTCCTTTCGAAGGTGGTCAGTTCCCCTGCCGATATGAGTTAACACAAAATACTGTAAAATATCAATTAAATCACTTCGTTGAAACAGGTAGGGGAAAGGCTGGTTTCTGGTTGTGAATCACAGTAACCGACACCGGTTACTGATAACCGATACCGGTCAGGGTTTAGGAGTCAGGTTAACCGACACGATTACCGATAACCGATACCGGTTACTGATAACCGATACCGGTTATGGTTTAGGATCTGTAGGTTGGTTGTTTTGTAGGGTGTTTGTGTTGTTTGGTAACTGTATTATTTGTAAGGCTGTATATGGGTGATATTAAGAAATAAGGTGATGAGAGGTAGATGGATGGCAGTTAGATGTAATATGCACGCTGGGTAGTGGATTCAGGGATGGATTTATGAGGACTGTGGTTCCAAAGGCAAGAGAAATGTTATAACAGAGGACATGCAAGATGTGACTTACTGGTTTTTGACGAAGATGCAAGTTGATCTCCTTGGCTGCCAACTCTTCTGGTTTCTTCACTCGTCTCTGCTTGGTCAAGTGAAGTTCTGGACTCTGCTAATCGCTTTGGACTCTCCTTTGATTCAAAAATCCTTCGACTGATCTCCAAAATGAAATTCCGATCCGTTGTTTTGGTTTGGGGAGCCCATTTACAGGGAACCGATGGCGGTTGCGTAACCGACGGCGGTCGAGTAGGAACCGGCATCGGTTAGGAAAAAGTAGGCTATTTTTAGTAAAATAGCCCACCTTCCCTACTTTTCTCCCGAGAGATCAGCTGCGGGCTTGGTCAAGTGGCTAGAAGGTCGGTTTTAAAAGTGCGAGTAAGGAGGCATTAGTTATGGATGTAGGTGTAGACCAAGTTTTAGGTTTTAATTAGGTTAGTTTAGGATTAGGGCTAGGTCATGATGAGGTGGCAAAGTGAGGTGGCGGGTAAGGTATGTGGATTTATCAATTACAAGGTAATTAATAAATAATTGTGTAAAGTTTAGGTAATGAGGTTAGGTTGTGAAATGGGATGCGGGTCACAAGGGGTCGTAAGACACAAATTTGGTGTCTACACCTCCACCCACAGAGGAGCACCCATTACCTCCTCCACCCAAAGAGGAGAACCTATCTCTGTTCTTCCACTTATTGAGGAACTCCCATCATCTCTTCCACCCATCATAGAGCAAGTGGGGATACCTTTGCCTCTTGGCGAGCATTCTCCATCCGCTACCCGACATCCAACAGACCTACTTTCAGCTCTCTTACCCATAGAAGCTAAAGCCGGCTGATTCCCCATCTGTAAGGTGCATTTTACGGGAATTCCCATTAGGTCCTCACCAACTCCACCCACAGATGTGCCATTCTCATGTTTGGTTGATCACTTAGAGTATGTGGATAGAGCTTTGTTATCGGGCGCCTCTTACTCCCTATCTCAACACAAATGCAACAATCCCTCGATGAAACCTCCACTATCTACCCAAAAACATTTACACCCATCAAACCAAATACAACCACTACTATTGCAACCCCCTCCACAATATATGTTAATGCTCACACCACACCCTTACCCATAGCCAGACCTATGCCTAAACCCAAACCCATACCCACAATATTTACCTCCACTAAACCTATTACCACTTTAGGGGTCACCCGACCACCAGCCTTACTCATCCACCTATTAAACTAGATTTAGCTACATTATCCAACGTTAAAACCACACCTACTTCGACACCCAAACTAAAGAAACAAACTCATCGGTCTCATATCCCGACTACACCAACCACACCGCACTTGTCCCATCTGCCTTAAAACCTTAGCTACCCAACATGGTCAAGCACCCCTCACCCATTCATAACCCAATAACACAACCACCCATTCTTGCCTCACAAATTTCTAACCTACCTAGGCACACAACACGACTCATACCCGCACCTGTAGTCTCTTTACCACTAATACCTCCGATACCTTCACCATTGCTTCACTACCTACTACACTTCAGTCATTGTCCCTCACACCCCAAGCACGACCTACGTCATCTACCTTCATAACACCCCCATTATCCCCATGGGTAACTCACCCTCTTCCTCCATCTTCTTTTCTTTCTAGACCCCGTATCCCCACATCACCTTTACCCAAGAAGGCGCAACCCAAAAACAAAACCCCACTACCCACAAGAAGGTAGTCAAACAACCCCACACCCTCCTACCCATCCATCTACTATACCCGACCTAAACGAACCTCGACAGATACCTCAAACCACACCAAAGGCTTGCCTAAATCCATAGCTCGACCCCTTCCTATAATTCCAAAAACAATTCCCCGACAACCAACCACACCTACATCCAAACCCACATTCACTTCCCATTGTGATCCACTAGCAGGGTCTTATGCCAAAATTTTAACCAACCTCCTCGAGACTTTCGTTATCACATTATCGCCACTCCGACCTTATGACCCTCTCAAACCAAAGCCAAAGGGGTTTGATGATACCAAAATTTGTGCATACCATCGTGTGCCGGGGCATGATGTGAGAACTCGCAAGGCCTCAAAACTGTCCTTATCCAATTATGTCCACTAGAAACCAACTTTGATGATGATGACCTTCTTGATGAGGACCCGCTTCACCTACACCCATTCCCACACTACCCACTCAACAACCACAACCTCCACCCTCACAGCTCCTAGAACCACACACAAAATTTGAAATTAACATGGTTCACATCAGAGAACTTGCCACGCCACCACCCAAATGTCGTTGCACCCAACTGACCTCACAGGGCTTTTCTCCTCCCGTAGGTTTTTACCCTTCATGTTGTTATACCACTTACCCTACACCTTCTCCATTTGAAAAATTCCCTCAAATCAACATGGTACACGTCACTACACGTGCACAGAAGGGTAAAGAAAAGGCAGCTGACCCACCAACCAATCATATACCCAACATACCATCTGCACCCATACCTAAGATAACTATCTGTGGCCCCACATACCCCATTTCTAATGGCATCACACATCGCACCATGCTTAAACAATTACACCAATCTCCAGTCAAAATGTCCTTATATGACCTCATCCAAACTTCAGAATCCCATCGTCAATCCCTCATGGAGGTTCTTCAATCTATTGAGGTTTTACCCAATGACCCTACACCTATATCCTCCATTATCACACCCCATCATGTAGCCTCCCTCACCAAATTACCACCTTCATCCTCACCTCACCTTGTTCACCAAGAGGCCTCCCTCAGCTTCTCATAGATAGAGATCGCGCCATACCAAACCAATGACCCGGACCGAGCCCTCTTCATCTCTGTACACATTGATGACATATAGGTATGCCATGTGATGATTGATGGAGGTGTAAGCATTAACATCATTTCATCTCATGAATTTGCTCAAATGCGCATACCTAACAATTGCATGCACAAACATCCGGTTATATTGCATTCATTCAACGGTGCTATCACCTCCACACTAGGCCTTGTCATCCTTCACGTTTGCGTGGGCCTTGACTGCCTTATTCCTAAATTGTTTTATGTTTTTGGGGGAGTTCAATATAACTTGTTTCTTGGTAGACACTTGATCGGGTCATGGGTTGTGTTCCCTCCACTTTGCATCATTGTGTAAAGTTTGAACACGAAGGACACACTTATACCATTCCAGCTGACCCATCACCTTTCAAAACATGTAACATGCTTTACCGACCCAATGATGTACTCATACCGGTCAAGCCGTCTACTTCGCAACCAATACCGCTTCACCTACACCTACACCCACACCTACCTCACAAGATAGCCCTTTGCTTTCACCGTACATACCGCCTCTATTCCTACCACGCTGCTATAAGCTCCACGGCTAACCCATTAGCTTCCCAATCCGTTAACACCACCTCTGCATCAACCTCCAACACATCATCCATACCAACGGCCAAAATACCAACCATCGATCCCTTATAAGGTGTTTTTCAACGCCTCACTGGGGAAGTACCGCCTATATAGTGTCAACACATTCCTCACTCCGCACGAGTATGGAAGCCTTCACCAACACCCTAGCTATGATCACCATATAGGAGAATGCCTCCTTTATGGTCCTCCTCATATTTGTACTAGTCTCACGTATGGGGACTTGATACTACCACTTACTCACCGAACCACCATCACAACCCCTGACCATTTTCCGCTGACTTCCAATCAATTACCAATCGTCGTTTCACCCACACCTTATGCACCGTTATGCGTGGAAGGGTTTTTGTTTTGGCTTCTACGAGCAAGGTCACCATACCATTATTCCATGTACCACCCACAAACATAATGACCATAGTGGTATTGGCTTCCCAACCCTTCTACCAAACCAGCCCGCATTGAATTCATTGAGGACCCTAGCCCTTCTCCACCTTCATCGCCACCCTCACCGATGGAGGCAATGGATCCATAATCTATCCCTCCTAAAAAATAAAAATCATAAACATCATTTCCCTGGGGCCTTTGACTTATCAACGCCAAGGCGAGGCCCCTTCCACTCTCCCATTCCTGTATCCCGAGATGATCAATGACAACACACCGACCATAACATCGTTCAATGTTAGGATAACGAATCCATACTCACCTACCTTGTGTAAAAGACTCGTGATATTCATCGGTCATTACCCTTTGAGATGCAAACCATGTTGAATGAATCGACTATCGAGATCAACATTCATACTTAGGATGGCCCACACATACTAAAGATCGGACAATCTTTAGATTCGCGAGTAGGAAGCCATCACTTTTTTCTCCAAGATCATAACCACGCTTTCACTTGGTCTTATGCGAGACATGCCCAGTATTGACCCCACCATATTGGTCCATAATATCGTAACCGTTTCCAATGCCAAACCTATCAAACAAAAGCCGAGGAAAATTCACCCTCGCATTGCTCTTCTTTGTCAAAGAAGAACTTCATCATCTTCTTCTGTTTCCTTCATCTTACCTATTGATTATCCTCGTTGGATTTCTAAAATTTTCCTTGTTACTAAAGCAATGGGGGACTCCGCATTTACACGGACTTTCGAGACCTCAACCTCGCTTGCCCAAAAGATGATTTTCCCTTGCCAGGATTGATCAACCTGGTGGACCTTACCATGGGTCACGAATGGATGGTTTCTCGAGGTTATAACCAATTTTTTCTTGCCCGAGAGGATCAGCACAGACCACATTCATTACCCTTTCGGGGGAACCTTTTTTCTATCGAGTCATGCCTTTTGGCCTTAAAAATGTTTGGTGCTACATATCAACGTGTTATGACTTACATCTTCCATGATATCATGCATCGCATATTGGAAGATTACGTGGATGATCTCTTGGCTAAATCTAAATGCCGCGCTGAGCACCTCATTGTCCTGAAACCATCTTTGACTACCTCATTAAATATTGTGTCCACCTTCACCTAAAAATGTGTCTTTTCGGTTCTCTCAGGAAAGCTTCTGGGATTTATCGTTTCCTTACATGGTATATAATTTGACCCTGCTAAATTCAAGGCCATCCTCGACACGCCTCCACCCACGAACCTCAAACAACTCGTAGCCTACAAGGTAAATTACAGTCCATTCATCGATTTATTTCCCAACTCTCTGACCGTTGTCAACCATTTCATCATCTTCTTAGGAAGGACATCTCTTTCAAATGGGATGACGACTGCCACAAAGCTTTTGAGGCCTTAAAACAATACCTTCTCCAACCACCCATCCTCATTCCACCTAAAGACGATCAACCTTTTTACCTATACATATCAGCTCTTGAGCATTCCTTGGGAGCCATGCTCTCTCATCGCGATGAACAACATCGGGAGCAGGTGGTCTATTATATAAGCCATACCCTTTTGGACTATGAAACCCGATACACTCACCATGAAAAACTTTGCTTAGCCTTAGTTTTTGTTGCCACCAAACTCTGTCATTAATTACTCAACCAAAAACCTATGTTGTGACCAACACGACCCTTTTAAACTTCATGTACGCCAAACCCTATCAAAATCAGCGCACCGCGTAATGGCTTATGATTTTAGCTAATATTGACCTTGAATTCATTCACAAAAATTCCATTAAAGGCCGGGATATTGCTGACCAACCTGGCTAACGCACCTATTGCAGGGGACCAACCCTCTAATTTTTACTTTCCCGATGAGTCGATTCTACAATTCTTTCCTAGATGAACCCCCTCTTACCAAATGACACTTGTTCTTCGATGGTTCCAAGTGTCGGCGTGGGGGTAAAGTTGGTGTTATCCTTGTCCCTTTGGATGGAGAACCCATGCCTTTGTCTTTCAAACTAGACTTTGAATGCACCAACAATATTGCAAGTACGAAGCGCTCGTATTTTAGGTCTTCGAGACCACCTATGCCCTCGATGTCAAATCAATCCACATCTTTGGTGATTGAATTGGTCATAAAACAAGTCAATGGTATGTACGGTGTCATAACATGATACTTCAAAAGTATAAACATCATGTACACATACTTTTGACCATCTTTTATCATTACACCCTTCAAACCATCCCACGGTCAACCAACAAATTTGCAGACACCATGGCTCGCTTAGCTTCCCAAATACCGCTTAGATTCCAAAATATTTTTCACTTTGTACAAATCCTCCATTTACCTTCTTATTCACCTCACGATGTTTACTCAATCGAACCGACACCCTTGACCGAATGACCTTTGGTATAAACAATACTCCACTACCTTTCCCTCTCCATCTTACCTCCGATCTCACCGTATGCAGACAACGTGCCTTCCTTAAGAGGGTCTCTCATTTTGTTATCCCTGGGGACTCCTCTATAAGTGCAGCTTTGATGGTATTCTCTTACGATGCCTCACAAGTTCTGAAATTCCTTATACCGTTAAGGAGGTTCATGATGGCATATGTGGAGGTCACTTTAGTGGCCTTACTGTTACTAAGCGTATTCTTCGCCTAGGCTATTACTAGCTAACCCTTAACCATGATTATTATGACTATGTCAAACATTGCGTGAAATGTCAACAACATTCCAACCTTCATCATACACCCAGTCATGCCTTACAGGTCGCTCGTGACCTTTGGCCCTTCTCTCAATGGGGTTTGGATCTTGTCGGAGAAATCAATCCCCATTCTTCCCAATGCCATCAATGGATCATAACCGGTACCGAATACTAAATAAATGGGTGGAAGCCATACCACTCATCTCCACAAAAGCCAAGAAAATATGTGAGTTCATTAACCATCACATCATTTTTTGCTTTGGTGTCCCTCATCACCTCATCACTGACAATGGAAAACAATTCAAAAACAAAACACTGCAAAAACTTTGTGACGCCTTCGGCATTCAGCTTAGTTTCTCCTCACCTTATTACCCACAAACCAATGGCCAAGCCAAATCCACTAACAAAACCCTCAATAAAATTCTCATGAAAGTGGTTGACGATACTGGGAAGGATTGGCATACGCACATTCTTTTTGCTCTATGGGTATACTGCACTAGTATTTGCACTTCCACCGCGGCTACACCCTTTTCTTTGGTTTACGATACCGAGGTTGTTCTACCTCTCGAAGTCCGATTTCTTCACTTTACATTTCTCTCCATGACATGCTCACTGATGATGACTTTTGTCAAGACCATTTAACACAACTAGAGTTATTAGATGAATGTTGTCTTAACGCTCTAGATCACCTTCAAGTTTATCAACAATGTATCAAACGTGCTTATGAAAAACATGTTCATGAATGAACCTTCCAAGTTGGTGACCTTGTTTTGAAATAAAATCAACACGTAACCAAAGCAGAAAAAAGTAAACGGGAAAATTCGCTCCTAATTGGCTTGGACCATACATCGTAACTCATACCTATGGATCGGGTGCCTATCGTTTGTCCTCACTTGAGGGTAAACCCAAACCTGAGCCCTTCAACACATTACATCTTAGACCATTCTATTGTTGACCTTTAGTCCTAAATCACTATTTATCTAGTTCATGCTTGTCCCTTGAGTGCCATTTACCTTTTTCTACATCTCATCTCCAACGATTAAACAAGAATCATGGGATTACCCGTCACCCTTTTGCCTTATCTTAAATATGTGCACCACGGCTTTCACATGGCATGATTCTCATGGATACTTTTTGTCTTCTTTTAGATGAGATCCCATGGTCATTCACCCTTGCCTTCTCAACAAGAACTAAATGCTTCGTTATAGTCTCGTCCATGACTTAAAAGCCAAAAAAAAAAAAGATGAATCCTTCAGAAGGACATCTTCCCAAAATAAGGGATCAACTCCTTGAGTCAAACTTCCAATATAAAAGATGAATCCCTCAAAAGGACATCTTCCACCCTCAATTTTCACTATAAGTAGACTACTCCCTCGAAGGACAGCTATAAAAAGCTCACAACTCTCTACATAGTTTTTCCAAAAAGAAGACTATTTTCTCAAAAATCAAAATTCATAAGATTCCCACATCGATCAGCTTCACGTAGACCTCAAGAAGATATATATTCCTCCAATATAGACTTCTGCATCGATCAGTCTATCTATAAAGTTAAAAGAAAAGAAAAATAAAAATAAGCTTTTTCGTCATGGACTTGCCTATTGTGATCTTAGCTCTATTGCCCAAGGCATTCTACTTCCCATTTTATGACCCACTTACTTGCACCTCTCTACCCGTTGTCTTTTCACTTCATCCCTCAAGGGACCTACGAACCTATGACATTTGGTGATTGTGTGACTCTTCGTCACTCTTAGAATTATCAATCATGTAATGTCTTTGGGGTCTTACGCTCATTAGCCTATCTAAATATGTGTTTCATTCATTTTGATCTGCCAATCAGGTGGCTTTCTTGCCCCCTCTTATCCTTTCTCTTCCTCATTATCTTTTGATCTTCTTATCCAGGACTTGGTCTTGACATTTACCTTTTGGGCCATCCTCCCCTTTCACCATAGTCGCCCTCACCTGCAACATTTTACTATCATCTACCCCACCTATTAAACCCAAACCCACAACATGACCATAAACCTACCAACTCATTTTCATCTTCTTCTTCGGGACTATGTAGGCAAGACTTCTAGGGCATGGGGCCTTGGAAGGTTAGCTCAACCATTCTTTACACTAACCATTTCCTCCCCCTTTTTTACCTTATTTCTTGTTCATATCAAAACCTCGACATCTATACCATATACCACATGACTTTTACCACTTATATTATTTCACATTTTCATACATCACTAGCATTTTCACATTTTACACCATCTCATGCATTTATATATTACCATTTGTTATCAAAATACTTAAATGAACATCCATGCCTAACAACCCGACTCAACCATGCCTAAACCAACCGACTCAACCATGCCTAATACCGACTGAAATGACTAAACCATGCCTAAACTAACCTGACTCGATCCATGCCTAAAACCAACCTAACTCAATCCATGCCTAAAGGCGACCGATTTCCGATCCATGCCTATGACTGAGTCTGTCATGCCTAGCAACTCATCTATTTTCCATCCATATCATAATAAAGTAAAACTCATACACATCATAAGAGCATCACCTGACTATCATCTATCTCCTCATATATACATGTGTGTATCAATACAATGTACACCCGTATCACATAAATGTGTATCTCAAAAATAATCATCATCGGCTCGCAGTCCACTATCCAATACAAAAATGTCTTCAACTCACAGGTTGGTATCATGTACAAAAATAATAATACATACAAAATCTCTTGACACACAAAGGCTGATCTCATATATGATACATAAAAAAATGACTCTACACACAAAGCCGGTCCACAGCCTAAGGTCAATCATCTCCCCATTTGATGTCGGGAATGCTCCATGTGCCTATGTCTCTCCTAACCCCTCTGTCGCACTTATGCGGGGCCCGACACTGCCTCACCTCCCGCCGATGGCCCCTCTCTTGGGGCTGGTCTATACACACTAGTGGCCTCACCACGACCTGTCCTGGGATCACCAGCCCCACTGTACTCTCCACCTGCTGTGAGTGCGGGATCTAGTCCTCTCACGGAGGCCTACTATGCTCTGCTGTACTTGGCATAGGAGAGCATATCTAGCCCGAGATAGCAACAAATGATCTTTGTAATATTGTGCCTCTCCTGGGGCATCTCTGAACCTAGCCATGGGCACTATTTGTGGAGGTGCCATGGGTCCCGCTTACCTACGTGGTACTGTATAATGGGACCACTATCCCTAAACCTACTGCCCGAGCCCACGTGTTGTACTTGCTAGAACTGAGTCGGCCTGGAATATGTGCCTGTGCTGTAGCTAGACTCCGCAAGAGGTAGTAATTTGTGCTGTCGCTTTGCCAATTGGCCTGTCAGACCCATAACCTACCTACTCTGCTTTGTGGCCAACTAGCCCTGTAAAGCCTACACCTACGCCTGTAGGGTGGCTATCTGCCCTCCATCTCTACCTACCTCCTCTCCATCTCCATCTCCCCCTGCCTCCACCTATGTGCCAGAGGTACCTATCCTCCCCTACACGAGCACCTCGCCACATCACTATCTGGGCCTATAATGTGGCAACTTGTGTCTTTGTACCTATCATTTGCACTGCATGATCCCTCAGTCAGTGTCACCAAAGTAGCCACTGTCCTATGGGGCGTCTCTACGAACTATGATGGTGGCTAAGTCTGCTACCCAGCCTCGATGGTACGGCTCTCGGTGTACCGTGCCCACCACTGCCTATACCCATCTACAACCCCAACATCATCAATCTGAGTATCTACAGGCTGCTCCTCCTATCCAGTCGGCATTATGGGTCATGGTGGAGACATAGGTCTCTCCACATCATCTCTCCTGTGCGAGGGAACAAAGGCAATACACCTGGACTAATCCAAACTAGCATCTAATCCACTCTACGGGTATCCGCTCATGCTCTCCTGCTCTCCTCCCTTTTATCCCAGAAATGTATCTATAGCCCGGACTAGCTCGCGGCCATCTGTCTGTATGAAGGGAAGCACACATATGGTCTCAAATGATGTCCACCCTGCATAACCCATCCAAGTAACCTCCTGTAATAAGCTACATCATGCGTAGCTCTGGCACCTCAAGCCTCTCCCATGTCCGGTACCCACCTCATGTACCCCACTCTCAAAACTCTCTATAGGAATGCATCTTCCCGGGGCATCCCCACTGGTCGAACACAAACAATGTGCTCTGACACCCAACAATGTAGTAGCATGATGCGGCAGATCTTGAACCTCTCTGATCACCGTAGGCCCATAGCTCTCATATACACCTATGTCGAATGCGGGTGCCCATGCGAATCATGTTCGATGTATCATCATGTCATGGAGGACTCCCATCTATCGATGAGGGCAACCATAAGACTCACCTCCTGGACTACATGTCAGTAGCACCTCACCCCTATCAATCCCACCTCTATAACATGTTGCTACTTTGCTACACGTCGTGCTCGCACGTACTCTCAATAACAAGGGTGGCACTGAGCTCTCGAGTTCTGACTCATCTCTCGCCCTTTGCATCCCACAAAAGCAATGTATTAGTATACCTTTCCCAACTTACCTATTTTACCCCACATCCCGACCTAATCTACCCAAACCCATCCACCCAAACCTATCTACCCTAACCCTCACCCAAATCTACCCAAACCCATCCACCCAGAAACTATCTACCCTAACCCTCACCCAAAACCTACCCAAATCCATCTACCCAAACCTATCTAACCTAACTCTCACCCAAACCTACCCAAACCTAAGGTTAAGCCGGCCCCGGTTATCCCATGGTGACCACAATCTCCTCGAGTGGCATTGGTCACTATTCTTATGGACCGATACGGTCTCTATCCACCGACGTCGATCACCGCCCAATGACGTTGGTCAACATTGCGCCCGCCCCGACTTTCAACCCTACTTTTTCCCTTCCTCGACATTCTACCCACCCAAATCCCTCTTTACACCCTTCATTGTGCCTACATTACCCTTTTCCCTACCCCCTACCATTTAATATTACCTTTTCCCTCTCTTTTTCCCATTTTGAAAAATTTTCCCCCAACCCCCCATTTTTTTATATTTTCTACATTTTGCATCAAATTCACCAAAAATCACACAAAAAGATTCAAATCCTACGATCTCACCGCATGCCGTCGTGGTGGAACATCTAACCTTCATGCTGCTCCTCTCGAGCCCTCTCCGGCCTCTACCATCCTCAACTAAACAACCAATCCTCAACCAAACGGTGTGCCACCTAATCTCACGGGTCCCACCTCTCACCCAATCAATCTCACCTATGTGGCTCACCAACCAAGCTCTCTGTTGTACTCTTTTGTCCTATTCCTCTTTTCTATCTTCTTGTCCTTTTCTCCTTTTCCAACAGCTACAAATGACTTTTTACAAACGTGGGTTTTCCACTTTTTATACCCTACGACCAACCGACGTTGGTTAAACTATGACCATTGCTTGGTCTTACGCCATAGACAACCGCCGTTGAGTTCCTTCCTCTCCGCCATCATCGATTCATACTGCATTGTCGGTTACCACCTTACCTACTCATTGTCCTCACATTTACCTCATTTTCCTTACCTCCTCTTTCTTTTTCCTCCCCTACACCTACCTGGACCACTTTACCTTCACCTTTGGCCCTCCACCTTCTTCAACATCCTCACGTCCATTGTTGACGCCTTATTATTTTACCCCTACCTCGGCCTTACCGTGCCGCGATCTTGATATTTAGACTGGACCATCGTTAGTGACCTTTTGATCTCATGTGTTTGATATACATTGCGTGCACTACATTACTGTGTTGTTGACCTAATGACCTTACCTAGCCTATTACTATGACCGTTTATCCGACCCTACCTTTGGTATACCTGGAACACACCTAAACATTCCTACACCTAACCTATCTTGTATTTCGACCTTATCCTATACCTTGGATATCGGATTCACTTTAACCTTGTTTGGATAAACCTATCGACCTTAGACGATGTAGATTTTGCCTGCATTCTTCAACCTAGTAGCGTCTTTGCGGTTTATATGTGTGCGTGCATTTGACTCACTGCTACCTTTGACCACGACCCATTACCTAGATCACCCTGAGTAGACCTTTTAACCTCTTCCCCTACACCCACTTACCTTTTCCTCACATTTACCTTTTTATCAAACCACTCACCGCTTGACCTACTACCTCGTCGGTTCTGGTTTGAGGGGATCACCTTTACCCCCACATGGGGCAACCACATCTTATTTTTGTTAGCATCGCTTACCAATACAAGCTACGCAACAAAAAGGGGCAAAATGTAGACACTAAAATTAGGTCACACTCCCCCTTCATCCCTCGACATATAAGCCCCCTTTATTACATCTACCTTGCCATGACCCCTTCACCCTACTAATATTAATTTAATTTAATTAATGCTCTATTCTTACTATATTTATTATTTAAATAATATCTATTAAAACACTTCACTTAGACACCTCACCAAGCTAACTCAACCTAAGACCTATTCTTAGCAAGTTACCATAACTAAGCGAGACTTACCCAAACCCTAAACATCAATGCTTACATTCCCTCTAACCACATTCACGCATGCTCACAAGAGGCTCCCAGTCTAATCTGCATGGGATAACCACACAAGATCGGAGGAAATTAGGAGGATCTCCTAAGTTTAGTAAACCTATAAAATCCCACCTTGACCGAAGTTGGTTTCCCCTAACCGTTCTTAGGTTAACCCCGACTGCCGTCGTCGGTTTCCCCTAACAGATTCTTGCGGTTAACCACGACCGTCGTCGGTTTCCCTAACTGCTGCTTGGTTAACCTGACTCACTATAATCGCTGCCCGTACTCGCCTCTAAAGATGAAGATGCTGATAGCCTATTGCTTTTACATGCCCAAGCAACTAGAGAAGAACCAAGACGTAAAAGATAGCGGAAGTGGATTGTCTGTCATCAATAGAACTGCCCAATATGAATCTGTATACCCAACCAACTAAGTAGAACCCATAGTGTAGTGTAGGCCAAAGTGGGAAGTGCCTTGTAAATAGCGCAAAATCCTTTTAGCAGCCTATCAGTGACTACTATGAGGAGAATGTGCAAACCAAGATACAAGCCCTACTACAAATGAAATATCAGGGCGAGTATGGGTCAAGTACATGAGACTCCCAACCAACTGCCTATACAATGTAGGATCACAAAGTGGTGTGGTACATGTGGAAGTAAGAGTAACCCCAAACTAAAAAGGAGATGGACTTGGCTTGCAATCATCCATATCAAAGTGTCAAATAAGATCATGGGTGTACTTTTGTTGACTCAAATGAATCCATGAATCTATCTGAGAAATCTACAAACCAAGGAAATAATGCAATAACCCAAGATCTATCATGTAAAAATATGTAGAAAGAGCCCTCCGAATACTCTAAATGTGGGAAGAAGAGCTGTCAGTAAGTAACAGATCATCAACATGCAAGACAAGTATCACAATATCCTCACCAACATGTTGGAGATACACTGTATGATCGGAGTGGCAATGAACAAAACTATTAGATAGAAGAAAAGAATCCATCTTCTCATACCAATCCCGAGGGGCTTGTTTGAGACTATAGAGAGACCTTTGGAGCCTACAAACAAGAGAAGAATCCTAAACAAATCCAATTTGGCTGCTCCATGTATATTTCCTCTTGTAGATCTCCATGTAAGAAGGCACTCTTCATGTCCATCTAGTATACGGGTCACCCCTGTGATGTAGCAAAGAGCAAGTACAAGGTGTACAAAATCCATCTTGGTAATGGTGCAAAAGTCTTAAAGTAATCAATACCTTCAACTTGTGAAAAACCCTTTGCAACAAGATGAGCCTTATACTTGTCAATGGACCCATCAATTGCATATTTGGTTCGGTATACCCACTTACACCTAACCATATTTCTTCCTTTAGGAAGAGATACCAAATCCCAAGTATGATTCTTCATCAAAGAAGAATACTCAGTTGTCATCGCATCATCCCACTCATGTATCCCATGAGCCTTTGAAAAAGACTGTGGATCCTTAGAAACTACTTGACACAAAATTCCAGAACTTGTAGAATGTGCGTGATGATGCCTAGTGGGTGGAAGATCCTCATGAAAGGTGTTGCCTCATAAAATGTAGTATGAGCCCACTTAGGCATAGTGATAACATCAGTGGGAATAAGATCCTCAACGACATCTATAACCTCCTCATCAACCTCCTCAAAGAAAGGATCCTCAAGATGAGATGAAGAAGAAGGAGGCATGGAAGAAGATGAAGAATCATGAGGAGTGAAGCACTCATCAAATTGAACATGTGTTCAAAAATTATGTCATGAGTATCGGAATCTAAAAGTTGATAAACTCTCATGTCCTCACAAAACCCTAAAAAGATTAAGGGTTTGTTCTTCTTATCCAAATCTTTTCTTTTCTTCTTTGACACAAAGGCCCAAGCATGGTTCCAAAAGACTTGAAAAAATGAGACATCTAACTTAGTGTTGGACCAAGCTTCCTCTAGAGTCAAATGTTCAAGTACTATGTGGGGTGTGCAATTTTGAATATAGTTAGCATAATTAACGGCTTCGCCCTTGAAAGTAGACGGGAGGTAAATCTCTAGAATGCATCATACAGTTAGCCATTTCCTTTAAATTTCTATTCTTCCTTTCTACTAAGCCATTCTGTTATGGAGTATGAGGAACAAAATGTTGGTGAATAATTCCTTGAGTTTCCAAAAAGTCAGAAAACTCATTGCTGAAGTACTCCCCCCATTATCAATACGAAGGTTCTTTATGCTACTAGAATATTGTTTCTCGACCAAAGCCTTGAAGACTTTGAAGTGTGAAAAAATATCACTTTTGTACTTGAGAAAATAAACCCAAGTACGCCTCGAGAAATTATCAATAAACGTAAGTGCATACTTAGCTCCATTGAAAGATGGGGTAGGAAAAACCATCAAGTCACTATGCACAAGCTCAAGTGGTGAAGAAGCTCTCTTAGATAAATTCTTAGGAAAAGGATCTTGGTGTTGTTTCCCTAATGCACAACCATGAAAAACTCCTCAAGACAATAAACTCTAGGAAGACCATCTACCATACCATGAGTGCTCAACTCTTTCAAAAATCTATAATTGAGATGTCCAAATCTTTCATTCCAAAGCTTACTCTCGAATGCATGAGAAACCAATCATGTCCCTATAGAAGAAGTGTCATCAAAACCCTCAAAGTGATATAGTATAGAACTATGATCAACAATACCCTGAGAAACCAGTGAATGAGGCTCCAAAAAGTTCGTACTTCTGCTCCATGTTGTGTAAAAGTCACTATTTTCCTTGACCAAAATGACAAATTTAATATATAGAAAGTAAATTTGTAGTGATGATAGAAACATATAGTGCATCTTGATATCGCCACCATCAAGTTGTATATCACATTTTCCTTTAACAGAAAGAAAGGAATAATTTCCAACCTCAATTTTGGAAGTAGAACTCAAACCTAGAGAAAAAAAGACTCCTTGGAAGAAGTCATGTGATGAGGAGCACAAGAATCTATAACCCAACCTGCTCTGCAAGTGGTGGCCTGAGATCTCCAACAACATTAAGTTCTTTGCCATGCTGATTAGAAGGAGGTGGCATGGAGATAGAAATTTTGTGTTTCTTGACTACATCCTCTAAGGCTTGCATTCGCTTATAACACCTATGTTCTTCATGATTACTACCCCCATAAAAAGAGCATGAACAACTAGACTTATTCTTGGATTTAGAAGACTCCTTGGGTTTTGAGTTGTTTTCTTTGGGTTTAGGAGAATTTTGAGATGGAGAAGGTGTGGATTTTGTTTCTTGTTTAGTTTTCCCTTGCCCTTAGGATTAAATGCAACTAATGTCTTTTGAGAGGTGGAAGACTCAAGGTGAGACAGTTTGGATTCTTCCCTAGTAATTCTTTCACAAAATGTTTCTAAGTTAGGCATTTTGAATGTGTCACCTAAGGCATCCATGTTAGAGAAAAAGGTAAAAGCAAAATTTTGGAATGCTCCTCTCAACTTGAATAGAATCAAGTAAACACACTCTTCATCTTTCTTATCTCTTCCACTCCCCTTCAACTATGTCAAAAAATTCTTGAACTTGGTAAGATAGTCTATAATTGTTGGAAAATCTTCGGGATTAAGAGACGTGATATCAATGTCAAGTTGCATCTCTCTCATATGATCCACCTTACCAAATAAATCCTCCAATTTCTCCCAACTTTTAAAAGGAGAGTCATATTTTTCCAAATGAAACAAAAGACGATCACTTACATAAGTTCCTATCAAACCCATACACTCATCAAATTTGCACTGGTACTAAAATTTCTCATATTCTCTAGTGAACATTGGTTGTTCTAAAGAAGTTAAAGCCCATAATCATTTCCACTTAATTATTGTTTTCATTCTTGGTTTCCATGTGTGGTAATTATGTGTTGTTAATGGCTCAACATGATCTAATGCAAAATTAGACACCATCCTCAAAAAATCACCAAAAGAAATGCAAGAACCAAGCAATACAACAAGACCCCCAAGCAATGCAACAAGAGCCCCCAATTTTTGGCACTTTATAATGAGTGTGTGTTACAATATGACACTTTATAATTATAGTTTGATTCTCAAAATAAATATTTCCAATGGAAAGATCACGAAAAAACAAGCACTTTTACAAAAAATGGCACTCAAAACCGAGTTACCGATCAAAAGTTACAAGCTTTTCAATATTATGCTCTATTATTTATTTTAGTTGCCTCTAAAACAGAGTAAAATGCTAAAGAGGAAAGAACTGAAATCCTTACGCACGTAACTTTGAAAATATTGTACCACACTTTAAGAACAAAACCCAGTGTAGATCTCAAAAATCCAACAAACCTAGAAATCAATTTCCTCAGTTTCTTTCATGTTTGGTGTGAATCCCAAGGCGAACCAGTGTGTTTCTCTACAACCACCAAAAAAACCAAAAATGAATGCCTCCAGAAATGGCCAAGTTTACAATCGATCTTAGGGTTTTCACACCTTCCAGATCTAATGGTAGACTCTACTTTGCATAAAACGCATGCAATAAAAAAATATGGACAAATCTCAATTATATGAATATACAAAAAAATGCTTGCAAAACGAAATTTACAGACGGATGTCAACAACAATTTCCTACTCTGATACCATAAAAGGAACGATAACCAGATCATACCAAGCCAAGAACATAGATGCTAATCAAACATCACGATCAATAAGATGAAAGCAATTTTCCAGAATAACTTTGCATAGACCTTTGTAAACAAATGAGCAGCAATATCATATATTATTATGGAACTCAATGCAATACAATGAGAATGGGCCTTGCTTATATAGTCAAGGAATAACAATTAAAGAACCAGTCAAGATCGTAGATCAAGCCATAAATCATGGATGAGAACTAGTCATCAAAGAACTAGTCAAGACCATAGATTTAGGAACGAACTAGACACCAAGGATCTAGTCAATACCATAGATCAAGGAAAGAACTATACCAAACAACTAGATAATATGCCCTAATATCTAAATAAATAAAAAGAAATATCACACACATAAGTGGGTGAGGATAAAGACAATAAAGGTAAATAAAATACCTAGGTGAACATGAGCTAAGGTAAATAACTACTCTAACAATCAAAATAAATACAAATGAAATCAACTGATAGCATGTGGCATGTGCTAGATGGATTGTAGGCATGTGCGCTTGTATGTGAGAGGTCGTGGGTTCAAATCACAAATTATTTCGTGGTATACACACTATGTGTATACCACAAAACCAAAAAAATTCTAAGCTGTTGGGTTTTGTGGGTCCCACCCGCACATGTGTGGATGCATCTTTGGTCATGGGGACCATGCAATTCTGTCGCGATTTGTTATCCATAATGTTAATCCACGTAGATTGGGTGAATTGAAAAGGTGGATTCGGGTGGGATTCGAACCCCGCCACCTATATAACAACGAGTGAACCCCACCAACATGCCAAGGAGCTCATTAAAGCTATAAAAGGAGCTCATTATATTCAAGCTATAAGCTTGTTATGTGCAGAGCCATCGGGGTTCAAGGAGTAGTTTAATTTCAACCCTAGTTTTGGAGGACCTAGAGGCATAATTTGGCAATGGTGTAAAATTGAAAGTTTCTCAAATTTCGCAAGGTTTTCAAATATGTGATTTTTTTCATGTAATGCTTAGGATTCTCCATTTGTAGGTGATTTTATAGTACATTTTTAAATGGATTGCATTAGGAAGACATTGTAGGGGCCATGGATGGACTTCAAAATGTGTTTTGACAAATTGCAGAGGACAAATTTATGGTTTTCCAAAACAAAACTATGGGAATATAAGTCCCTTTACTTATAACTTGGTGCATTCTGCTGTATTCTACATGAAAAACAAGTGGATTCAATGGTGGTTTTTCAACCATAGATCCATAGGGGCACTCCACTGACCCTATGACAAAGCCTGTAATTTCTTAGAGGAGAAATCGGTCTGAGAGTGGGAAAGGGGAGTGAGAATGAAGGAAAGGAGATCAATGATGGAGGTAGAACATCAGATGCCTACAAACATTGATCAGAAATTTCATAGCATGCATTTAAATGGAAGAAGAATACAAATTTGCAAACCAAAGCTACAAGACTGAATAAAAACACATTGGTCATAAAGTACCAATTGATTCCTCCATCAAAGGGGCATAAAATCCATCTTTTCTTATTGCAACTAAAGCGTAAACTTGTACAATGAAAGAAAATGGAAGAAAGTTGTAGAAAGAAGAAGAATAGAAGAATGGCGACTATCGATTTTGTCCTCTGTTCATGCAAAATGCATTTACAGTTTCCAAATTCAATTGCCGACCAATTGTCATAATGACTCTCTAGAGGACAAGAAATAGCCCACAAGGGGTGGTTACAACTTCCCCAATGCATCTAAGAAATAATTACAAATAGATTTAATCATTTTGCACGTTTCGGATCCTTCTTTTGAGAAAAATGACCATTGCGGGGAGAAACCAGAAAAACCATTACAAACTTGTCAGATTAAATGTGAACCATTAGATCCACTTTTGTGCCTTTAAATTTGATCCATCCACATGGCAGAAGGTGATTGGAGTGGTCGCGAGTGAGCTCTTTTCATTTTACAACTTTTTGGAATTTTGGCAATTTGGAACAATTTTCTCCACCAGCCCGTTTTGAATTTTCAACATGCATACGTGGTGCCATTTGATTAGATACGAGGTCGCGTTTCCATTTAGAACATTTTGAAATTTTGTTGGAAAAAAGTTCAAAATCACAAAATCCTCTGCCGGCCCGCACTCCCATTGTTGACGTGGCACAATTTGATTGGCTGCAGAGGTCATACTAATCTTTTACTTTAACCTCGAAGGCTAAAAACTTGAAATCCCGTCGGGGTCCTCGGGGACACGTGGCAGCATCTCATTAGTTGCGGGGTTAAAACTTCATTATTTTCTCCGCCTACTTGGGCTCATAGATCCACCATTGCCAATTACACTTTTTGCCAAAAATGTAAAGTGGCAAAGAAATCTCCATAGCCCCGTGATGCCTTTCAGCAAAAATTTCAACTTAAGTACGCCAAGCCATATCTTGCAAAATGCAACGAGTTAGAAAGACTTCTTTACCATTTTGGAAAGGGGAAGAAATTTCCCATCTGATGAAGTGGGTTCCAAACATCGTTGAGCCCTTGGAAAGAACCAGAAATCAAAATACTCAGACTAGACCATTTTCAAAGGGGCTAACTCAAAAATTTAGGATTAGACTTGGAAATAATGAAGGAAATTTTTGAGGGGACAACAAAGTGGCTCTAGCTTGGGGACATGACATGGATTGAACAGGGAGAAAACATGGCATGAGGATCCAGAATCTCAAGTTTTAAAAATATATAATGTTGACCAGTGCCTTATCCATTGGGCCTTGCAGAGTCATGTACAACTTCTAAGGAAAGAAAGAAGGAAGAAGAGGACACACAACCAAAAACACACCAAAACAGAAAGGGGAAAACAAAAACACACAACAAAAAAAGGGAAAAAACAAAACTATGTTACAAGGTGAGGGACAACTCACTTTCACTGATGATAAAGCTTCAAATATTTCCCACTCCTAGGCAATCCTAATGGAGTTCCATCCAAGTATGATAAGAGAAAAACATTCTCACCACAAGTTCCATGAATTTGAAAAAGGTCCCAGCCATAAAGAATCAAATTTTCCATGATGCCCTTTGGTTCTCTTCTCTTGTCCCAAAGTAGGACAAAATCTCCAACTCTAAACTCTCTTGCCTTAGTCCTTTTGTCAAAGAGCTTCTTCACTTTCTAGCTGATGTTATTTGATTTTATCAACCACCTGAGATCTGCTTTCTTCCAACTTCTCAAGAAAAAGGATCCTTTTGTCAATGGAGTCTTTGTATTGGCCATCTTCCATTGATTGAAGCAGTTTGAGGCTGGCATTTCAATTGTGATGGGGATCTCTGCTTCAACTCCATACAACAACTAAAAAGGTGATGTACCTATGGCCTTCTTGGGAGTGATCCTATCAGCCCACAATGCATCATACAATCTCTTGTGCCAATTCCTTTGGTTCTCATCAACAAGATTTCAAACAATGGTCACAATGTTCTTGTTACTTGACTCAGCTTGACCATTTCCTTATGGATAGTAGTTAGAATAATGTGCTAGAGAGATTCCAAAACCATAACAGAACTCTGTCAACTCTCTTGAAGAGAAATAAGTGGCATTGTCTACAACAATCTTTTGAGGCACTCCAAAACGGACAATGATGTATTCTTTAATGAAACTGCATACTACCTCAGAGTTAGCTTGTTTGGTTGGAATGGCTTCCACCCATTTGGTGAAGTAGTATTTGTGGCAGTGAGCACATAAGTATGCCCAACACTTGAATGGGGATTCAACACACCAATGAAGTCCAACCCCCATTGTTGAAATGGTTCTTCAATGATCACAGCACGAGAGGAAATGTAGCTAAATGTGGTTTTCTAACAAATTGTTGGCATTGTACGCATTTGGAAACCCGACTTTGAGAGTGTCAGTAAAAAGAGAAGGCCAATAATACCTACCTCTGAAAATTTTGTGAGTAGTGACCATGGCTGAGAAGTGTCCACCACATGCTTGGTTGTGATAGGCTTTAAGCAACTTTCCTTGCTGCTCTTTATCAACACATCGAAGGAAACAACCATCCATTCCTTTCTTGTAAAGTTTGTGATTCGGATCACATACTTGGCTACTTTTAGTTTGAGAGTTCGTCTTTGCTTGTAATCTAAATGAGAGGTACATTCTCCATAAGTGAGTAGAAAAGCGATATCTGCATACCACTCATCAGTAGTGGTTACAAAGAGAACTTGTGGGTAGTCTTGGGTAGGTGAAAAATTGCCATCTTTTTCAACATGTTGAGCTTTGAGAGTTTCATCTTCAACAATCAACTTGCATAAACCATTCCTCTTACCATATTAGAGGGCCGAATCTCCATGTCGTACTCTTGAGTCTTTGCAATCCAATTCCCTCTTTTGACTCTGGGATCTTGCTGTGTTAAAATGGATTTGATTGCACTTCCAGGGACCATTACCACAGTATGAGAATTGAGAATGTAGAACCTGAAGTTCTTCACGGCCTTAACCACTACATACGCATGTTTTTCCAATTGATACTGTAGTTGAGCTCGTGTTTCTTCAAAGGACAGCTCATGAAAGCAATGGGTGATTCCAAATCTTCATCATTCTTCTGGACAAGGACAACAGAGAGAGTGTGTTATGAGGCATAACAGTACATGATGAACTCTTTGTTAAAATCTGGAGATACAAGAGTTGGAGCTTTGGCAATAGCTCTCTTGATCTCTTCAAATGTAGTTTTCCTTCATGGCTCCATTTGAAACTTGCTTGAGGCTTCATCATGGAGGTGATGTGCTTTGTCAATTTAGCAAACTCGGGGACAAAGCGCAAGAAAATTTACCTTCCTAAAGAAGGAGTGCACTCCTTTCTTGTTGGTGGGAAGAGATAGTGCTTGAATAGCTCTTACTCTTTCGGGGTCAATATGTGCTCCATGCTTGTTCATGATGTGCCCCAGCAACTTACCTTCAGTGACTCCAAAGATGCATTTCTTGGGATTCAAAGATATACCATTTTTATCACACCATGCAAGAACTTGCTCCAAATGACAAATGTGTTGCTCCCTTTTTCTTGAAAATACGGTGAGGCCATCAAGATAAATGACAATGCAATACTTTGAAGGCCAAGTCTTTGAAGGCCAAGTCCATTGCTCTTTGAAATCTTCCTTTGCCACTTTGATTTGGTTGTACCACGAGAACCCATCAAGTAGAGAGAGCATCTCGAGATCAGTGACTTGCTTGCAAAATGTGATCCATGATTGGCAGAGGATAGTTGTCCTTGAGTGAGGCTTGATTTAAATTTTGGAAATCAACACATATCCTTATCTCACCATTCTTCTTCCTCACTGGCACAATGTTAGCCACCCATGTTGAGTGGTGAATGGGAAAAATGATTCTAGCATTCAACATCTTGGTCACTTCCTCCTTAATGATATTAGCAATCTTTGGGTTATAGGGCCTTTGATTTTACCTAAAGGGCTTAGCACCTTGTTTCAAAGGAATGGAATGGTGCATTTCCTTTGGTTGAAAAGACTTGAGTTCTTCATAGGAGTAAGCCAAAACATCAGAGTATTTTTTGACAGAGCAACAAACCTTCTCTTCTCTTCAGGTGAACAACATTTACCAATGTTTACCATTCTTGGATCCTCTGAAGTACCAATGTTTTCTTTGTCAAAGTCAGATGGACACCGAGAAGATAACTTTTCCTTCTCTTGAATGAATCTGTCATGCTTGTCAAATAGATCTTCCAAAGAGACTAATCCTTTGGGAATTTTTTTGCCTTTCAGTCTAATCATGCCCTCATCATCAACTTATTCAATTTCATCGAGTTTCTTCTTCAGCAACAACTTCTCTATGGGGATTGACACTTCCTTCAAAGAAGAGATTATTAAAATTGTCTCTTTTCTCTAAGAAGCTCAAAATTTGATTGTCATCATTGAAGACTTGCCAATGATTCGCATTATCAGGTACACTCGGTCTGAATACCATCTCAATGGTTATTTTATCTTTGCCAAAGGAAGGATGAGGTGTCAATAAGGAGGCTGACACAGCAAGAGAATCAGCCCTTTCATTTTGTGCCCTTGGAATGGCTTCAATAGAGAAAGCATCAAATGATTCAATGCAATCCCAAACCTGATTTTTGTAGTGTCTGAGCCTTGGGTTCTTCACTTGATATTGCTGGTGGATTTGCTTCACTATTACCTCTGCATCGCTAAGGCATCTCAGCTTCTTGATTCCCATATCCTCTGCAACACTCATGCCCAAAAGAAGGGCTTCATATTCTATTGTATTATTTGTGTTATCAAACTGCAGTTTGTAAGGAAAAGGATGCATTTCCTTGGAAGGTGAATACTGAACAACACCAACTCTAGAGCCTGCCCTTGAATGACTGTCATCAAATTCCATCGTCAAAATCTGATCTTCTTCTTCCTCCATGAGAAGTGGCAATTTCTCATCCTTTTGTGATGTGAGAAAGTAATTTCCTAACTCAGAATCTTGAAGAAGGATGTTGGCTCTTGGATCATCAAACTTTTTCACTGTAAATTCCATATTTCTAACAGTAAAGAACCTCTTCATTTCACATTTGATCGTGATAGTAGCAGATGACTAGTCCATTTTAATTTCTCCACCTAAATCTTTGCAAAAACTTCTGCTCAAAAGCATGCCAAAGGATGTTGGGATGTCTACCACTAATATAGTTAGGAGCACCTTCTTGTCAGGGAAGTCGGCGAGCTACTTGTGCATCCTTTATTCTTCCAATTAGCGGCACTTGTTTAGATTCCATGGAATAACAAGCTCCATTTACTCTCATCAAAGTTAGGCCAAGGGCATTTGTAACTTTGAGTGACATTACATTATCAGAGGCTCAGAATCAATGATATAATTGTTCAACTCAAAGCCATTTATGAGGAGAGACAAATAAAAAGGCTCAACTCTAGTTGTTTTGGAAGCACTGAGAGCTAACATATTTTGAGATGGAGGTGTGGATGGTGTTGGAAGAAGTCCTTTAGAAGTGGAACTTGAGGATATAGAGCTACTACCCCAGACTGCATTAATAAATCTATCAAATTGGGCAGGGTGTGTTTGCAAGTACTCTATCTCTAAGAGTTGGACTTTGGTTTTTCTTGCACGCTCTAAAAAAATCAAACGGGGCAATCTTGGATGAGGAGGCGGTTCTGGAGTGGAGGAGGATTTATATGATAAGGGATTTGAAGGAACCTTGGATGTTTTGGATGATGGATTCTCTCCTAAAGGTGAAGCATTGGTTTAGCAGAAGGTGGAGGTATAACCTTTGGCTGAAATTGTGGGTGTTTTGGCAGAGACTCCAATGGAAGGGGAAGTACTCTTAACAATTATAGAACTAGAAGAAGGAGAAAAATACTTACTTGGTATGACAACATGATCCTTGACAGTGACCAAGTCTGGTTTTTCTTTAGCATAATCCATGGAGGGTGGCAATGGAGAACCTTTGTTGATAATCCTCTTCTGCGACCTCAGAAGTGGAAACTTCTTTGGTTTTCTTCTCCTTTGTAGCCACCGAGGATGGAGTGTTCTTCTTGGACTGTGTTCTAGTGAAAATAGCACATGAAAAACTTGGTGTTTCCTCCTCTTCTTCTTCATCATCATCAATGAATTCAAACAGGCCATTGTGCATATCGACCTCCTCAACTTCTAGGTAGCTTTCATAGTTTTTTTCATCTTCTCCTTCAAGCTCATCAACTTCAGCTTCCTCTCTCATCTCTTTGGTATCACAGGCAAAGCATTGGTGGTGGTGCTTCAGAGCAAGCTGACGAGGAGGTGGTGCAATCCGCTACCTATCATTAAAGTTTGGTCTTCTTGGATTGTTCCTCATAGTGATCTGTGACAAGTTGCTTCTTCAAGGCAACTAGATCATTTGCCATTTTTTGAAACATGGGGTCTATTATGACTGAACTAGAACTTTGACCCTTTTGCTTTCCACTTGGGCCCTTCACCTTTCCAGAAAGGATTAAATCATCATCAGTTTCAATGGAAGAGTCTTGAGCTTCCCTCAATGTTCTTGGTTGGTCTCTTCTGAGGAAGAAACCAACTTCCAATGGCAAGGCACTGATGAAGAATCTCTTCAAATTGTTTTCAGGAGGGACTACATCTTCTAGGATTCTTCTTGTCAATCTATCAAACCTTGCAATGAAATATCTCATGGACTCAGAGACTTCTTTCTTCATCTGAACCAACTAGAGATATTGGCAATCCTCGGTGCTCTTGAACCTATGTTCAAATGCACTTCTTATGTCATCCAACCGGTGATAGATCTTGGGGAAGCATGTAGAACCATTAAGCAGCCTTTTATTGGAGTGACTCCACAAAAAGTCTCGACCGACACATCTTCATCTTCAACACCTAGCACACCACAAGCAAGTGATGAAGGCCGCTACATGTTCTTCAGGAGAGCGAGAGCCATCTCCTTTAAACTTGGGGAAATTCTTCCTTGAACCTCTTGGCGCAGATCATGGAGCACTCGTGGGAGAGCAAGTGGGCCAATGTTTTCTTGCCCATGGTACATTTGGTCTTCGTGTTTGTGTTCGTTATCACCCATTCTGTCTCTATTTCTAGCTTCTTGAGTAGCTAGGGCTGCTTCTCTTTCCACTACTTGGAGTCTTTCAATCTCCTCAAATTGAGCCCTAATCTCTTCTTCTCTTTCAAATGGAACTCTCACCTCTTCCTCTCTTTCTAGTTCTTGTTCTTCTCTCTTAAGCTCATCAAAAGTAGGATCAACAAATCCTCCTTGTCTCAACTACGAGTATACCTTATATTAGCCACTTGAAGACTTATTGTCTTCTCTGAGGTGCCAAGATTTGTCTTTGCTCCTCCAACTCAAGAGCAAGTTCTTCTTCTTGGTCCAAGATTCTTGAGGCAATATAGTAATGATTTACACTTTGCCTATTGTGCCAAATAGCCTCCCTTAGGTCTGAAGTGATATCTTCTTGAATGTGAAAGAGCAAGGTAGGTCTATCAACAGGAAGGTTTGCTTGAATAGTCATGACTCGTATCCATGTGGATAACAAGAAACTTCAAAATTTTCAATAAACTCTAATGATATTTAATGACCTTGTGGTCATTTCTAGGGTGCAGATGCTACAAAATCTACCCCACGGTGGGTGCCAAAACTGTTGGCTTGGAAATTTGTCTTGGGAAAAATTTGTGGTTTTCCAAAACAACACTATGGGAATCTAAGTCCCTCTACTTATAATGGTGAAGCTGCCGTATTATGCATGAAAAACAAGTGGATTCAATGGTGGTTTTTCAACCAGAGATCCATAGGGGCACTCCACTGACCCTATGGCAAAGCCTGCAATTTCTTGCTAGGACAAAAATCGGTCTGAGAGTGGGAAAGGGGAGTGAGAATGAAGGCAAGGAGATCAATGATGGAGGTAGAACATCAGATGCCTACAAACATTGATCAGAAAGTTCATAACATGCATTTAAATGGAAGAAGAATACAAATTTGCAAACTAGAGCTACAAGACTGAATAAAAACACATTGGTCGCAAAGTACCAATTGATTCCTCTGTCAAAGGGGCATAAAATCCATCTTTTCTTATTGCAGCTAAAGAAGAAACTTGTACAATGAAAGAAAATGGAAGAAAGTTGCAGAAAGAAGAAGAATAGAAGAATGACGACTATCAATTTTGTCCTCTGTTTGCAAAACGCATTTACAGTTTCCAAATTCAATTGCCGACCACTACAATGACTCTTAGAGGACCAGAAATAGCCCACAAGGGGTAGTTACAACTTCCCAACGCATCCAAGAAATAGATTACAAATAGATTTAATCATTTCACACCGTTTCAGATTCTTCTTTTACAGAAAAATGGCCATGGCAGGAGAAACCAGAAAAACCGTTACAAACTTGCCAGATTAAATGTGAACCATTAGATCCACTTTTGTGCCTTTAAATTTGATCCATCCACGTGGCAGAAGGTGATTGGAGCGGATGCGAGAGACCTCTTTTCGTTTTACAACTTTTTGGAATTTTGGCAATTTGGAACAATTTTCTCCGCCGACCCGTTTTGACTTTTCAACATGCATACGTGGCGTCATTTGATTGGATACGGGGTCGCGGCTCCATTTAGAAAATTTTAAACTTTTGTTGGAAAAAATTTCAAAATCACAAACTCCTCCGGGCCGCACTCCTGTTGTTGACATGGCACAATTTGATTGGCTGCGGAGGTCATACTAATCTTTTTACTTTAACCCCGAAGGCTAAAAACTTGAAATCCCGTCGGGGTCCTCGGGGACACGTGGCAGCATCTCATTGGTTGCGGGGTTCAAACTTCATTATTTTCTCCACCCAGCTCTGGTTCGCGGATCCGCCATCACCAATTACACTTTTTTGCCGAAAATGCAAAGTGGCAAAGAAATCTCACGATCCCGCCAATCCGCCTTTGGGCAAAAATTCAATTTAAGTCCCCTTGAGCCATATCTTGCAAAATACAACGAGTTAGAAAGACTTCTTTACCTTTTTGGAAAGGGGAAGAAATTTCCCATCTAATGAAGTGGGTTCCAAACATCATTGAGCCCTTGGAAAGAACCAAAAATTAAAATACTCAAATTAGACCATTTTCAAAGGGGGCTAACTCAAAAATTTAGGATTAGACTTGGAAATAATGAGGGAAATTTTTTGAAGGGACAACAAAACAAGAGCATGGATTTGACTGAGTGGCTATTTCAGTAGCATGCCTCATTTATAATAATATGTGTTTATATGTTCTCACAATTTCTTCATTCACTTAAGTAGTAAGTTTTTCAAATGGTGATTGTGAACAACCATGATTATTTAATCCATTGTGCACGAGAAGATTTAAATGGTTATCTAATGCTTGTCAATTGTTGTTGTATTTACCCAACTAGTGAAAAGTGTATGACCCTAACCGCGGTGGTCTGTGACGAGGATCTATAGGCTCGAGCTAGTGTAGGTAATGTAGATATCCTATCATGGTAAACACATAAAACACTCGATTATAAGCATATGTGAAATATTTAACGTGCTCGCTAAAAATTCTAAAATTACTTAGTTCCTCTTGGATTTGAAATGCAAATCACAATTCCAACACAACAGCAAGGTACTGGACATCTAAAACAACTTTTTCCCTGATCTCACAGGTACATGTGATTAAAACATAATTATCAATATGTACGGACTAGTAATAAAAAATTGAGAGAAAAATATGAGTTTTCTTGAAGACTAGATTTTTCTTTCAAGTCTTTTGTTCCAAAGGATGTAATGTAAGATGAAAATTTCAACTGCGAACTACTCCAGGTGACCCTGGGAAAAATACACAACATGATTACCCTTGGGAGGCAGGGATATAAGAGGTCCAGAGTGAAATTTATTGTTAAGTTGTTGGATCGTTGCCTATTTCTGGGCTACAAATTTTATATATAAGGATTTAAGGACTGTTGAATTAAGCGGATTCACCACATCGCTAGTAATTCTTGTTAGGATTAAAACACAAATGAGCAATAAAATGGAATTAAAACAAAAATAAAAGAAGCATGCAATCACAAGATAAACCCAAGATTTAACATGGTTCACCCAATTTGGGCTACATCCACCAAAAACAAGTCGACTTCTCCTTTATTCAATCCTGAGGAATACAATACAATTCTTCTCTTTTTCATATTCTAAAGAGTAAATCCATGCACATATTTATAACTTGTGCACCTCCTTGTAAAATTTTGCTTCAACCATAAGCAACCTAAATATCACATGTTTATTAATAAAATAAACATAAAGATAACTCTAGTCTATTAATAGGATAATTTACTATTTTTATCCATGACCATGATTTCCTCCCAAAAATTAGAAACAAGAAAATCAAACTCCCACTTCAACTAGAAGTCAGGCTCCACATCTTCAACAATCTCCCACTTTGAGATTGACTACTGCAACCCACTATTATAGCTCATCCTCAAACTCTTCTCTAACTTGTTTCTCTTCTTCAAGATCAATCTTGAAGACCTACCAAAGCCGAACAACCTTCCAAATTCTCTTTTGTCACCACCTTTGTCAACATATCAACAGGATTTTGACTTGTATGGATCTTCTCCAACTTCAGTTGTCCATCCTCCAAAACTGATCTAATAAAGTGATACCTAAGTTGTATATGTTTGGTTCTCGAATGGAATGTTGAGTTCTTTGCAAGATGAATTGCACTCTGGATATCACTGAATAACCTATAATCCTCATCTTCTTTCCCAACTCTTCCATGAACCGTTGCATCCATATCATCTCCTTGCTTGCTTTTATAGCAACAACATACTCTGCCTCTGTAGTAGACAAGGCAACAATCTTCTGCAGTTTAGAAATCCAACTAACTATTCGTGCCACCAACAGTGAATACATAACCTTGTGGTGCTCCTCCTACCATCCAAATCTCTAGCCATGTCTACATCAACATATCCATGTAAGGAAACCTTTGACCCTCCATAACACAACTTTCTACTACTGGTCCCTCTCAAGTATCTGAGAATCCACTGGACTGCATTCTAGTGCTCCTTTCCTGGATTACTCATGTATCTGCTGACAAACTCCCACTACATGGGAAATGTCTGGTCTTGTGCATACCATAACATACATCAAACTTCCAACTGCTAAAGCATATGGAACTCTAGACATATATTCAATCTCTTCATGTGTTTTAGGACACTATTCTTTACTCAACTTGAAGTGCCCTACCAATGGTGTACTCATTGGTTTTACATCTTACATCCTAAACTTGTCCAACACCTTGTTCACATACTCTTCTTGAGACAAAGTCAATATTCTAATTTCTTGTCTCTATTGATTCTCATGCCAAGAATTTTCTTTGTTGCACCTAAATCCTTCATGGAAAATGTATTGGCTAATTTCTCTTTAGCTCATTTATATCTTGCATGTTTGACCTACCACAAGCATGTCATCCACATACAACAACAAGATAATATAGGTGTCATTATCTAGTCTTTTAAAATAAACACAAGTGATCAGAATGACATCTAGAGTAACCTTGTTCTATCATGAACCTATCAAATCTCAAATACCACTGTCTTGGAGCTTGCTTAAGGCCATACAAGCTCTTCTTCAATCTGCACACCAAATTCTCCTTCCCCCTGACTTCATATCCCTGTGGCTCTCATATATATATTTCTTCCTCCAAATCACCATGAAGAAAAGCAATTTTACATCTAATTGTTCAAGATGCAAATCTTCCACAACTACCAAACTTAAAACAATTCTAATGGAAGTCATTTTAACAACAGGAGAGAAAATTTCATCAAAGTCTATACCTTTTTCCTATGCAAATCCCTTCACAACAAGTCTTTCCTTGTACCTCTTTTTGCCACCTTCTTCTTCCTTCAACCTTGTAAACCCACTTGTTCTTGCAATGCTCTCTTTCCTGCAGGAAATTGAACCAAATCCCAAGTTTGGTTGTGTTCCAAGGAGTCCATCTCCTCATCCATGCCATGCTCCCACTTTTTCCATGTGTTTCTACCTGCATTGCTTCTTCAAAACTTTCTCTATTCTCCACCATCCATCAATAAACAATAGTAAAGCTCATACAAAGATAATCTTGCAGAGGTCTACTTACCCTAGTAGAATGTCTCACAAGATTTTCGGAGTTTGAGGCTCTTGTTGTTCTTGCTAATTTTGATCTACATAATCAACATCGATTGTGTTAGGATTGATGCCAACTTGTTGATTTTCTATCCCTTTGAGCACTTCTCTATCTTTTATCTCATCAAGTGCTACATACTCATACTTTTCCAACTTCTTATCCTGTAGTTGTTCCATGTACATAACCCTTTCATTGAAAATAACATCCCTACTCCTAATGATTTTCTTCTCATCCAAACTCCACAACCGGAATCCAAAATCATCAGTGTCATACCCAATGAAAGTACATTTCTTTGACTTAGCTTCTAGCTTGGTCCTATTCTCTTTATCAATGTGAACAAATGCTTCACAACCAAAAACTTTTAGAAAAGAATAGTTTACCTCCTTACCGGTCCAAGCCTCTCTCGGTACTCCACCTTCCAAAGCACTTGAAGGTCCTCTATTTATCAAGTAAACAACAATATCTACAACATCCACCCCAAATCTGTAAGGGCAATCCAACATGCAATCTCATGCTCCTTGCATGCTCCATGATAGTCTTGTTCATTCTTTTTGACACACCATTCTGTTGTGGTGTTCTAGGAACTGTCTTCACCCTATGGATTCCATTATGTGAACAATAGTTATTAAATTCATCATTTGTAGTACTCTCCACCATTATTTGATCTGAGACACTTCAACTTCAAACTGTTTCATTCTCAACCAAAGCTTTCCACTTCTTGAAAGTATTAAATACATCAGATTTATTCTTTATACAGTAAACCCAAACCTTCCTAGTAGCATCATCAATAAAAGTAACATAATACCATGAACCACCAAGAGAAGATACTTGAGCTGGCCCCCACACATCTGTATGAACAAGCTCTAACTTGTGCTCCTTCTTGGTTGATCCAACCTTGAGAAATCTCACACTTTTGTTTCCCATACACACAATGCTCACAAAATTCCAGTCTATGTTTTTCAAAATATGACAACTTTCCTGTGAATGTAAAATATTCATCCCCTTCTCACTCATATGGCCAAGTCTGTGATGCCATAGAGTTGTGTCTATACCTGTAGTAGCTAAAATAGAAGAGGGATCAATACTAATAGTGGATAAATACAAAGTACCTACTTTCTTACCTCTTGCAACCACAAGAGCACCCTTGGTAACTTTCCAAGAATCTGTTGTAAATATAACCATACAACCCTCATCTCCTAATTGCCTTGCAGAAATTAGATTCCTCCTTAGGCTAGGAACATGCTTGACATTCTTCAACACCCAAGTGTTACCATTCTACAATTTAACATGAACACTTGCCTTTTCCAACAATGTTACATGGCTCATCATCACCAAGATATACCTGCCCAAAATTCCCTTGAACATAATCTTGAAAATATTGTCTATGAGGAGTTGCATGAAATGAAGCACCAAAATCTAAAACCCAAGATTCTAATTTACTATCCAAAGAAAGAATAAGAGCATCTTGTAACACATCACCTACTATGTTTTCTCTTTGTTCCCTTCTTGTTGATCTTTCCCTGATTTTAAAGACCAACAATCTTTCTTTGCATGTCCTGCTTTTCCACAATTCCAAACATACCATCCTTACTTCTAGATTTAGATCTGCCCTTCTTAGACCTTCCACGGTGTCTAAGACTTTTTTTTTTTCCTTCTGTCTTCCCCTATTCTCTACACTCAAAGCATTACAGATGACTCACTCATGTGATGTTTTTTCTTCTCATCTCTTCACTAAGAATCACACCAATAACATCATCAAACTTTAAAGTGTTTGAACTAGAAACATAATTACTCATAACCATAACCAAAGTATTCCAACTTTTAGGAAATGAGCACAAAATTAAAAGAGCCCTAACTTCATCATCAAAACTTACTCCTACAGAGCTTAATTGATTAGTAACCGTGTTGAATTCATTCAAATGATCATTTACTGAATCACCTTCTGACATCTTCATATTAAACAAACTTTTCATGAGAAATACCTTATTGGAGGCTGAGGGTTTTTCATACAATTTACCCAATTTTTCCATTAGATCTACCATTGTCTTTTCCTTAGAAATATTGAAAGCTACTACCATTGTCAAGCACAACCGTATGGTTCCTAGTGCCTTCGATCAAGAACATCCCATTCTTCATCTTTCATAGTTGATGACTTCAAAGCTTTCCTTTCAATGGTAGATAAATATCCTTCTGATATAGGTAGTCCTCCACTTGCATCTTCCATAGCTAAAAGTTTTGGCCGTTAAACTTCTCAACCTTGAACTTGCTATCTTCTGCCATTGCTCCCACTCAAACAAGAAACCCTCCTGTGAGCTTTTTCTGCCAAAACAAAATCTTGCTTTGATACCAGTTGTTAGGATCGAAACATAGATGAGCAATAAAACGGAATTAAAATAGAAATAAAAGAAGCATGCAATCACAAGATAAACCCAAGATTTAACGTGGTTCACCCAATTTGGGCTACATCCACCAAAAACAAGCTAGCCTTCTCCTTTATTCAGTCTATGAGGAATACAATACAATTCTCTCTCTTTTTCATATTCTAAAGAGTAAATCCATGCACATATTTATAACTTGTGCACCTCTTTGTAAAAGTTTTTGTTCAACCACAAGCAACCTAAATATCACATGTTTATTAATAAAATAAACATAAAGATAACTCTAGTCTATTAATAGGATAATTTACTATTTTTATCCATGACCACAATTTCCTCCCAAAAAGACGGGAAAATGTGGGGGTAAAAAGGAGATGCCTAAAATTATCTAAAAATTTGCTTCTTTCGGTGGATTCTAGGATCATTTGTAGGCAGTGACTATATGCCATTATAAAAATGCTAATGTCTAGCCAACAAATTCCAAACCAAAATGGAAAATTTGAATACAATTATGATAAAATATAGCAGAAGAACATGAAACAACAACACAAGAACATACCTCTTTCAATTTCATAGTTTCGGTCTAATTGTATCGGTAGCCTACTTTCACACTTGGATATTGCGGTTTGACTTTAGCATAAAATCAAGTCCCACCATTTTTTTATCAATGCTCTGCATGGATGAAATGTGAATTAGAAAAGGCGCACCGACCATATTAATTTACGACATTTAATTAACAATAAATAATGAGGATCCTATGAACACATACAATTGGTTAATATTGTTGGTTATGGATCCTCGATAGAAGAAGGGATTGTAAGGGGCTTCGCCCCTTCATTTTATATGTATTTATGCATTGTGAAATCTGGACCGTTCATTATTAGGTCACATATCTAATGAGTGGTTTTCTATGTTTCCCCAAAATGATAAAAACCCTAATATCTTTAAAGGGTCGTTATGTATGAGGCTCATTGTAATAGTGGCGGCACTGTGAGAGAGAGTTTTTGGGTGAATAATAAGGATTGGTTGTTTCTGGTGGACATAGCCCATTTTGGGTGAACCACGTTAAATCGTGTCTCTATTTTATTGCATTCTTTTCTGTTTTACATTTTCTGCATTATTCATTGCATGTTTGTTTATCTATACAACTAGTATAATCCTAACAATTGGTATCAGAGCACGTTTGAGATTTATTTGTTGGCAGTATACTCATAGAGGGATTTTTGTTTGAGTGGGAGAAGCTTGATTGTTGGGAAATATATTTGTTAGTGCTCCATTAATTATATGAGTTGGTAGAAAATAATATTGTTACGAGTTGTTTCAACAACTCACGTAGAGAGAAATATTTATCAAGAGATTGTTAGCAATGGGTAATTTGTTCCCTACTTTGTAGGAGGTTGTTGTGCCTACCTCCGTGGTTATATATTAGCCATTGTATTAACAAAAATAATATAGTGTGAAGAATATTATTGTTTTATATTTTACTTAGCTGATCAAATGTCATGATTTGGTATCATAGCAATGAGGGGATCTAGATGAGAGTGATGGAATAAGAAAGTGTGAAGAGGAATAATCATAAGTTATTTTCTGAAGAACATTTTTGCATTTTACCATCCCGATTAAATGCGTGCGCTATGTTGAAACAATCTATATAGGATTAATTTCACTCGCACACATAGTTCTTCGTGGGCTTTTATTATGTGCATCAAATCCATTTCATATTACGATTGTAAGTTTGGTCTTGACTCATTTTCAAGTCCATTTTGGTATTGTGCATCGTGGTAAATATACTTATTTTCAGATCACTTTTCTAATCTAGTGCATTTATAGTTTTGTTTCGGTGTGTGGATTGATCGGGGAGATCCAACCATTAGTGTTCCATTGATGGGATTTGTCATTTGGAAAGGTTCTTTTCAGTTAATCGAAGAATCATTTTTATTCATTCTACTTGACACATCTCTCAACATTACAAAGGAGATTAAACAAAAAAGCACAATTTTATTCACTATAACATACATGGACATGCACTCAATCGCAGCGGGAAGAAAGGACCATAAGCTTTTGGGCAGCAAGGATTATGAAAATATATATTTCTCTACAGTCCCTCATAAAATATTTAACACCATGTTCTATGGACGATTGTTTGGAATCCATGAACACTTGTATATTGATCTCGTTGAAATATATTGCGATTATTTTTTCAATAATTTGGCGATTTGATAGCCTTCTCTTGGGAATCAAGTATTGAGATTTGGATACAAGCATATACCAACCACGGTTCATTCTCCATAAGTATCCATTAGAAGTGGATTGGAAAGTGCGAGGTGTAAACAAGTGGTGTTTTTCAAACATCTATGCTTAGTCCTCCAAGTGGCTTGATACTTACTAGCGATTGTAATTATCCTTCAAAATTGTCCTTATGTCTCACGTGATCATATAAATCGGTATATGTATGCTTGTTAATAGTTTTAGTAGAAGATGTTTTGAAATATAATTTATAGGACCAAATTTAGTGAGTCAATTTCATTATAAATGTTTTAGTTTCTCTAACATTTAGTTCTTGTGTATCCTTCAACGTAGTCTTGTATTATGTCAAAATAAAGTATGCCTAGTCAATCAGATTAAAGTCACTCCACATTATAAGTATATGTGGTTTTTTGTTACATCATTTTTCGTAGTTAGTTTATAGAGTCATTATGTATCATCATCAAAGTGTCATTAATATTATATTGTCCTTGTCAATGTATAGTCATTTTTGCCATCAAATTTTTGTCTTGTCAAAAATGTTATTGTAAGTGTCATTATTTGTCATCAAAAGTGTTGTTTTTTTTTTTTCCCCATCTCACAATGGAAGTCCCACTGGAAAAATTCAATGGGCTCAACTTTCATACTTGGAAAGTGAAGATCCAAATGCAGTTAATGAATAAAAATCTTTGGAGGATAGTAGATGGAAAAGAACCAACACCTACAGATCCGACCAAATTGGCGAATGGGAAACGAGAGATGATAAAGCCAAAGCCATTATTGGTCTTGCTCTCTCGAGACTTGAGCTACACTATGTTGATCTCGAGAAATCATCTCATGAAATGTGGGAAAACTTGAACAAAACCTTTGGTGCTAAAGCAGTGAATGCAAAATTTTCTCTCAAATTACAATTGTTCAAGTTAAAAATGGGTGAAGGAGCTACAATGTCCAGTCATATTAATGATTTATGGTCTCTCCTCCGACAATGGCAGAAGTAAAAGCTCCAGTAGAAGATGAAGATGCAAAAGCTATTTTGTTGAATAGTTTTCCTCCCAAATATAGTAATGTTGTCTTCACACTTGGTCAGATGCCTTCCAACTCATTGGAAGATATGATATCAACTCTTCTAGCTGAGGAAAAACGGACCAAAGAAGATGTAGAAGAAGAAACAACAATGTATGTAAAAAGGAAGTACAATTTTTTTCTAAATATAAAGAGGAAAGAGAATGTTTCTACTGTAAGAAAAAGGGACATACAACTTCATTTTGTAGAGCTCGAGCTCAAGATATACTTAGTGGAAAACTCAAAGGAATCGAGGCCAATATCATTACTGAAGAAGGATCAGAGAACAAGGAAGAACAAGTAAACGAAGATAGTGGCTCTGAAGACTTCTTGACCGAGCATGAAATCGGAGGATGGGGGCAAACAGAGGTTGAGGTCATTTAGCGATCTCTTGTCGATCGCATGCCGCAACGACGGGGCCGCATAAATGATTTGGTGGCATTTTTTGGGTTGTGTGTTTGCTTGCCTATTGCAGTGTTCCATAAGTGGAAATTTCACATTGAGGGGGGGAACATGATCCAATGTCCCATTTCCATTATGTCGGTTTTTTCTATGTATGTATGAGCAACAATTTCAGCAGAATTTCCTATGTTATTCCTGCAGTGAGATGTGATGAGGGTTGAGAATAGTAATTGGCATATCATGATGTGGTTGTAGGTAAACCACTTGAAAACCTTCATTTGTGGTTTGTGGTAAACCAATAGCAAAACCACCATTCTTAGTTGTTGGTAATCCATTCGCAAAACCACCACTTTTTGGTTTGTGGTAAACCAATTACAAAACCATCATTCTCGGTTTGTGGTCAACCGTTTGTAAAACCATCCTCGAGGTTTGCGATCATCCTGTGAAAATCACCAGATCATGAGTAGGTGCAAGTACAAAGGCAAGTTTTCCCCATGTTCGCACTAAGGGGGGGAATGTTGGGAAATATATTTGTTAGTGCTCCATTAATTATATGAGTTGGTAGAAAATAATATTGTTACGAGTTGTTTCAACAACTCACGTAGAGAGAAATATTTGTTAGGAGATTGTTAGCAATGGGTAATTTGTTCCCTACTTTGTAGGAGGTTGTGCCTACCTCTGTGGCTATATATTAGCCATTGTATTAGCTAGAAATAATATAGTGTGAAGAATATTATTGTTTTATATTTTCCTTAGGTCAGTGCAAATCTCACGAGTAGCAATGGCGAGAGGAGAATAAGTTCGAGTTGAGAAGTTTGACGATCGAAATTACCAGCCTATGGAAAATGCGGGTGGAAGATTACATGTATCAAAAAGATCTATACCCACAGTTGGGAGAAGAAGACGTGAAACCCTCAACCATGTCTAATGAGGAGTGGAAGGTTTTGGATAGGAAGGCTCTCGATGTGATTCGATTGAGTCTGACATCGTCCGTAGCTTCAAATATCTCACAAGCAAAGAGTACGGTAGAGTTGATGAAAACCCTAGCTAATTTATATGAAACACCTAGTGCATCCAATAAAGTTTATTTGATGAAAAGATTGTTTAATCTACAAATGCAAGAAGGTGGATCTGTATCTAGCCATCTTAATGATTTCCACACTATTGTAAATCAGTTAGATTCAGTTAATATCCCATTTGATGAGGAGGTTAGAGCATTATTATTCCTATGTTCTTTGTCAGAAAGTTGGGACAACTTAGTAATGGTAGTTAGTAATACATCATCTACTTCTCTTAAATTTGAAGATGTAGTCAGTGTCATTTTAAATGAGGAAATGCACAGGGAAAATTCTTCTTCTGGAAATGCGTTGAATATGGAGAGTAGAGGGAGGAGCAAGGAGAAATCAAAGAGTAAGGCTCGTGGGAGATCTAAATCGAAGATGGGAAGATCCAAATCTAGGAGTAGAGGCATTACTTATTGGAACTATGGAAAGAGAGGACATGCTAAAAATGATTGTTGGTTCAAAGAAAACAAAGAAAACCACTGAAGGTATTAAAGAGGAAAATCCGACAGGTAATATTGTTTAGGACGCTCTTATACTTTCTCTTGATACTAGAGTAGAATCTTGGGTAATAGATTCAGGTGCCTCTTTCCATGCAACCCCGATAAACGTTATTTTAAAGAGTATGTCCAGGGAAATTTTGGACAAGTTTATTTAGGCGATGATGAGCCGTGTAACATTGTTGGGAAGGGCAATGTACACTTGAAATTACAGTAACGGAAATACATGGATATTAAGAGATGTGAGTGATGTACCCAACCTCGGGAGATCTCATCTCTGCAGGACAATTGGGTGGTGGAGGTTGCGCGAGTCACATTCACTTCAAATACTTGGAAGGTTTCAAGGGTAGGTAAGAAAGTAGGCACTCTTTATTTGTCTACATGTATATCTAATTCTTCTACCATCTTTGTCTACTTTAGATGAGGATGCCGCGTGTGGCACAATAGATTGAGACATATGAGTGAGAAAGACATGAAAATTCTATAGGAAAAGGTAAGCTTTCAAGCTTGAAGAAAGCTGGACCTAGAGTTTTATGAGCATTGCAATTTTAGGAAATAGAAAAGAGTTAGATTTCTCAAGGTAGGGAATACCAAGAAAGAGCAAAAGTTAGAGCTAGTTCATACAGATATGTGGGGGCCGGTTCGGGTTGCATCTCACGGTGGTTCTCGTACTATGTCACATTCATAGATGATGCCACAAGGAAGGTATGGGTATACCGCATCCAACCTCGTGCATTCGCCTTTGCTCGCACACTCCCGGTTGCCAAAACAGGAGTTTTGAAACAGAGTGTGGAGATTCACCAAAGCGAAGGGGTTTTTGTCGAGATGTTTTAGTTGCATTTACCCTTGTAGATATCAAATCTCCTGTAGTGAGATCTGCCGCCCCACGAGTTGAATCGAAGCTAGTTGTGATCCATATATAGGGGAAGGGGATCGCCTATAGATCTAAACTCCATATGGCAGATCGAGGGGCCCTTTCTATTCTATGGCCCTTCCCTCTGGATTGAGATGAGACGCTAGATTTGAATGGGGGTGCTTTACGTTTCTGTTATTTTTTCTTGTTTTTGGCATGCACAACTTTGTATTTGCCTCTGCAGGTATGCATTCGGAATTTGTGTTGTTGATTTTGATGTTTGGGAAGGGTGTGAAATTGGTGAGTGGAGGTTATTTTATTTTTTCTCCATGTTTCATAACTTGAAAACCATAAGGGTGTGAAATTTGGAGAGACTTTTAAAAACTAAAATAATATACGGACTTCTTTTTGTTCAAAATAATTCCTACACACTTGTTCTCTTTGATGTATTTATACTAATTACTGCACAATTTCCATTTCTTTTTGGACATATTAAGTAATCGTCTCACACTATATTTATCACATAGTTCTCATATCCAGAATCAATTATGTTTTATCACATATTTCTTGGTTCTTTTTGCAGTATTTAAAGTAATCATCACACATGTTAGTGAAGATAATAATCATTACCAAAAAAATTGGAGTGATTGTCACACAATTTCTGGGTCTCTTTTCAAGTTTTTGAAGTTAATATTAATTTATTACACAATTTCCGTTTTTTGTCATGGCTTTAAAGTGATTATTAAATATATTCTAAGTAATCACTGTCACTTGGGGAGGGCAGCGTGATGGGAAAGGGCATGGTGATAGGGACCGGGATAGGGATGGGAATGGGGGATGGGGATTGGGAGAGGGAGATGGATAGAGATGGACATGATAATGTCATTACAAATCAGGGCAAAAAAGCAAATGAGCAAGTGTACATCGAACTCGAAACATTGTAACTAGAATATTTTCCAGATTCAAAACATGTACTGGATTCAAAACATGTATTGAATGACGTGAACAAGGAGGAAAAATAATTATTCCTTTGACACCATAGCGAGAAGTTGGCGATTGCGTTTGGATTGTTATCTATTATTGAGTTTGCTACTTAGATGTCCTCTGTCACACAAGATAGCCGAGTCCCACGTGCCACCAAAATATGGTGTATTGACTGGTGCTAACACCTTCCATTTTACGTTTTGAAGGTGCACGAAAATCACAACAAAATGGAGAGAACCCAAATTAGAAAGGTGTTGAACTTGTGATGGGTATGGTTGATTATAATTTGTAGAAGATGTATGAAATGAATAGAGAATTTATATAAGGGTGGTAAGGGTGAAGCAAAGTGGATTCAAATATGAGGTATTGTATGGAGGTGGAAACATTTTAGGTCTTCTACATTCTTCCTAATTTATTAATCTTCAACGATCTCCATCGCAACATAAATGAAATGAAGTGCCTAGAAGGACAAGCATTAACAATATACCAGGAAAAATATAACACATGGAATACGTTCTCGTAGATGACATGAGCTTCATAAGCCCAATAATACTTAACAATGTAAATAGTAGGTTGTGTGAGACCTTGTCAACATAACAAGAAAGACTTTGTGGGATGCTCTATTACATTGGTGAGAGACTTAGGACAACTTCCTCTCATGAAATATATATCGATGTATGCAAGAAAATCAATTGGTCACACTCTTTGGCAAACATTTGACACAATTATAACATTGGATAGCAATTTTTTCAACAAGACCAATTGCAATTCAAACATTTGTTAGCCAACATCATAAATGCAGAACCAACAAAAGAGGACTGAAATATTCTCACATTAAGAATAGATTCGCACATGTCAGTAGAAGAACAAGAAAGCTTTAAAGGGTTCACGGTTATTGCCGACAAACGCCACTCAACATGTTGTGGGCAATTTCAATACATAGATCACATGGTATAACACTGGATACGACAACAATAGATATTGGGAACAGTGAACGCCAAGGGTTAAGATTCATTGTAGTTTCATGAGTATGCTCATTAATAGACTTGCACATCTCCAAAACATTTACATTCGAGCGATACAAAAGCATGTTCAAAGCTTTATATGTATCTGCAAGAAAAAACAAAGAGACACACTTGCATTCAAAACCCTTTCTCCACATCTCCAAAACATGTAATTACATGAATATATCTAGCTTTCCTTCACTTTCGGCATTTTAAAATTAGTTCCTTCCACTCTCATCGGCATTCATCAAACCCCTTCTCTTGCACAAACAAAAGCCATCGCTACCTTAGAAGTTTCGTATCTCATGTTATAAGATAGAGCAAATCAATAGAAAAATTACATTTGTATCCCTTTCGGCGTATCTTGCACCTCAAGTGCAATTGCTAGTAAATATTTAAACCTATAGAGGTTTACTAAATGGGAATATAACCTTACACCCTGCTAACACCTCTGAGGGAATCAATAAATGGGAATAACCTTGCCCGCCGCTCACATCGCCGAGGTGGTTGGTGGCTGAGATGCAAGGAATGTCGTTCCGACGTATGATGGTTTGAAGCCATGGTTACAAGAAAGATATTTTAATTTTATTATTGTTGCCTAATGCAAAATCATTACATCTATTTCCCATTGACAGAGTTTTATTGTTGCGTGCGAAGCGAGCTCGATGTATAAGTAACCTCGAAGTAGTGGGAGCAGATAATGAATTACAATCGGAAACCAGGCCATTAGAGAGTTGGAAGGAATTTTTAAAAATCTTTTGTAGTAGGGTTTCGAGTAAACGTTGTTTTTCGTTTATTTATTTATTTGTGATAGCGTCGGAAAATATGTATTTGTGCATTTCTATGAAATTGAAAGAAATAAATTGAAATTGTTGTACACACACAAGAAAATAAAATGTGTACACATAGGAAAACTGGGGGCAAACTCGTATTGAAGTCACCTTTGGTATCATCAGCTTTTGCATACAAAGGGAGCTCATTTTTCCTTCTCGGACTCTGGGAAAATTATTAAGAGTTGATATTTGATAGATTCGCAATGCACGCTTTGTTGAATCTGGCCGCTATTATTGGCAACCACGAGGGCCCTGTAGGCCTTTTCGCGTCCTCGCGCCCGGATGTCCCAACTGCTTAGTACGAAAGTTCTCCATTTCGGCCGATCCGGGCGGTTCGCGTCCTCAAGGCCCAAATGTCCCGAGCAGTTAGTCATTTTTCTTCTCCCTCGGCCGAACGGCTTTCAGCGTCCTTCGTGCACTCTTGTCCCGCTTGCTCTCGGTAAAGGACTTGGACAAATTTTATTTCTTTCGGCCGATTCGGGCATTTCGCGTCCATTTGTCCCAGATGTCCCTTTTCTGTTTGGGCCGCCTGGAGGCTTTTCGGCCGATCCGCGCCTTCCGCGTATAATTGTTCCAACTGTCCCAAAGGCGGTCTTGAGCAGGACTTAGCCAATTTTACGATTTTCTCCTGAATCAATCTACTTGCTTGGAACTAAAAACTCTGATGCATGTTATCAAATTAACTCTGGGGGTGAAATTTGGATAACAATTTGGCGACTTTTCGGGGTCACCACTGCTAGGTAGAAGATCAGTGGCCTTTTAGCAATCCATTGGGCATGGAGACATAAGCAATGACCGAGATGACCGACGATATCGCAACTCCTTCTACGAGAGCACGCCGACTAAAAAACTCAATCTAGGAGCGACAAAACTGCGCCAAAGCACTTAGGGAATCGAAACCTAACTACAACAAGACAATGTGCATACGCACTTAGAGGAATTGAAATCTAGACTAATATTTACAAGGGTGAACCTTTTATTTTCAAGAAGAATGTTTGAGATAGATTCCATTTCTGGAATCTGCAGTTCTTCACCGTCAATGAGGCCAATTGGAAAGCATTGCTGCTCTTGCACTTTGTGACCATGTATGGGCCACTCCAAATGGCATCAAATTTTGAATGCCTTCCCGGTTTTGCTCTGTCCACATCTCATTTCAACACTAGATCTCCAACTTGAAAAGATCTATCTTTGGCCTTCCTATCAAAGGTCTTCTTGATCAAAGCTTGATCTTTTCCATTGCTTGGGATGCCCGATTTCGATTTCTTGCAGCTCCATCAACTCGCATACCTCACCTCCATGGGCTCAAATTCAAGTAACTCCAGTTGCTTCATGAGTTCCAATGTTGGCAACTCAAGTGACATGGGCAAGATTGCCTCTCTTCCATAGACAAGCCTGAATGGAGAGTTACCTGTGGATCTTTTGGGAGTGATCCTATCGGCCCATAAGGCTGATTTCAACTTGGTGTGCCAAGACCTCGATTCTCATCAAGAGTTCTCCTAATGATCCTCAACAAGTTCTTGTTTGTAGACTCGGCCCGACCATTACCCCGAGGGTAATAGTTCGATGAAGTGCTTAAGGTAAATACCGTTCTTGATGCCCACTCGGTCACCTTAGATCCAATGAATGTCAATGCATTATCAGAGATTATTGTGGCAGGTACACCAAATCTGGTTGTTATTCCCTCATAAAAGTCTAAGATGTTAGACTCATTTGCCTCTTTGAGGGCTACTGCTTGTCCATTTGGTGAAGTAGTCATATGGTGTCAAAATCCATTTGTGCCCTTGGCTTGAATTGGGATTAATGACTCAATGAAGTCTAAACCCCATTGCATGAATGGCTGGTCAACCGAGATTGGATGCAATGGAAGGGCAGCAAGTCTTTCTTTTCGTGAAGAATGCACAATTCTTACACCTCTTGATCCATGCATAGCAATCCTTTGAAAATTTTAGGCCAATAATAACCAGCCTTCATGATTTTTAGAGTTGTCACTCTCTCGGTGCAAAATGGCCACCACTGGTCCACCATGAAACTCTTCCAACACCCTTTGAATATGATCTGTGCTAATGCATCTCAGCAGCACTCCATTCATCTTTTTTGAACAAAACTCCATCAACAATGGCATACGGACAGACCGCAATCTGAAGTGTCTCCTTTGGGTCTTGTTCATCTCTGGGGCACGGCCTCGTACTAGGAAGTGCATAATATCTTGAGTCCAGCAAGGAATGGGGAAGCATTGTCTTCTTCATGATTGCCGCTTGACTCATGGTGTCTGTCTGGGACTCATCAAAACAGCTTCCTCTTTGTTCCATACTTCCTTTTGCTTCCCTAAAACCAGTTGCTCACACAGTCCTTTCCCTCTTACCAGCTTGGTGATCTTGATATCAATGTCATACTCCATGACACGGGTGATCCAACCTGCCCTTTTCTCATTCAAATCCTTGTTGAGGAGGAAGTCTTTAACTCCAGCATGTGAGACCAGCAACTGGACCTTGTTGTTTGAGACTAAATACTTGAATTTCTTCAAGCTTCGACACTCGCAAGTACATGTTTTTCAATAAAAGAGTACCTCACCTCGCAGTCATCTAGGCTCTGGCTGAAAAAGGCAATCGGCTGCTCATCATTATCTTTGTTCTGCTGTACCAGAATGGCAGAGATAGTGTCATCACCTCCAAATGCATAGAGGATGAAATCCTTGGAGAAGTCTGGGTTAATGAGAGTTGGTGCTTGAGAGATAGCTTCTTTGATTGCCTCAAAATCTCCTTGCCTTTTCTTGTCCACTTAAAAGCCATGCTCTTCTTTAACATTTTGGTGATGGGCTTGACCAGGGCTGCAAAATCTGCAGGATAAACTGCGGACAAAATTGATCCTTCCCAAGAAACTTTGAAGAGCCTTTCGTGACTTGGCAATGGCAAAGTGCTCTTATGGCTCAACCCTCTCGGATCAATTGCAGTCCCTCTTTCGAGACAATATGGCCTAAAATTTTTCCTTCATGTGCAAGAAAGATGCACTTCTTGGGGTTCAAAGATACTCCGAACTTTCTACACCTCTGAAACACTTGCCTGAGGTGAAAGAGATGGTCTGCTGCATTCTTTGAGAAGATAGTGATATCATCTAGATATATCAGCACTATCTTGTTGATCAAGCCTTTGAATGCCATGTCCATTGCCCTTTGAAAGGTAGCACCAGCGTTGGACAGCCCAAATGGCATCTTCTTGTAAGCATATGTGCCCCATTTAGTTGTGAAGGTTGTCTTGAATTGGTCTTCTTCTTTCACCATCACCTGATTATACCCTGAGTAGCCATCTAGGAGAGAGAATCTCTCTGAACCGGATACAACCCTGCAATATTTGCTCCATGGAAGGGAGTGGATAATGATCTTTGAGAGATGCCCTATCGAGGTCTCGGAAGTCCACACACAACCCTGATTTCTCCGCTCTTCTTCCCGACCGGAACCAAGTTAGCAACCCACTTGAGTGCTTGATCGGGAATATAATGCTTGCCTCTATTAGCTTATTTAGCTCTTTCTTCATCGAGAGGCTCAATATGAGGGTTGATGTGGTCTCGCTTCGCACGATGGGCTTAGCATCGGATCCAATTCTATGGTATGTTGTGCCAAATTCAGATTGAATCCTCTCAAGTCTTCATAGCTCCAAGCGAAGACATTTGGAAATTCTTGGCAAAGCTATATGAAATCTGATTTCTCTGCTCGGTGGCCACTTTACCAATCTAAAGTGTTTTGCCTTCCCAACCGGAATTGGCTCTCGAATCTTCTCTCTTGACCTGTATGTTAGCCTTTTCCTTACGGAACTGGTCGTTAGGGTTGAAGATAGACTCCAACGTTACTAAACCCTTGGGAAGCTTGTTTGTCCGCAGCTGCACTACTTGATCCCCATACTGCTGCTCTAGTCTGTCCTGATTCCTAGCTGAGAATTCAGCTTCTTCTTGTAGGAAATTAACAATTTGCTGGTCATTCTCAAACACTTGCCAACTGACATTGTTATCCGGCACTGAAGGCCTCACAATCATGTGGATGTTTGGCTGTACCTTGTCTTGTTGAATGCTTTCCATAATGTCAAAGGCTGCCCCTACTGCTGCAAGCCTGTCAGCAGCTTGATTTTCTTTCCTGGGAATGGATTCGATGCCAAAACCTTCAAAATATTCCATGAGGTCCCACACCCTGTTCTTGTAGCACTTGAGTAGATCATTCTTGGCAAGCATGTTGTCCCTTGACTTGATTTACAATCAATTCACTGTCCCCCAGACAAAGACTTATTTATTCTTTATTTTTCTCTTGATTGCCCAATGCATCCTTGCACCAAGGATTCATATTCAAGCAGTGTTATTGGAGCATGCAAATTGAAATCTAAAAGCTGAATAGTACTTTATTCCTTGAGGTGAAATAAGCATGGCTCCACCTCCTCCGCCCCTTGCCTACTCCTTGATCGTCAAAAACAGCTACCATACCCGTTGTCATCATTATGGCTTGGCTTGGTGATGCTAGGAACAGGTTGATTTTCTTCGTGTATACAATAGACTCCCAGCTCAGATTCTTCTACTTCTTGATAGGGATCAAAAGCATGTATCTTGTTTTCCCATTCATCAAGAGTTAGGTCCGGGATACTTCCAACCTTGGTGTCAGCCTCATCAGTACTAGGGTGATCTTCTTGATCAAATGCTGAGCAATTGGCATTAATCTGACTTGGGGTGTAAGGCTCAATATGGAAGTTTGCAATGGGTTCGGACCTAATTGTAGCCTTAGTTCCATACCTTGTTCTAAACAGCATGTGAGACCAATCAACAGACAAATACCCTCCAATCTTGGCTGTGAAGTCCCTTGACAAGAAAAGGGCAAAGAGTGGTGGAAGGTCTATGATTGATACATCTTGTAAGACAACAACATTTGGACATGCATGCAAGGTAAGACTCAAGTTTTTAATCACTCCAACTGTTGCTATTGCTGTCCCATCCAATTGCACTACTCCTTTAGATATTACTTCATATTGGAGACCCAATTTGATTAGCTATTTGCTTGGGCATCACGAGCTACTTGCCTCGGAATCAATCATGCAATTGTGTACTAGTTTATCCCCAATGATTAATGAAACATAGAAAGGAGGGGCTTCAACATTTTACCTTGTTGTCCTCCATGACTTCCTTCAGGCTGGGAAAGCATTTGTAAGCACTTTGTCTTGCATTTGAACCCGCTGATTCGAAGTTGTCCAATCCTTCATGGCAGCTTGCAGCAGATCTCTTTGTCCTAGGATGGATAGGATTCCCACATTGATATATTGACGTTAGTCTTCTTCATCTGCTCAATGATGATCTTTGACGGGATGAAATATCCTTTTGTTGTCCCTTGGTTTGCACACTTACTCCTCAGACGTGGGCAGCAACAACCGGCATTTGAGTTGGCCTAGGGGCTGTTCTTGGCTGCCCTTGTGTATTTGAAAATCGACTCTGCCGCCAATCATTTGTGGAGCCGTGGAAGGTTGTGGATTGGTTTGGGGCTAATGGCTGTTCTTCACCCAAATTCCTCCTTTTTGACCTCGTGTTGGCTGCGACACCTTGAGAAACTCGCTGATTCATGCCACAGAAATCTTCGCTTGCGGTTTGCCACCAATGTGGTGTCATTTGGGGCTGATTCTTTGTTGGAATGTTTCGGTTGTTGGTTGCTTTCGATCGCCCTCGCCCTCCACACCTGTAGTTGTCACCATCAGTGCTTGATTGAGAGCACCATTGAAACACATGGATTGGTTATGAGGCTCGTTGCATGGAAAGCACCAGTCATATTCCTGAGCAATGTTGTTCTGTGTTGGCACTAATGCCTTAGAGGCAGATATGGCATTTGGATTATAGGGCTGGAATGGTCTATTAGCAGGGAGGCCTTGTTTGATTCACATTTGCAGCTGGATTAGGTGGTCTTTGTGGTTGGTATGGCTGCCTATTAGGCTGAGCTTGGGGTTGATAGGAAGGTCTGAAACCTTGGGCTTGTTGCCTCTTGAGAGTAACCAACTCATTGCCTAGGTTTTGCAACTGTTTCATGACCTCTTGAAGCTCATTTGGGGCACTTGGAGATGAAGTGGAAGCTTCATTTGAACTCTGATTTCTAGGAGTGGGAACAGGAGCCAAAGTGGGTGCTTGACTAGTGCTTGGATTTTCTAAGTTTGGATACAAGGGCATGGGAGGCCTAGGAGCCAGTTTACCAGCTTGAATAAGACAGTTTTCGGCTCTAATGGCAATGCTATAAGCCATAGGGATTGTTGTGCCTCCCATGGACTGAATTAACATAGAAATATCAGAATTCAAAGCTTTAAGGTAATATAGAAAAGCACCTCTGCTGTTGGCTTGATTGCCACTGGAATCCTATCCCAAGACCTTTGAAATCTGAAGTTGAAGTCAGTCAGCTGCTCATTGGGGCTCTCTTGATAGTTGTCAGCTGCTCCAAAAGAGACAAGTTGTCTCCCTTCTCTCCAAATTGCTCGTGAAGTGCAATACACAGCTGATTCCAGTTTGTGATAGAACCAACTCCAAGGCTCCTAAACCATTGCAATGCTTTACCCTTGAATGAAGATGCCAGTAATTTGACAGCCACTTGCATTTCATTGATTTCATGGATTGCACAAAGGTTAGCAATATCTTTAACATGATCACCTGGAGTAGTCTGATTTTCTCCGGTGAAGTAGGGAATGTTCTTCAAGGCCGCATAGGAACTGGATGTTGTGCATTGAGCAAGCAAGGGCTGCCTGTGAAGTTGACGTAGGGGTTGTTCTGAGCCATTCTAATTGGTCTTAAAACCCTTGTATACTGAATGAAAGGCCTGTCAGGTGGAGGAGTTGAGAGAGTTTTGTTTGGTGGAGATGGAGACCTTTGAATCCTTCTTCCTCTTTGCCTTCTTCTTGGAGATAACTGCAGGTATTCAAACAGCACTTCTTCTTCTCCAACTCTTGACCTTGTGGTGATTCTTCTCATGAGTTTTCAGGCCTGCACTGCTGAAACCAGTTGATTCTTCCCCTTGGAGTCGCCAGATACACAAATAATAGCTCTTATAAGCAAGAAAACTGCAGCAGATGCATATCAACTTTGCTGCAGTAAAAATGAGACCTCTAGTGTCCCACCGGGCGTGCCAAAACTGTTGTTGCAGACTCACAGCACCCCTGGATGCAGATCAGGCTTCTAGGTTGATGTTTAGGCATCCAGTGTGATTGCACAACATGGAATCCTTTCTCCAAGTGTGGGACTTGTAAAGATGAGAAAGGATTCTCCAGAGAAGGCTGGTTCCTATTCCTCTATTCAGATGCACACAAAAATGTAGAGGGTTTACTAAAACCTAATCTAACTTGCCAAGGAGACAGGGTAAGAAAATGCATAGAATAAAACCTAAACTACAAAGGTGATGCACCGAGGAATGTTAGACACTCGTTTTGCAAATTTAACACAGACCACATAGATGTAATACAAACACCATGCACAGGTAACCAAACTGCAATAAGAGATCAAAATGACAACAATGAATATATGAAAGGGTTGAAAATCAATCACAAACATATATATTATTGCTCAGGAGTCGATACAGTACATTGTAGTGGCCAAGAGGCAGAAGAAAAACTGGCATTACAATCCGTATGGGAGGTTTGAAAGCTCCACAAATTCTCTTGCAAGCAAGGGAAGAAGGGGGGATGCAAAACAACAATGTCCGACCCGTTAAAAGAGCTCCTCTTTACAATATATATGAAGAAATGAGAGAGGGAGAGAGAGGAAATCCAGAATCTGCCCAACCACTTCTTGGTAGCATTTAAAATCATCTCATTATGGCATGAAGCGGCGGATTCTCGGCAAAACGGCGGTTGTCTAACAGAGCGGCGAGTCGTCTCTTTGCATTAAAGTTGTTAGTTGAAGAATTACACGCTATCGAGACGTTTTCTTAATTTTCTCCTCCAAACTACACCAAAATGCAAGATTGACCCCTGTAATCATGTAGATAATTTCATGAGCTTTCCGTTGATATAAAGAACGTGCAAATCCGAGCTCTGGATCAAAAGATATGATGATCTCGAAGATTTAGGGCACAAAAGCAGTGAAAACGGATTTTTAAATCTCTTTTCCCGCTCGCCATCCGGACGACATGTGGCGTGCCTCTCAGTCATTGAGCAATTCCCTCTCTCCACCTTTTCGCGGGTTTTCTTGTGGGCCCCTTAAACTTGGACATGTGGCATTATTTCATTAGTTCGGATCGGTGCTCGAAAACTCGCCCCTTTGACTTTTTGGACCTTTTTCCTTGGCGACACGTGTCATGTTGTGATTTGTCCACGGCCATCTGCGGATTTTTGCGTCCACCGCGTCTTTGTCCCGGATGTCCCAGTCTTTGAAGTTCCTGTTTCCGATCCGCCCGAAATGGGCTTCTCGTCCATTTGTCCCAAATGTCCAAAGGTCTTTGCTGTGGGACAAAAACTTCCGAACGCCCTGAAATGACTTCCTTTGTTCTCAACGCTTTGCCTTTTCACGTCCTTCGGCGTCCTCACGGCCTAGATGTCCCATTTGCTACTTAGTACGAAAGTTCTCCATTTCGGCCGATCCGGCGGTTCAAGGCGTCCTCAAGGCCCAAATGTCCCAAATGTTAGTCGTTTTTCTTCTCCCTCGGACGAACCGGCTTCCGCGCCCTGCGTGTCCTTCGCGCACTTTTGTCCCGCTTGCTCCGGTAAAGGACTTGGACAAATTTTCTTTCTTTCGGCCGATTCGGGCATTTCGCGTCCATTTTCCCAGATGTCCCTTTTCTATTTGGGCCGCTTGGAGGCTTGGAGGCCGATCCGCGCCTTCCGCGTATAATTGTTCCAACTGTCCCAAAGTGGCGGTCTTGAGCAGACTTAGCCAATTTTACGATTTTCTCCCTGAATTAATCTACTTGCTTGGAACTGAAAACTCGATGCATGTTATCAAATTAACTCGGGGTGAAATTTGGATAATAGAATCCCTAGCTTCGGTGGTGAAAGATCCACACCTAGCTATAGAGGTTGTTGAGCACTCTTCGGTGGTGAAAGATCCTCCCTTTGCTATTTTGGCGCTCTATTCATATTTTTGGATCAGATCAATGAGAGTAATGAAACTCAGATTGAGTAAGAGGACAACCATTTTTCATCAAGGGTTTCGGTTTAGATTTGGAACATCTATTTTCTAGGGTTTTATCTACTTAGTTCTTGATTTCAGCATTGTTTTTAGGGTTTCAGTGTCCATTTTCAGATCTGGACGTTGGGATCATTTCTATATATTTAGTAGATGTTATTTCCAGAAAATCAGTTTTTATCATCGTATTCACATAGTTATGAATTTTTGAAGTTTTTCAATTTTTTTAGGGATTTCTAAAAATTCCTAACAAGTTATATATTACTCAAAAAATCAAAAAATATTTTTCTAGTCTTTGTTTTCACGTTAACAAACTCTCTATAAAATTCGTGTGATTGGGCAAGTATTTTGTAAGATATCTATAAATTTTGAGATTCGCTGCCCTAGTTGGTTCATGATAAATTCAGAATATCATTTTTGTGAATTTTTATTAATATTTTCAAATTTCAAGATTATCCCACAAGGGATATTTCACCCACTTAGACTTTTCTGCGCTTCCTTATAAGAAGTCTCACTCACACTATTACAGCAACAATTCCTAAATCATCACCAATGTCAAATTTCATGTCCTTCATATACGATTGACATTTCTCTTTGGTCTAAATCAAATCAAAATCAACATCACCACCAACCCGTCCAAGAGGCAAATCAATCTCCAAAACAACCTTTTCATTAGGCATTTCAACCTCTATATCGTAACCCAAAACATCTTGAACCTCTGCATGTTTTGAGTAATATCTAAAGCCATATCATCGAAGAAGGTAAAAAAAACTGGAGAATATGATTTTACTAGTTGTAACTTGTGATTGAAAATCGGGATGAAAAGACTACCATCCTCATCAAAATCAACATCCTTACTTATAGTTACATTTCTAGGAGAGATGTCAATGACTTTGTATTCTTTTGATTGCTCACTATATCACAATGGTGAATTTCTTTTTGATGCGCATATCCTGTTCATTGCAAACTTGATCTAGAACATGAACATGTCAATACAACCAAAGATTTCAAAGAAATGTACCTTTTCTTTCTTTACGACCAAGCCTTATGTGGCATGATTCCTGGCAATAGCTTGGATGAGCTTCTATTAAGACTATAGGCAATTGCATTTATCGCCGCCATGAGCTCCCGAGCTAACTCTTACCCTTCCATTGCATGCTTAGAGTCATTTCCTTCACCACTCGATTCCTCTTCTCAACAACTCCATTTTGCTGTGGCATTTACGGGAAAAAAATGGTCTTTACACTTCTTTTGCACGAAAATTAGCAAATGCTTTGCTACAAAACTCACCGCCATTATTGGTACTTAGCAAATTAATTTTCAAACTGGATTTAACCTCTACAACAACTTTAAGACCTGCTTGAATTTCTCCAACACCTCACTCTTGTGTTCGAGACATTAAACCCACATCCTTATATAATTATCAACAAACATTAGGAAGTATAAAGCACAATATATAGTTTTTACCTTCCTTTGAATTACCAAATGTTTTTACCGTCATTGGACTTCGAGACAACAGGTGGCTCTCCATGCCATTTCCTATGTAACTTGGTTTCTTGTTTTGTTTTCCCTCAAAACAGGATAAAACTACTTGTTTCTCAAAATCTGAAATGAAGGCAGACCAGCAATCATATTGTATAGACATAATATTTTTACAGTCCATATGATAAACAAAAGAGCTTATGTGGTGTCCCCGAGATTTCACCACCAAATCTGCATGATTACCCCTTTTAAATTTTTCGTTCTTTTCAAAGTAATGGGGTTGTTTGTGCTTGTTTTGCACATTTGCAATTGTTTATTGCTCTAAGATATCCCCAGAGAGTCATAAAAGCCAAATTAGACAAATACGCATATGCTAAACTCACTCTATCCCTCCGCCAAGTTTTATCTCGAGACATAAGATAAGATAAATATATTAATGTCCAATGAATGACTAGAAAATTAGGTCAATGGGATCATGCAGCCCAAACAATATACAAAGTGAGAGCGGGACAACTCAAAGCGAGTTCCCAAAAACAGAAAAAAGAGAAGACAAAGAAATGAAACCCGAAGCCAATACCCCCATAAGGGGGCAATGTGGCAAGCAAATGAGGACCAAGGTCTAATCGAACCAGTAGCTACACCCCTCCTAACATTAGAGGCCGACGAAAAGAAGCTTTTGATGGATCGACAACCCGAAGGAGGGGCGAAAACCTCCTTCCTGCTTTGAGATCTCAAACTCGACGCGGCGGCTGGGGGACGAATGGATCCAGGAATCTATCCTGCGCTTTGGTACATGTGTGCATCCGATTCTGCTGGCAATGATCGAGGGAAGTGTGAAGGTCCAACCAAGGACGAACCGATCTATGACCGTATCTCGGGTCGAAAGGCTCCGTCGCTTAGTTCCTTCACTAGTGGGTAGAATCGGAAAGAAGGTTGTAATTCATCTTGTGGGGATGACTCTCGGAGGGGGATGAAGAATCTGGTCTCGGAACAACAAAGACTCACGGATGTAGAGGGCAAGACACCACTGGTCGATATATCTAAAGAAGACCGGGAGAGTCTGAATCCCTCTGAAGAGACAGTGAAATCGTCCTCTGATCTCATAGTATATGGGGCAGTGGAAGATGAAATGAGTCTTTGTCTCCACCTCATGAAGGCTACAGAGCCTACAAAGTCTATCATCCCGATCAATGTGGTGATCAGTCTCGCACCGAAGTCTGTGGGAGCCGACTCGAAATTGAAGAGGTAACAAAGGGCATGCATCCAAGTGGCGAGAAGGTGTGCGAGGTCGGATGATGAGTCCATCTCGATTTCAAGAAAGTGCTCGCATAAAAAGACATCTTAGGGTGCAAACCCCTCAGGGTGGTTCACCCAAGTAGTACAGATGAAGCTCCTGTAGATATCCTCCGGGATGGACTCATTCAACACTTGCTTGGTGGGCAAGAGATGACCGGGAGCATTTAGAGAATCTTCCATTGGAAGGGGAGATGATCAACGGATACCAGTTATCAGAGTCCAACAAGGCAGAAGTCTCAGAACCAACAACGGCCCTTGACTTGGGCAATACTCACAAAGGAACAATAGGCGAGATATGGATACTGTTCAATTCTCCTTCGGGAGATCACCAAACTTCACGATACGGTGAAGAAAGGATGATATGTCAAATATAGTCTCAAAATGGAAAGGTCGGGCTCGAACTCTACCAAAATAATATTTGGGGGACCGTCTATTTGCATATATGAAACGGAGAAGGAGGAGACTTGAATCCTCTCGGGGAAGCCCAATTGTGTCTAAAAGGAGGGGCCCGGACACAATGACTCCATAAAGAAGAAAGGGGGCGGATGAGGAGGTCATAAGAAACATCTTGGAGGAGACGTCCTGGAAGTGGTGCGGAAACACTTGTCTCTCGAGAATGGCAAGAGATCCATACCCTTTGTTCACTCTCGGCCAAGAAGAGCATGCCTCACACTAAATCTAGGCCCCGAGAACTAGACTGAGGAGTAGGTGTATGTATTAGTGATTTCAACCCTTTGCACAGCAAAGAAGAAATGGAGGTGTGATGTCTTTCAGCAGTTGCAAGACCATGACCTTGGTCTTACATCATGTTTGACCGTCAAATGCCGAAGATCACATAATAAAGCAAGTGCATCATTTATCTCTCAGAAGCCCTTGGGAAGAGGCGAGTAAAACAATATCGTTTTACTGAAATAGGAGAATAAAAATCAAGACGTGGTGAAGAAGGCAAATCCCCCTAGGGAATGTTATCTTGAAGAAAAGATTCCAAACTCATCAATGTAAATGCCAAAGAGGGTGATGAGCAATGGGCACCCTTGTTTAAGCCGAATGGTGCTCTGAAGAGGACTGGAAATCCATGTGTAAAAAACAAGACGCCAAGGATGACTTATAAATTATTTTAAAAATAGATTGAGCTAAAATTGGAGGATTTAGGTTATATAAAGCACTTCACCCCATCATTATTTCCACAAGAACATTCAAACTGGGGAAAATTGTTTTTAAAGAAATCAGCTAATTGGAGAAATTCTTGAGCAATTTGCCCCAATTGTTTTGTTTTGTTTTATTTCTTTTTGTCTATGTTTTGGTTTGTTTTCTCCAAAAAAAGCAATTCGTAGCATATTATTCTTGGCCGATCTTTCCCGTGCCTAGGGTTATGAAAAGCTATCCAAGTATTTTTAATTACTAATCTGTCTACTGTGCGATCAAGAGCTCATGATTCTTTGAGAGAAAATTGCAAGAAGTCGCTTGGTCCAAAAAGGTGCAAAAATAGATTTTGTGAAAATAAGAAAAATATTGCCATCAATGCGTAGAGCTCGAGAAGATATGCACTTTTAGAGAAAACATTACCTAAAACGGAGCCACGGAATGAAAGTTATGGCACATGCAAGTTTTTTGCTACATCTTCCTGGACCCTTTCCAAAAATGGAAAATTTTATTCTACACCAAAAATCCAAAAAGGAAAGAAATGCGATCTTCATGCCACTCACAATTTTCAAAGTGCGCTTCCGCGTCCAATTTCTATGTTGCCTTCAAAGTGACGAATTCTCACACAATTTTAAATGCGAAGTCACAATTGATATTAAAGAAGAGAAAATCTTCTTTTGATTTTCAAAAATATTCTATTGATATTAAAGAAGAGATTCAAAAATAGTAAACATGATTGTTGTGGCATGATGCTTAGAACCTAAACTATGAGACTAATGAAAACTATAGTCGAGAGAAGCACATACCGAAAAGTAGAGATATGTACAAGACATGACAATTGTAACATTCCCATTTCAAGACATTAGAACAAGGGAATTTTTTTATTTTTTTATATATATAACGCCTCTCTGCTCCAATTTATGTAATTGAACACACCGACCAAGTTTTAATAATTTTTCCCCGTCCAAATAACGTAATTTAGAACACAATACTTTTTAAAACCAATGTTCTCTGTTCGCATATTTATAATATGGAACACACATTCAATGCCGTTCAATCATATAACATATACCATTTCTGCTGTGATGACTCGAAGAACTACCAATCTCCCATTTCATGGCTCGGAGTTTCAACGATCTCTCATCTCATGACTTGGCTACTTACCGATCCTTCATGTTAATCCATGCATTGTATACTAAGTATACTTAGTTCTCTTTACCGTTTTAGGTTATCGAAGTGTTCCATTTAAGAGGCCTATCGAATATCATTACCGATATTCATCGAAATCCCGCTTCTTAAACCAGGTGATTAGGACAACGCAACCAAGAAACTTGCGATACTTTGGACAAATAGTTTCACATGCTTAGCATGATCATATTCCTAGATGTTATACACATCAATGGAATACGTCCTTCACCTCACTTCATCTGTTATCTAGAATGGTCTTTTCTGATCTTTGTCAGTCCTCTCGTCTAAGGTTAAACTTCAACCCAAGATAGCAATATGAAAGAGTATAGGGAGGCACTCGTGGTGACTAAAGGTACGCAGACATACTTTGTCGACCCTAGTCGACTGTGTGTGTCTAGTTACCTTTAGTCTTCCTGAGTCACTCCGTATACAAGGTCACATTCCTAACTTGGTCCAAAGTAACTTGGTCCAAGCTTATGTAAACTTTGATGATTCGATTCGGAAGGGCGTTGTAACATGTCAGCTGTAACATTGTGTCGTCATGAAGGCCCCGTCTTCATGAAGACATCATATTGCAGTTGGCGTGTGCCAATGTCCTACGGAATCCTCCCATCAAGGGTTACACATCCAGCTAAACGTGTGATTAGATTCTTAACTTTAATTCTATTAAGAATGAGTTTCAGCAACCGTGTTGATCCTCTAACCTCACTATTCATTACAGTTGCATAGCTAGAAAAGACTTAAATTGTCTCATAGCTTAATATACATTCACCCTTCCTTACCGAAGGATTGCATATTTTCATCTTAGTTCTTTAATTTAAGCTTCGGACTTACAGTCCACTATAGCTTAACGTAGTAAGATCAACTTACTAAGCTTAACCAAGTTTTATTCGCATTCGATTTTAAATTCAGAATTCCAATAATTTAGGCGTTATTTGAATGAGGCCTATTCCCAATTGAGTGTACTCATTTATTCGCTATAACCTTACTTCGATTAAGGTTTGTTATGAGGAAGTATTATTCTTCATTCAAAATATCCTTTGGGCAAGACATCCCAAGGAATTTTATTGAAATACAAATACAGAATTTCATTTGTCCCTTCATTAATATTCATTAGTTTATAGTCTAATTCGAATATTATTTATGCAAGAGTTCGTATTTATTTTACTCTTTTACTAATGTCAATTTGAAATCCATATTGACCTAAGTATTAATTAATTGCATGTTCCAACTTAAAAGTTGTATTTAAGTAAGGAATAGACATTATGTCCCTTTAAATCTAACAACCATCATTTGAATAAGTCCAAATTCAACGAATAAAATTATATTCTCAATCATATTCAAACAGTTCCAAGGTGGTACAACCATTAAAATAACACACCTTCTCCTTTTACTCATTCCTTAAGATTAAAATTTATACATTTTACAAGTCCATACAACCAGACTTCATTCATGCCAAACAACATTAACAACTCGAAAAGAAAGAAGAATACAACTTTTTCTTTTCCATTCCTCGGAGAAGAATAATAAAATCTCAGAAAAGATCCATCCCTTAGTTAATCAGAAGAAGCATCATAAAACAACATGTCTTCATTTTTACTCACGGAATCCATCTGCAAAATTTACTTGCGTGTCGGCATATTAAGCACTTATCATTAAAATGAGGTGCTCTTGATTAACTGTCTCAATAAAAGAACTCTACTTTTATGAAACGTTTCTGAAATTGAGATGGACATCATCTATGCATTAAGTGCCAATAAGGATGAATAATTTAACAACCAAATCCCAATAATTATCATCACAATCAGATAATAAGATTTACTAACAACTTTTTCCCAAATAATTACTGTAAACACGCAACACTTTATTCACATTTCCTTACTATTTTCTTCCAATAACGCAAGGAGTTCATTCCAGATTTAGACAATTACTACCAAGAGTATTTTCTCTAAATAGTTCCAGATTAAAAGCATCTGTAAGAACTGATACACACACACACACACACACACACACACACACATATATATATATATTGATGTTCTAATGCAATTATTGTCAACTCCATTCCCTCATTATAGATGGGATTCCAAAGAAAGAATTAACTAAATTTTTTAAATAGAACTCCTTCCCTTTTATACTACTCATTTAATTTCAACCAAATCAAATGCAGAAGAGAAAGGTAGTCATACACCATGACAACACTGGTGTTATTTCCCAGAATTCAACAAACAACATAGTACTTCTTTCAATTCAGAAAGGAAGAAAAACAACAGATAAAATGTAGTTGCTTACGCCGAAGGCAGTAGGAAATTCATTCAATATCAAATAACAGAATTTCAACTGGATAAGAGAAGAAAATAATTATTACTTCCGATTACCCACTCAATAATCTCTTTCTTTTCATCACAACCAAACTGGACGATTTGAACAAGAAGAGATAACAATCAACGATAACAGTCAAGGAGAGAGAACAATTAAAGTCAATAATCGAATGAAAGAAGAAGATTCATATTACCTCTTCTCATTGCTTAGCCGAGTATCAACTATTTAGTGGACACCCTGTTCCAATAGGGTGATTCCTTCTAAACAAGTCTAGTTCAGTATTCATAACTTACTAACTACCATTCAAGGAAGTATGCCAGAATTCATTTTGCATTTGACCCACAAGTATCAATAACAATGGCACCTCCAATAAAATCGTTTCCTTTAATTATTCACCAAAACGGACATTTCCATCCAGGTATGAAACAAGTAAGAGTGTACAAAGCAAGACAACAAAATCATGATTTCACCGTAATAATAAAAGGAATCGTTTTTCAAACACCAGAGTAAGAAATCAATTTGATTCAGTTTTAATGAAAAAAGTGAAGAAGTTTAGACTGCAGTTCATATATATATATATATATATATATATATATATATATATATATATATATATATATATATATTCACCATCGAATTCAAAGAAGAATAAAATGATAAGCTCTATTCCATCCAACAAATAACCAGATTACTCTGTTCAGGTTTAAGTAAATCATTCCTAAAAATCATTCATGGGTTTCAAACCAAATAAGGAGACATTGCATCGTTTTACATCAGGCAAGAGTAAGGACAATTCATTAAATCCGATGTCCCTAAAAGGATTCGCATCCCTTACACTGTAATACGATAAGAGAAACAGTTCACACAACAGTTCTATCTAAACATTCTCACGGTTTTTCAAAACCATTGCACATACAAAACTTAGGAAACAATTTACACATCACTGTTGCCTTCATCAAATCAAACCCATAATGGGCGATAAAACCGAATACCCATTACTGTCAAAATTCAAACAGCAAAGATAGATTTCATTTCATTTACCCTTTCAATAAAGAAAATACCCGTTTTCTCTAGTATGCATCAAGAAAATACCCAAATCGTATTTATCTTCAAAAGACAACTCAACCCAGAAATCACATCAAAACATATCAACATTTTTATTTTACAAAAACACCCAATATAAGAGCAGAGTTCTTTTAATGAAGACGCTTAACAAAGAGCAAAACAGTTTAAAGAAAAGAGCCTAACATGCCTGTATTTTTTGGTTAGCTCGTAGAAGATCACAACCAAGCTTCTTCCAAATTTCTTCCCTCCAACAAGTTATCAAACTAGATCTCTTAACTTCTTCCACGTTTCCACAGACTCAGAAACCACTCGGAGAAAGCGGTCGAACCGACAATGGCCGGAAGCAAACTTGCAGGCTCAAAAGAGCAACAAAAGAAATGCAGAGCAAAAACTCAAAACCCGAATGAACAACAATAACCCACAAAAATTCCTCTTTCTTCTTTCCAAGGCGGGCGGGTGTCAAAACCAAGACCATTAATGCATTGAATGCATTACTTTTTCCTCTTTCTCCACGCCACCACCGACTCAGGTTTGGCGGCCTTTTTCTCACAATTTTTGCTTGAAATTCGAATTTAGTAGCATGGTTAATTAGGAGCCTCTATCTTCTCTGCTCCCGCCAAACTTGGCATTTAAAACTTCAAGGACATCATTTAATGTCCTTCATTAAATTTAAAACCTTCCCTTCTTATCCTTTCATCGACATGTATCCATAGGTCCCCTCCTTAGGTTAACAATAGTTTAGGTCACATTGTCCATAGTTAGGTTTCCATCTAGGTCGCAAATCATTAGGATTTGCAATAATTTCCATCCTCTTAATTTATAAAATCCTCCTAGGATAGTTATTAGGTCATAGGTTAGAACTTAACCCCAGTATTTTACTTAATAGGTTCCAAATAAGTTTTACCAACTTACGTTCATAACTAGTATAATGCAGGACGTTCCGTCCAACACACATATCTATACCTTGTTCACTTGCATCAAAACTCTTACTGCCTTACGCTTTCCGGCGTTACAATTTGTATGTATTTCGGAAATCGAATCTTTCCATTGGCAGCATGGTGCCGAGTAATTATACCTGTAACCAGGTTCTTTAAAATTTACAACAATCTCCAGCCTGGTTCCAGACTTCGTTCTAATTAGAAAGTAAATCGACAAAGTGACCACAAGGAAGGCCGAAGCATACCTTGGATCAATGGAATTGATTCAAGGTGTGCTGTCAACAACAATATGAGTTCATCAAATACAAAAGCAAGTCTGCAGTTTCACACTTTGCAAAACACAAGTTATAATGACCTCCGTCCCAAGTAAACAAGTTACAGTAAGCAAGGGTTCAGATCAGTAACACATTCTTTTTAAGATTAAAAGATATATCTTAACATAATAATCCTCATTTCCACAGTTACAACATCACGAAAAGAGGTTATCATAGTAGCTTCTAAAAATCAAGACGTTACAACAATTATGCTTAAAAAATTGTCTGTACAATAAAACTAAGACATAAATGAGAGCACAGATCAATGTTTGTTTCCCTTTGGATTGGCCTGGGGAAAATGTTATTTCACAGAGAAAAATTGCAAGTCATCATCTGTTCTGCTTTTGGGGAGTTGGCTAACTCTGTGGGTGCTGTGTGCTCAGGCACTTTGACCAGTCTTCATTTGATAACTGCAGATTCCATTTTTATATTGTTAGATGAAATTCCAACAACCGAGACAGGAGATGTTGGCCTCTTAACTGCTGGCCATGATGCACTTCTTTGACATAGACGATTTTCCTTGTCCACTAGTCAGGTTCTGCTCAAGAAGTTCAATCACTGAGCATTTTGATTGGTAAGCTAGGCAATGTGAGTAGTAAGATTGACAAAAATCATCATGATTTCTATGAACACTGACAGTCACGTGGTGAGTCATGATTTCAACAAATACTTGCATTTCATTTGATGATAGTGAATGGTAAGGTTGTTAGATGCTGTTGTATCTGTTATGGGTTGGTCAAAAGGCTTAGCTTTTATGGAAACCTGATGGGGTATCCCTTGGGTCAGGGGATTGTGTATATTTGCCTCTTAAACACATTATCATCAGCTTGAAGAGCACGATAGATATTTGAAAGATTGGGCTGAGGAAGATTTATACATGGGAAAAATGCATGGGGATTGTAAAATTTTGTATTTACTGATTGATATTGGCATGCTTCTAGAAATGATAGCAAGTGTTTATTGGCACAAAAACATCATCTTGATGGTAGAGATCGAATTGGGCAGGCTGCTGAAGAGGATTTGTAGGTGGTACATAAACAACAGTTATGGCTCTTGGAAAGTGTTAGAGGTCCCTGGAATCACGACATCAGGACATGCAACAGGTTGTTTTCTAGGATATATTCATACTAATCCATTTAGATAGTGCGCAAAAGGTAGAACAAGGCATAACATATAGTGCACAATAATTACATAATAGAAACAATTAAGGAAGATATAGCCATGAGAAGGGAATAAGTAAAAATAGACTGGTATTTGTATTACCGAATCAAGAACTCAGACATGAACTCAAAATGGAAACTAAGATCACTATTAAGGATTCAAGATCAACCTTTTGCGCAGTGGACTTACATGATTTTATACAATGTGAGGGGACTGTTGAGTTTCCAGTTACTTGTTCTTCTGTTCCTTGACAAAAAGGCTCTTGCATTCTCTAACCATGCTTAAAGAGCGTTACATATTCAATAGTTTGTCTTTTATATACTTAGCCATATACCTTAGGAGTTGCGCAATAACCAAAATATATTCAAGTCAGCTTTTAAAACCCTATTTACTCCCAACACTTCCTGGACTTAAACAACTGTCTCGTCCTGAGACAAAATATGCTTCGACTATCTAGGAGGTACTCTACTTTGTTGTTCTAGCCTTTGTCTGATGCGGATTGTGTTGTGCACTGAGACAATCTGCTCGCAGTTGGCATAAAGGATGTTGTTTACCGGTTTTCATCCTCTGTGCACTACTTAACTGCCCTTTTGGGTTTTTAATTAAGTAGACTTTCCAATAGACTGCCCTTTTAGGTTTTCAATCTGCGGAAACTCCCTCATAGATCACCCTTTCAGGTTTTCAATCTATGCGGGTCTGCTTATAGATATCTAAACAAAATTTGCACAATGAAACTTCAAAAATTGTTACCTGCCGCAAAATTGTATTACTCCTTAGCCTATTTCTGCTGCTCTAACTGCTCGGTTGGTGTAGGTTGTAGTTGTATTGCTGGAGTGGAGGATGGAGGTGGTAAAGCTTGCACTACCTTGATTCTTCGGAGCATGATATGAGGGATGACATACTTCAGATTGTTCTTCATAGTCTTCGTAGTTGGTAGGAAGAGTTCCAGATCTGTTTTATACACATTCCACTCAGCAAGAGCTTTCATTTACTTTGCCAAAGTAGGTTACAACTATGACAAGCCTGCATGCCTTCAAACAAAGCATCATCTTTTGCATGGTTTTTAAACGTGTTAGGGCACGTTAGCTCCCAGTCACGATATAACTCGTTCTTGGAACTTCAAACACAGTGGCTAGGTCAAAACGACCTTAGGAGCAACATATTTTTGAGTTTTTAACACGGTTTTGGTAGAGGGGAATTAAAATCGCGAATTTGGACGAATTTCCTATGTCAGCTTGATATTCGACGAATTTTGGATTTTTTGCCTTTAAAATCGGCGAATACGTTGACTATATATATATATATAATTTATTTATGCATTATATTTGAATATTCATTCTTGTGGAGGAGCTAAGTCCTCAGTTGCTGCTGCTAAAATGGATTTAAGGGGACCATTTGCTGTGTTTGATTACCTTTTTAGCCTTTTGAGGATATTTTTGCCAGTTATGGTTTTTACTTTTGAATTAGATATGGCTACGAACGACCCTCATACTGTATCCGGTTGTATCTGACACGGCTCAATCAGACCTTGTTTTGCCCATTGTAACTGTACAATTTGAGTAACAATAGAAACACAATGTTTCTTCAGTTTCAAGGCATTTGGGTTCCTTCAGTGCACGAAAGGACATCTCCCAACATGATATAAAGGAGGCACACTTTCATTGAGGGGATCGGTGATCAAAGATGTTGTTAAGTTTGTTGTAGGATTGAAGTGAAGGAATAGAGAGAAGCTGTGTGAACAAGATAGTAGGACACTATAGTACTTGTCCTATTACTCTTTGTAATCATCTTTGGCCATAAGAAGACATGAAGCTGGACAATATGCCACTTCCTACTAGTTTTTAACTTTTTGCCCAACTTGGGGTTATCCAAACCAAAATCTCTTGTCCTTGTGATCTTCATGCTTCATCTTTGTTGTTCATGTTGTATACATTCATATTTCAGTACTGTTATGTTTCCAACATCAAATTATACTTATTTTAAGTTTCACTAAGTATTTAGAATTGTCATTTTGAAGTAAATTGAAGTAGAACAGCATGCTATGATTTTGTGAATTTTGTTCGAGTCATAAAGCTAGGAGTTTACATATCAAATGCACAAACATAAACAAATGAAAACATAGTATGTTGTTACGGTTCCTCACATTCGATCATCTTCCATATTTATTTGGCAATTTTTTAAAACACACAAAAGGCATTGGTTTCAAGCTAATAAATAAAATGTGATACACTTGGTCTAAGCCTTGGCAACGACGGTCAATAAATTGAGAAACCTCTCAAAGTAGAAGAGAAACTTAAGAATTTTGGTCTTGGGTACATAGGAGAAACTTCTTAACCCACCATGGGTCCCACTTTATTAAAGTAGACATATATGCAAAACAACCTACTCAACATATAGGCGAGCCTTCTTGTCACACAAAGTATTTGTTGCAATTAGTGTGGTAGTAAAGGTCATGATTCTAGTAATTGTTGGAATGTCCATCCTTGAAAATTGTGTGGGAAGTTCAACGCGACAATTCCACATCTATGTGACAAGGTTCACCGCAGTTGTTTAGGGAAAAATTGAAATTCGGCGAATCTAATCTGAGTGACCAAAACATTGTTGAAAATCGTTGTAGTTCATACAAAATTCATGCTTAGCAGAGGAGTCGTCTAGGGTCTGCAATGGTGGCTTCTAAGCTTCATCATGGCCGGGAAGCTGAGCGTTGTGGTGGGTTGTGGAGTTTGGCCTGATATAACCTCAACGTTAAAACCTCAAACCATGAATCTGCCATTAAAGGAACCTGCAAAATATTGAGACTAACACCAAATGCATACGTGATACTCGATCCTTGCAGGGGTAAAATCGCGGAAACCCTATTTGGATTTCATTGCACTAGACAGGGAACTCGTGGAAAAAACCTATAATCCGTGACATTGCATATTGCCTTACGTTTTGAAAAATCCGTGACATGCATTTCAAGGTATGATTTTTAATATTCTAATAATTTTGTTTTGTGTAAATTTTAATGTTTGTATTTTTATTTCGGTTTTGTTTACTTTTTTATTTTGATTTTATTCTTATTAATGTTTCTAAAGTTTCATTTTTATTTTTAAAATTAATTAATAATTTGTTATTATTTATCTTTTGCAAAAAAATAGTTTTGTAAGTTTTATATAACTTTAAATTTTAATTTTATCTATTTTTTTATATTCTATATATTTATTTTAAGTTATATATAATTATTTTAATTTTTAATTTTATATGTTCGAATTTAATGGCGATTTTTTTCCCGAACTTTATCCATGGCGAACTTGAACCGAATTTTTCCTCGTCAAACTTGAATTCAAACTCGAACCTTGTGACTTAGTTCCACATGTTGGTGCACTAGCTTCTCTACATAGAGGTCTTCAAATCAGTAAACATAAATTTTCGGATGGGCCACTCCTCTCAAGTGGAAGGAAATCACTTACGCTCTCAAAATTTCCTATGTTCATAGAAATTAAAACTAGGAGAAATGGGGACCATTACTTCTCAAGGAAAGGGCAAATGATCCAAGTGACGATTTGGGACATTCGTGTGTGATGAGAATACTATAAAAACTTGTACATTACTTGTACCTCACTTTGTTGGGGTCATATCTCCTAGCCCGTTAATATGAATTACAAACTTTAATATGCGTCGGTAAGCTCATCAAACGAACTTTAGTCTAGATGTCCTTTGTAGATGCTTTTGGCAATTATGTGGTGCATCAAAGTTTCAAACCAATGTTCTGTGGTCTCAAAAATGCTCGAAGGCCCTAAAAACACAATACAAAAAAAGGTATAAGAATACTTAAAAATTGTAAAATTGTGTCCTTCTTATGGGAATGCTTGTTGTATGACTCTTCACATTCCAAGTTGAATCACTTCGTATTCTATTTTTAGACTATCCACTTCCTTCTCAAAATAGATATGAAGGCACGGGCAGCTGAATTTAAAAATAGGAAAATGGAGAGCATAGTAAGAAGGAATAGAGTCTTGTAGCTTCTCATCTCTTCACATGGATTGCTAAACATGCTTTAAACTTGTCAAAACTCGTTGAATAATCCCAAGAACTCACCATTATTTCTGCAGACGAGTAACCATCCCATCACTTGTGACACAAGTAATAGGGTCAGACTCGCGAGTAATGGTGAGTAATTACTCGCAATTCCTTGTGAGTCCGAGTCTATTACTTGGCATTACTCGGCTGCTCCTGATTGTTAAACACAACCACATTCACTCAGCTGTCATTGCCATATCTAAGGAGTAAAAGGTCTCATAGACTGCAATGTTGCAGCTGTTTCAAAACAAACCGCCTGCTGGTTTTTAAGCTTGCATAGTAGCCTAACTACGATTTCCTTATGTTTCAGGTTATTCTTTTTCGCAGTTGGGAATTCCACCTTAAACGTAATCCTTACTTTATCTTTTGGTTCTTGTAGAAGGGTTATCAGTCGTTTGAATAGCACTTTAAACTTGAACCCCCTTAAGGCTCTCTGTTGAGTAAACTAGTTATCAACAATTACACCTCCTAAGATTGTTCCTAGTCATTGGCACAACGTGCAAATAACCGCATGGGTTTTAGAAGCTAGAAGAAGACTGAATAATAGAGCAAGTTACATTCGTAGACCATAGTCTTTCAGCATTGTAATTTATCCTCTTTTTAGTCTTAAACTAAACCATTGTACTCTTTTTTGGTTGAAAATTAATAGAAAATATACTAATGTGTTTTCTACATTCATTTCTCATGTCATTTAACAATGTTTTACATGTTATTTAAGTTTATTTTATGAATTTAATATATTTTTTAAGTAGGATAAAGTCACCGAGTAATTGTTGACTCTAGAGTCCAAGTCAAAATTTTGGGCTGCTGAGTCCTTGTTTTAAAACTACGAGTGCTACCATTTGTAGTATCCAGAGCAAAGAGCAATAGCTTCACATCTCTTGTCAGAGAGTGCTACCTTCTATCTGTAGTAGCACAGGAGAAATACCTCATATCTCTCATTGTCATTCATAGATATATAATTATTGTTAATAATGACAACGAGGGGTTCATACTCTTTGTCAAGAGGTCTAAGTAAGTATTCCACGGCTCTTCATTATAACAACAAGATGTGTGAATATTGAATAAAGACATGGCCATGACTGTGAATAATATGCATTGCTACCTTCGGAACTGATCATATTGTCAAAATTTGCTTTTGCTGACTATATGTGGGGAAGAAGTTGGTTTTGCAAATATCTGCCAGAAGTTGAAGTCATATTGATTACTTAATATTCATGTGCAGTTATAATTTGTTCCACATCGAAGTTCTCTTTTCTTTTCGGTTGCAGTTTTGATTTGTTCCACATCGAAATTCTCTTTCTTTAATTTCTGAGATGTGGTTGCAGTATTTGGATTTCTGATATTTCTTACATTTGGGATGCAGGATGGATTTAGAGACGACTCGGTGAGAATTATAAAGGACATTCAGAAAAACCGAGGTGATTGTCAGGTACACTCATTTTTTGTTTTATTCTAAACAGTTAGTATTCGACTTCAGTAACTGGTAAAGCTGTTAGCAGGCTGTTCGCTTCTCTCTGCATTGATCTCGAGAGGGACCTACAAGTGATTTTTTTTAATAAAAACTTGATTTTGCGCTTGCTTTTCTTATACCTTGTTAATAGTTTTGTGTCATGCTAGATTGTTGTTATCTGAGTTTGATTTCTGAAGGCCATTTCAGTAATATTCATTAACTGTAATCTCTCTGCACTAAATTCATTTTGAATAAATGGATCTTGCTATATATGGTAATGAAGATTACAGGAAGAGGTTGATATTGTCTCTAATTTACAAGAAAGATGAGAGGGCTTGTCAATAGCTTAATATGTTCAAGTTTTGTATTTTTTGTTTTTCCTTTGTTATTTGACAGTGATAAAACATTCTTCTATTGACTAGTCCATTTGTTTTAGCCTTCAAGTCGTGAATGTATTGTTTTATAGATCAGCAACATATTTCTATTTAACTCTTTGAAACTGTATGCAAGGATCTTTTATCAGAGCCAAGCTTATGTTCTCCTGCTATGTTTCTCCCTTTTGTTGATAGTTCATTTTCCTTTTCTTTAATGGAAGTGGGGCTTCCATCCCCAATGCCCATTCAGGTGGGGAAAATACACAGAGATGATAGCATGGGCTTTTAGTATTTTACCATACCATTCTCAAGTAATGTTTTAATTATTTTACATGTAAAGGTCTAAAATAAAATGAAACTATGCATAATCCAGATTTAGATATAAACAATAAATCAGGTTGAAATCACGCTGAATCATGATATTTATTGATTTAGAAAGGAAAGTGCAAGATTGCAAGTAAGGAAAGACCCAGCCTGATTATACTACTATTGACTGTGTTGAAAACTTAGAATCTGGGAATAGGATCACAACAAACTCAGCCACAAATCCAAAAAATTTTAATTGCTTGAAAATGCTGTATGGGAAAGGTTCACCCAGCGAGAACAAGTTTGGCCATGAATGTGTCCTGTGCCACCGAACTTGACCCTTACTGATTGTGCAAACTCCTAAAGCGTGTTCATCTATCTTTTCTTTTGGCCATTTCGCTCAGTATATTTATGTTGCTATGTGACATTCTAGAATTTACTTCTCCTTGGATCAAACCTTAGAAACAACTCAGACAGAGAGATAAGTCCTTGTAGCCTGAACCAACCTCTCACTCGTGGCTGAGAAAAAGCGCTGCACTACATATCAATAGTATCAGAGCTCATGTAGTTGTCCCCATGCAAGTGAAGTGTATGTGTTTTACTCATGATCCTATATGCTCAATCAATGCAACTATGAGTAATCAAATGCAACTAGGAGGATCCTACTCTTGGCACAAACTTGGCAACATGCAGCACTAACGTGAGGGTAGAGGAGACAACAAGGGCAAGTCGTGTGCTTTGGCAAGTAATACATAGTTTTTACATATAGAATAAAGCTCATGGACTGCTCTTGGCAGACTTAGGATGTGTATAACCTTTGTGAATAGTGATCTCCAAGGTTTGCCTTATAATACTTTTGTTGAATTCCCTGTGCAAGCCGACCCGAAAGTCAAGGCTGATCTAATGAAAGTGCATAAATTGTAAAGATGACCCTGTTGAATATATAACAAACCATTCGGTTCTGGGCAGTTATAACTGATAACTGTTTTGTAACTATGTAACCATCATTACAATATAAATAATACTCTACCTGTGACATTTGAGCAGTTCAGTTTGCTTTCTCTGAATTCTTTCTTCTCTTTGCATATGGTAACATTGGTATCAGACTGTCCAAGGTTGTAGTTCGAAGAAGCCTCCAAGAGGCACAAACTGGAAATTCGAGGAAGCCCTAACAGGGCACGAATTTGAAAATATATGAAGGTATTTGGAGAAAATACAGTCGCAGTCAGGAAATACAGAGTCCGAGGAAGCCCTTGAAGGTCGAAACTACAAAGAGAAAGATCGTTTTTAGTTCTTGGCGGTCGCTGATTTTATGGTTCGCAAATGTGTTTTGAAGGAGGTTATTGGCATTCGAGGTAAATTGCGGGAAAACTTCATGGAAAGTCTGCAGTCGTGAGGGCAGAGTGCACAAAAGTTGTGCCATCATAGAAACAAGCATATACACAGTCACGGTTGGAAAAAAACCAGTCGCGAGGGGCAGAAGAAAAATCGTGGTTCGAGGAAGTTAGGATTAGAGGCGAAGCGGATAAGTGGTTCGAGGATGTCAGGATTAGAGGTGTCGTGAATATCTAATGCCGTGTGAATAGTCAAAGATTTCCGTCGCCGGGAGGAAAACGTGAGGGTAGAGGAGACAACAAGGGCAAGTCATGTGCTTTGGTAAGTAATAATATTTTTAATATATGCAAATATAGTTCGAAGCAGTTCGAGGGGTGATTTGCATGTGAGTAATTAATTTAATAATATTTGCTGGAGTAAGTCACATATTAATTTATTATTTCCGTTACTTTGGAATAATAAAATGGCAAATATTTCACACTTGACTTTGCTGGAAATGAGACTATTTTATGGAGCCATAAGATTTTAAGGCAAAATTTTGTGATTGTGATAAAATAATCATGGGTAGCTCGACGACAACTTTGCAGATTATGACCTTCATTGGAAGTAGGAGTCAGTTATCGATGTCGGATGGCACTGGAAGAGTGGAATGCTACTATGTCAAACACTGGGCCATTTGGGATAAGTATCGGACAAGGTGGTTTTATACGAAGAATATGTTCTTTTCCGTAAAGTTACAAAAGGTGGAGCGAGCACCTACTTTGGATGAAAGACCTCTAACTAGTTATCTTCCATCAACAAAAAGGTGGACGAGGATGACACCAAAGGGAAAGTGGAACAACTTACCTTCTTCGTTTGAGTCATTTGTGGAGGCACTCCATTTAATGGTTGAAAGTCAAACACTCACGTTTCACAAGGTGAGTTCCACCTTAAGAAGGAGACAACTTGGATCTAAGTGGAAGTATGATGCTTTGTACACAACAAAGAGGAAAGTGGAGACATCATGTCGGTGAGGCTCAATATCGTGGTCACATGCTTAAGAAGGATTGTCGGAAGCGGAAGTATGCATCTTGCAAGAACAAGAAGCTATGTGATGAGGAACATGATGGCAAAGATTCGAAAGAACGAGATTCAGATAGCGGGCATTGTCTTTATTGTCTTACGACATCATGCTCGCATGATAGTGGTACTAGTTGGATCATTGATTTCAAAAGTGCTCCGCACACTTTTTTTTTGTCGTAGGATTGGTATGTTTCATTTACTGCAAATATCTATTTTGAATCAGTACTACTAGCTGATGGAGAATCACTTGCAGTAGAAGGGATATGAGATATATGCATTGTATTGAATAATGCTCATAAATTGTTGGTACGAAATGTTAAATATGTACCTTCTTTACAAAAGAATCTTCTATCTATTCGTCAATTAATTGAAAATCCCAATATTTATGTGGATTTCTATGGGAAGAAGTGTGTTGTTTCTGATGTGAAACAAAGACGGATGATTTCCTTGGTATTGGGCAAGATGGCCAATATCAGCTTGTTGATCCTACTACGATCAACATGAATGCACGTGTGGAGGACAACTCCACCATACAGGATGTGCAGGAGGTCTGCAATGCCTTGGGAGGAAGCCATTCCTCACAGATCTGTTGACTTGGATACAATCAACCTACATGCACTTATTGTGGAGGGAGTATCCACTATACCAAATGTACGGGAGGCGGACATGCCTTGGGAGGATGGATTTCCTCATTCTGAAGAACAATTTGTTGTGGATGGAGACTCCACTATTCCAGATGCACTGACGGTGCATGGTGAAGTCACTCACTCAGAGGTACTTGCTCGAAGGACAATAGAGCATGAACAGTTTGCTCATTGTGTTGTGAAAGATCTTTCCCAATGAAAGGGATAAATGAGCAAATAGATGAGGAGTTGGTTCTCACTCCTACTACTGCGGAGATGGTTATTTCTCCCATTGTTGAGACGAGATGAGACGGAGATGGTTATTTCTCCTACTATTGCGGAGTTGGTTCTAACTCCTACTGCACAGATGGTCACATTTCTCTTATTGAGAAAGTTGGATGAGCACTACATGGTGTTGCAAGGACATGATCGAGGTGACTTCGATTGCAGGATAATTGAGTCTCTGTACAGACTCCAACAGGCTACACAAGCTTGGAACAAATTTTTCAATCCACCTCTCCGAGGTTCTGATTTCAGCACTCTGGAGATGGGGCTGACACTCTCAGCCATTGATGATTCATCACTGGTCAATGAATCACGTAACAAAGAACCAGTGGACCACTTGCCATATCTTTTGTTCACATGACCAGATTTTTGTTTTGCGGTTCTTCTCCATTTGACAACCGCAACACAATCATGGACTGCTGATTTTGAAGTACAACCTATGGCACAATCTGTAGATCTAATGACTAAACATATGGGTTTTAGGACATTTGTAAAATTTCGGGACAAACTTAGTATTGTTTCCAGTTTAGTCATTAAGAGGGGGTGTTGAATATATAATGAACCATTCGGTTCTGGGCAGTTATAACTGATAACTGTTTTGTAACTATGTAACCATCATCCCTACAATATAAATAATACTCTGCCTGTGACATTTGAGCAGTGCAGTTTGCCTTCTCTGAATTCTTTCTTCTCTTTGCATATGGTAACAGACCCTTGCATAGAAGGAAGACAGGTTTTTCAGGGGAGGATAGTTTCGGCATGAACCTGTCCTATGCTGCCAAACCTGTCCAGAAGACAGATAGATCATGAGAAAAATGGAAGGATGTCTGCAGAGGTGCATATGGAGTCCTAAGCAAATTGGAAGTGATTCTGAGAATGTGAACTGGGCAGATAGAGGTGACCAAGGTGACACATAGGTAATTGGAAGGGGCAAATGTGTGTCAAAAGAGTCAAATATATGCTGCTGGTCCAAATGTCCTAAAATGTGTCAAAATTGATGTTGTCAAAGGCCTCATACCAAAATTAGGTTACTGTGGAATGGCCCCTATTAATGTAGCATGTGCATGCTATATTAAAGGGATAAAAAGATGCGCACCTGAACTTATTGTTGAGGGTGTAGTGTAGAGATATGATGTTGTAGCTGAAATGTTCTGCTGTCCTGTGTCCTGTGTGAATACATACCTACAACCATGTGGAAATGCAAGTAGATCAATGTCTCATTAATGATAATCAATTTGAAAACTTGAAACTATTTGAAAATTAAAGATTGAAATAAGCAAAGGAATGAATACACCTATTGATATGCGAACTATGTTGTCATAGTTGAAGCTTGTTTGGAGACTGTCTTGGGGTTTACATGCCCCAAATATACTAACTGTTGAACACATGGAGATGCCCTTGTCAAGCTGGAGGTACGACTAAACTAAAACTGTTAACTATGGAGATGCCCTTGCTAATGTGGAGATAGGTCAACACTGAAAGTGCTGAAACTGTAGAGATGCCATTGCCAATGTGGAGATAGGGCATTGCTGAGATTGGAGAGAAATGCCTTGGGTTTAACTCAACGACCAAGCTTCAATGGAGATGTGATTCTATTGCAAAACAACATGTATGTTGTCATAGTTGAAGCTTGTTTGGAGACTGTCTTGGGGTTTACATGCCCCTAGTAATCTAACTGTTGAACACATGGATATGGCCTTGCTAATCTGGAGGTACGACTAAACTAAACCATTAAAACTATGGAGACGCCCTGCTAATGTGGAGATAGGTCAACACTGAAAGTGTTGAAACTGTAGAGATGCCCTTGCCGATGCAGAGATAGGGCATTGCTTAGACCGGAAAGAAATGCCTTTGGTTTAACTCAACGACCAAGCTATAATGGAGATGTGATTCTGTTATGAAACAACAATGTTCACTTCTGGGCCAAAGAAGTGAACAAATTTGTTCTTGATACGATACTGCAACATCTACCTCTTAGCTAAAGAGGCAAACAAACTTGATCCGAATACGGCGTAGCTTGAAACAAATGCGATACTGCAAGGAGACTGGCAATCAACCCGCCAAAGGCAAAAATGGGTACCTCGCTGCGGACGAAGAAATCCAAATTGCAGATGCATGTTGTCCCACCAATTCAAAATATGATAAACTGACCCTCCAAATGTGAATGTACTGTCTCTGATCCTCATCGACCTCATGTTCCTTTTGTGTTCTGTGTAATTGAACATTGTATATCTCAGAAATATGAATGTGATCTATCTAAAACTGTGTACTGTCTTTAAAAGTGTATGTGACCTCTCTGAAACTATATTAAAGATATATGCTCTGATCGAATCTCTGAAATAAGCTAACTTATGCCCCTTTTGACATCAGGGATGTGCCTATGTATCACTCATCTCAAAAGAAAGAGTTATGTGCAACATCTTTAAGTCTAAAGCTTGATCTATTTGTGTTCCGTGTAATTGAAAACTGTATATCTCTAAAATCTGAATGTGATCTATCTGAAACTGTGTACATCTGTTTGAAACTGTATTAAAGATATATGCTCTGACTGAAACTGTTTGGATCTCTCTGAAATGAGCCAACTATATGCCTCTCTTTTGACGTTAGGGATGTGCCTATGTATCACTCATCTCAAAAGAAAGGTTAATGCGCACTATGTTTAAATCTAAAGCATGAGCTAAGATAATAATGTAAAGCATCTATAAAAACATGGTAGGATATATCAACATAGAGATGATGTCATTATGTGAGCACAATATGTAACATGTAATTCAAGGTATAAGACTAAAGTGACTGCTAGTAGTGTGTAAGATATCATTACGAGAGCTCAACCAGATATATAATCAAGTAACAAGAAAGATATATCAGTGAAGCACATGGTAGCAGGTGTCTCGACTCTCAATAGATGCATGATATGTATAATGGCAACATGAACACTAGTAGTAACAAAGTACGAATCACGACACCAAGCATATGATATCACATAGTATAGTCAAGCACAAACATATAACAACATAATATGTAAGAAGCATCATGATCAAGAAGCACTCAAGCAATCCATTACACAACAATCAACACGACGACAACAAGAGGATCCTCTAACACGACGTGCAAGACGAGACACACACACACAAACTTAAGTGAAATAACAAAGCATCAAGTAATATAGGCACACATAAGCAAACAATATCACAATCATCTATAACAAAGTAGAGTATGCATGTAAGTAATCACTCAAAAGATGTAAGCTAGAGCAAAGCAAGTATAAACAATTGGCTTAATATGATCAATGGAATCATATAAAAGATAGAACTTGTGATACATGTGAGATGCCTCTAGTGTAGGCATGCGCCCAATGTGAAAGGAATGCCCTAGGTGCAAAAAATGAAGCTAGGAAATATTTGTGAATGCATGATCATTCTGCTAGATATATAATCAAGTAACAAGAAAGATATAACAATGAAGCACATATTAGTAGGTGTTTCAATAGATGTATCATATGTATAATGGCAACATGAACACTAGTAGTAACAAAGTAGTAATATGTGTGATATGAATCATGACACCAAACATATGATATCACATAGTATAGTCAAGCGCAAACATATAACATCATAGAATATAAGAAGCATCATGATCGACAAGCACTCAAGCAATCCATCACACAACAATCAACAAGATGACAACAAGGGGATCCTCTAACATGATGCATAAGACAAGGCATACACAAACTTAAGTAAAAAGACATAGCATCAAGTAATATAGGCACACATAAGCAAACAATGTCACAATCATGTATAGCAAAGTATGCATGTAAGCAAGCACTCAAAAGATGTAAACTACAAAAAAGCAAGTATAAGCAATGCTAGTGGCTCAATATGATCAATGGAATAATATAAAATGATAGAACTTGTGATACATGTGAGATGCCCCAGTGTAGGCATGCCCCCAATGTGAAAGGAATGCCCTCCCGATCATATATAACCTAGGAAATATTTGTAAATTTATGATCATATATAACATGTACAAACTGCCTATAGCTCAAGAATATTGTCTATAACATGTGCATGGAAAATAGAATTGTAAACTATGAGTAGTATGATATGAACAATGTATGTAAACATGTATCAATAAAGCAAGCAATGAATAGGTCTTGGTTTTGTATTTTAAAGTAGAGGAATGGGTATGTGTTGTCATCATTGTGTAGTTGGTATAGATGTTTGAATAGGATAAGAAATCAATAGGGCAAGGGCCAATGCAACAAAACAATCAACGTAATCCAAGAGGCTAGAAGAATGTTCAATGAAACAGGTATTGATGTCCAAACAAACTAGAAGAATGGATGGGCAACAATCAAATCAAGAGAGGCTGTCAATCAAATATAAAACAAGGCAACTATGTACAAGAATCTACATATTTGAGCTAACATAGAGTCTAGGCTAGGGATGCCAACCTAAGATCCGGTTGATATGATTATGTGATGGTCCTGAATCACTCGATATAATGTCACACATTTTGGATGGACAAGAGTAGGCATGTTAGTATCAAAATCCAAAAAGTAATAACGAGTCGTATAGTAACCTGAAGCATTTACACCAGAAATATGATCATGTATATGTTGTTATATGACTAAATCCCATATATTAATGGTTACAAGAAATATTAAAGGGTGAAATATTTAAAGACTATGTTACCCTTGTGAGAAATAAATGGGTAAAGAGGGGATAAAGCTTTGCAAAAGAAGGATAATAATAAGAACAAAGTTAAGAAAGATAAGGAGTTAAAATGAAGTAAAAAGTATTTGATCACCCGATAACATGGGTGAATATAAAAATAAAAGTGGAACCTCAATTGCATGGGTGTGAAATATTTGTTAAAGTAATAATGTAGGTTTACCATCTGGTAATAAAGAAGAGATATGTGAAAGGGCAGGACCCTTTCACATATTATAAATAAATGGAGAGGACCCTCGGTTCATGACATGAAATATGTGAATGTGAAATATATAAGTAGATATGAGTCAATGTATAAGAAATATTTTGTAATAGGACAACCTTAAGTGGGAAGCCGAGAGCAAGTACCTTGTGAGTGAGACAGAGTGCACATAGTGCATCCGACTGGGGATACAAAGTACACCCTAGACCTCCCTGGTTGGGGTTATTTATGTGTGTACATGTGTTCATGATACCGAATTCCTCATCTGCGCAGGTTGTGATTATGCTGAGTGCTTCCACTTTGAAGGTTGGGTTGCTATCTTGAAGTTCCTCCCAAGATATGTAACCCAAACCTTGTGACTTTAAATTAATACAACATTGTATTCAAGTTGATATTCCTTACTTTTATGATTCCATTCCAACATGATCTTTTTCTAAGCAAGGCATTTAATTTACTTATTATGTTTTACTACACTTAATTCACTGTTGTATTAAGCTAGGATTTTCTTTCCATTGTGTCAATTACAATTAATCCACCTAATTTAAGTATCATTCTTTCTAGAGAAAAGGCTCATCACATATGTTGCATAGCTCTAGCAGTCATGGGAACCTTATGTACTACGACCCATTGTCTTTTCGTATGATTGGAGCTTGCTTGGGTGCTTTTATTTGAATGTTTGCAAGAGGTGGTTGTTGTAAGACTATCCTAGGGAGTCGACGAGTAGATACTCTAGGTTGAGCTCATAGTGTTTATTGATGTTGTATGGTTTGTTGTTGCGGAAGCATATTGTGTAATACCTCAGGTTGTATGGGGAACTCATAAGGAACACTTTGAATCATGAAACCTTATTATTATGTAAGTACTTCAAGCATCAATGTAATGTAGACGGGATGATTCACATATTACACATCCAAATACGTTCCAAAAGCATGTCATATGCCCCATTGCCAGGAAATCTAAGAACCATGTAACTATCATTTAGTTCCTACAATATGCGGTAATGTAATGCCCCCAAGAGGGTTTTGAGTCTTTGACATTGACCACCAAATATTTTTACCATAGCCATCATACCAATCAAGTCAATGTAAGTGCACCCAAGGCTGGTAAGCAATGTCATAGTGCAAATATTTTTGCTTGATCTATTGTCTACCATAAGCTTTTTTGGATGTGAATCAATGAATGCACCTATGAATAAAGGCTCATTCATAGAATCATTGGGAATCTCATGGTCAGAGAATGTAATAGAAGGTCATTCACTACATTAGTTAGTACACCAATGAGTCTGTCTATAGGATGATCAAAGATATCAACTCTAGGAGCACATTGAGTGTGAGGAGGCTGCACATGATTTGTCATAAGGAGTTCATTATTTTTCTTAGGTTCTTACGTATTTATATTTGGAGGATCTATTAGCATTTTTAAGCATTGATTTGGTTGCACAACTAATTCATTCATTGGTGTGTTGCTATTGTCTATTTGAATAGAATTGTTGTCAATAAGATCCTTAAAATTGTTGTAAGCAAAAACATCTGTTAGTCCAATGAACTACTCATCTATGATAATCTTAATATGCATTCACATGAACGTTCTTAGATTATTCTAGATGCATCAATCTCTGTAGTAGGAGCTAAAGAAATCAGGTTGCATCCAAGCAATTGTTGAAGAACTTGTTGAGGGTTGAGATAAATGCATAAATTGCTTTCGTTGAACAGTAGAAAATGCAAGCATGTTATTTGGTTGTGATATCGTATTTACTGATGTTTTATCCTATTCTTAACTTGAAATGATGTATCATTAGCTTTGGCCTTGAAGGGTGTTTTATGTTGAAATTCAGTTCTGGTGGATGTGGCAATATTGTTCCTGTATTTTAGCATATTAGCCGCAAGGAGCTTAGTCTCATAGTGCTTAACCGTATGGAAAAGTTCATCAAAAGATTGATAACTTTGAAACATTATTTTGTCTCTGACTGGTTAAAGCAAGCTTTGAGTGAAATTTTCTTGTAATTCACCATCTTTAATGTGCTGAACTTTGGGAAAACATAGTCTTGAATTTAAGAACATAGTCACCAATAGGCTCATTAGGTCCTTGTCTAAGTTGCACAATTTGAGTTTAAAAACTACCTTTTGGCTAATGTTGATTGCAAAGTGAGTTAAGAAACTATCGGCTAATAAATTGAAACCATGTACAAAATACATTGGTATCAGAGAGCTGAATGCTCTTCATTCAGCAGGATCTTTCCAGTAATACCACAACAAACAAACATTGCACACATATAGGAACCTCATTGTTTCAACACAAACAACAATAGGCACAAGTCTCTATATTTTCATGTGTTGTGTTAATGTACAAGCCGGTGTGTCTCCAAAAATAGTTGGCAATAGTTTGATTTGTGCAACGATACCTGGTTGTAGGAAACAAATATAGTTAGGAAGGAATGTTTGCACTTATGTGCAAATATTTTTCACACAACCACCCTCCAACAACCTAACAAACTAACTCCCAATCAAACTTAACCCCTTTGTGAGTGCGAACACGGCTCAACAGCAAGCTGGTTCGGAAATAACCGAAACCACCAGCCAGTGTGAAGGCACACACTTCAACAATTGGTAGGGTCTAAAACTAGTCTCAGACATAGTCCTTAAGGCATTTTAGAAAGAGCTTAGTTAACAGTTTATCATTATCTGCATAATTTAGACATGCAACATAGAAAGCCTTGATGTGTTGTTGTGGGTCATCCTTGCCAATGTATAATGTAGTCTTGGGTGCGACAACGCCTGTAGGTTAAGAGTAACTCAGGATTTCAGGAACCAGTGGATTGTGTAATATGTTAAGAGAGCTCATCATATGACTTGTTTTGTTGGATACTTGTCGCAATTGGAAGAGTTGGGCTTCAATATTGTGAAGTTGTTGAGAGAACATGTCTTGAGTAGGATTTGTAGCATCATACGTAGTAGTATGTGTTCTATTGTTTTGGAGAATGCCATTCAATAAAGATGCAATATTAGGAGTGTGCCTAGGAGGCACAAAGGAAGCTGTATGCTGTGCAGTACTCATGGTAATTTGAGTAGTATGTGGTGCTATTGTAGTAGGTAACTGGGGCATCATTTGATAAGCAAACACGAGTATAATCAATAGTAGCATTAGTCTAAACAACTAGTGTGGAATGTGAGCCTATAAATGGTGAATTAATAGTGATAAATGTTCATTATGTATTTCCTCATATGTGGATTCCTTAACTAGCATAACGTTTTTGTCTTCAGCAACGCATGTCATCGCATCAATTTCATTAGGATGTAACCTAACGTGTTCTCTAATGTCAATTCCATTGTGCATATCAGATTTAGCATTTTTGAAGCTTGACAAACAAGGAAATCGTGTCCATCACAACCAATACCATCTATAATGTATACATTAGAAACATTGACATTACTTTCATTGTCCACATTATTTACAACTCTTATATTTCCATCAATAGAAGAAGTGTGAATATTATTAACAACCACCATTTTCTTTTGTAAAGTAACACGATTGAATCAAAGGAACCTAAATATGATCAACAATAGCACCACTCAATCTAGCACTTTTGCATAATAGATGTAATTGACCTAACTTTCTTAGATGGCATAAGATGTAAACATGAAGTCACCAAGAAAGCTACATCTAATGATATAAGCAACTTAGATTTGTACATGCACTTATGAAATGAGAAATCAAAATTCAGTCTAAAATCAGATCCTATAAGGGAATGTGTGAAAGTCAAAAAGGATAAATGAAACCCTAAAGGTTGATTCTCAATACCAAAATTGGGTTCACCAAAATGAATTAACACTATGAACATCTAAATTCAGATATAAACAGTAATTTAGGACTGAATTATGCTGAATCAGGCCAAATAGGGGCATGCTAATTGATTGATTTAGAAAGGGAAAGTGCAAGAGTGCAATTAAGAAAAAACCCAACTTGATTTTGCTGCTGATTGATTGTGTTGAAAACTCAAATTCTGGCAACAAGATCAGACCAGAATTAGCCACAAACCAAGAAAGTTTGATTGCCTGAAATGCTGTCAAGAACTGGTTCGGCCAAGGGGAATAGGTTTGGCCATGAACCTGTCTTGTGCCACCAAACTTGACCCCGCTGATTGTGCAAACTCCGAATCTTGTGGGCATGTTCGTCTATCTATGTTTTTCAAGAATCTTGCTTAGAATATTTGCGATACTATGCAACACTCCAAAATTTGCTTCTCCTTGAATCAAACCTATTGTTATGCAAAATAGCTAGCATGAAAATTGCAAATTTTAAGCATGACAACTAAGCCCCTAATTGAAAATTAGGCTTCCTAGTCATTGTGCATCTTTCCTTTGGCCAACTGCCATCAGTTTAACCTTCACCCTGGCTCAAAGGAAAGTCCTAACAAGGTTTTCAAGTTTGTTTTAGTGTGCAAGGATGATTACCCAAGGTGATAAATGAATTCAATAAGATTCAGTGAGAGATAACTTCCTCCGGAGGCCTAAAAAGGCCATTTTTGGCCATTTTGCAGCTGGTAAACACCCTCTGAGAAAGTTTAGGGAAATTCTAAAGCATCCGAGGGTGATGTCAGAGAGTATTGAAGATTTCAGAAGCAATTTAAGAAGATTTAGGAAATAAAATTTCATTCAGGGACAATTTGTTCAAGACCGGGTTTTTCAGGATGTGGGAAATGAAGGCTCCTCGGTGAAACCTGACTTCTCCGGATGATTCCGGGAGTTCTCGAAGGAGTTAGAAGGAAATAAAATAGGCATTGGAAATCTATGAGAATCCTCTACAAGGTGGAAACATCAGATTTGCTTCAAGGCTCAAGGACTTCTGAGGTATTTCAAAACTTTGCAGCTGCCCCTCTAAGTTCAAAGTGAAATAGGACCTAAATTTTGAGTTTTAGGAAAAATTGGATTTTTTGGGAATGCTTCCATTGATCTTAAAATGTCATTTGGATTCAAAATCATATAAAATTTGACCCCAAACCATTTTCTTAAGCTCACATGGTGAAAACTCAAGTTCGATGTCTAAATTTGGACATTCGAGGAAAAATTAGCTTTCCCAAAATGGAAAAGTCACACTTTGGACACTCTTGTGTCCCCTATGTACCCCCCAAGGGACAAGGGGACACCAAAGTGTGACCTCAACCTCCTCCCCAAGTCACACTTTGGCTCCCTTGTGTCCCAGGTGTCCCCTCTGCCCCCACTGGTGCAAGGGGACAAGGGGACACCAAAGTGCAACCTCCCTCCTTCTCCTAGGTCGCACTTTGGTGTCCCTGGTGTCCCCTCTATCCCTATATCTCCCAAGGGACAAGGGGACACAAAAATGTGACCAAGGCATGCATGTAACACTCGGACACCATGCGACCAAGGTGAGCATGTAGCCCTTGGACACCATGCGACCTCACCAAACCCCTCTGGTGTCATTTCCCAGCCCCTAGACCTCACTTTCAACCCCCACAAACTCCCAAGTCACACATTGGACACCTTGGTGGCCCCTTTTTCCCCTAAGGGACAAGAGGGACAAAAGTGTGACCAGTCTTCCATGCAACCGCTAGGATCAAAATATGGTCGAAATTGCACAAAAAACACATGGAAACTTCACCAAATCTTCCCCTCACAAAATTTATTTATTTTTCTTGTAAATTGTTGTTGAAACCTCTCTCGACCTCCATTAATGGTTGATATGCCACAATAAAAAATGACAACAAGTTGCTTTTTCGTTTCTACGGAGATCCGACGAGTGAAATCATCTGAAACTGGAGTGAATGTTCCTCGAAAAATCTACTTTCATCCAAGCCATTTTTGCATGATGAGGTGGCTAATTTTTGGAGATATGGAGGACTAAGTTTTTCTCATTATTCTGCTCCCTTCAATAAAATTCTCATTTTCCCTACCAATCGAGAAGAAAATCATTTGAAAATTGGAGGAGCTTGAGAGCAAAATCCTGAAAAATCATGCGAAACCGACATCCCAATAAGGTCCCTTTCTAAATATAACAAGTACTTAGAGCCACAGTGTCTAAAAATAGTAACTTTCTAAAAAAAGTAAGTTTTGGGAATTGGTGACACTTCGAATGAACATGAAACATCAAGAGAGTGAAAACAATGAAAAATTGCTAAAAATAACAGTCTGGATAGGACTGCTAAAAATAGTAAGTCTTGGAATTGAGCTCATAAAGTATGTGAAAACTCCCATTTTGCTTATCTCATTGATTTTTTTGCCATCATCGCAAGGCCGAGAAGTGGTTTCATGGCCCAAACAGAAAGAAAACCCCGTAGGCTCTCAAAGCATCATTTTAGAGGTGATTTACACATGCAAGGTTTATCATAAGAGGGTGGAGGATCTAACTCATTCCAATTGTGGCAGAAGGGAGCCATCCTAGTTGAATTCATTCATGAAAAGGACATCATACGGATCACATTGTGTCGGGGAACAAGTTAGAGATAGTCACTTGGACAACGAGTGAAATCAGGAACATCTTGTGGTCTATGAGGGATCTGAAACATCAAGAGCTCCATTGAAATTCAAAGTCATTGAGGAGATGGTCATAGGGAGCATGATGAGAGAAGCTCACCATGAGTGATGATGGTAGTCATCTCAAGCAATGCATACCTTGTGAAGTGTTTCTAAACACTTGATCCATGCTTGATAATGTCCTCACATCTCGCCAGTTAAGGAGGTAACATTCACAAGTGTTTCAGTGTAGTGCAAAGAGGTCAAGAAAATGGAACTCACTCTCAAACATCTCTTCAAGTTCCATTCAAGAATCAATCCTCCTATCTGGTGAAGGAAATCCATTCCCATGAGCAACGATTGAAGCAAAAATGTGTTCATAAACCATAAGTAGGTTTCCACTCATATGACATCTTGGTCAGGAAGGTGAATTGAAAAGAGGTCATCATGTTCAAAGGTGAAATGGGAAGCTCATGTGATAAGTTAAGGATCATCATATCCTGACTCTTCCATTGTGTCCAAAATCTCTTCGAGGAACGAGTCAAAATGAGCTAATCAAGCCACTGAGATACTCAGGACCATCATATGTGAAGAATCAAAGAGTCATGTATTCCCTTGAGAGGCATATGAGTAAGAAAGTGAGGATTTTGGAACCTAGAAAGGGTAAGGGGATAATCTTCATTTGGAGTACCATATTTGTAAGAATGAGAAACCATCTTAGTTTCACTATTGAACTCACTTAGTAGTGTTCTTAAACACTCATTCACCACCTGGTAGTGTGATCACACCCCAAAGGAAGAAGCATGTGCAATCACCTCATTTCGGTTCAATGAATGACCATAGGACAAGAATCTCATTCAAGGAGAAATCCTCTATTCTGCAAGGTGGAGGCATATCTTAGTAAGTGAAAAACAATCATGAAATGGTTTGAGCATCATGGAATTGATTCTTGGTCACTGAGGTGAATTGTGAAGGCCTAGAGGATTAAGGAAGTGATTCCCATATCCTAACTCCTACATTGTGATCAGAGAGAATCATCATGTTCCCATCACAATGCAAACCTCATAATAATGTTTTTGAACACTTATCGATGCTCTGGGATGTTTTCATGTCTCACAGAAGGAGGAGATTGTGATCACAAGCTTCAAGTCAGCAAGCTCTTCATCAACAAAAGCTTCATCTTCATCGGATTGGTCAACCTTCTCTCTCTCTCTCTCTCCTTCTTCTCTCTCCAATTCTTCACTAAGAATGTACTTTTTCCTATTTTGTCTTATTCACTTAAGTGACCCTCAATTCAACATTGTAAGAGTCCTTTTTCATCAATAAGAAAAAGAATCACTTTCATTTCCTAGGAATGTGGAAGGTCACAAGTGATGAGGAAAGGTGAAAAGTCATGTGGGGGGGAGATGAAAGGATAATTTGTAATGCTATAAATTGGAATGGCTTCTCCATTCAAAAGGGTTGGCAATTGTTGATTGATTGTATGTTGTTGAGATTTACCACTACTACATCAAGCAATAAAAGCTACAATTCTCTATTTCTTTGCTTATGTTCCTCTATCTCTCTCTCTCTCTCTCTACTTTCCAACTTTGTAAGCATGGTGATCTTGCATAACCAAGAAGGAACTTTGTGTCCTTGATTGATGAATTTGCAGAACTATGTGTCTCTAGTTTGTTAGTCTTGCTGATTGCTTACATTGTTGTGTTATTCTAATTGAATGTGGACCTACTCTGGTTAATGTATGTGAATTATGTAAGCCTACTCACAACATTAACCCTCTCTCTCCTTATTTCTCCAACTCCCCTTTACCTCCCTTCACAACAAATTCCTCCCTTGTACTTGTATACAAACACTTTGCCACATAGTTTAGTGGAGTATTCTTGTGTGATCCCAACCTAATGGCCACCCCACAATTTTAGGTAGTTTACATTCAATAATGGGAGTGGTGACTCCGTTGGGGAAGATCGTCCTCTGTGCACCCTTAAAAGATCTCTGAAAATCCCAAAAAAATACATGTTCAAAAAATCCATAAAAACTGAAAAATACCAAAAATACCACATGAATGTTCGAAAGCCTTGTTGAATTTCCTATGCAAGTCGACCCAAAAGTCACACATAGGTGGACTTAATGAAAGTGTACAAATTACAAAGTTGATCGTTGCAAAGGAGGATAGGTTCGGTTAGGGTGGACAAGTGTGGGCGGAATCATGCCGTGTTGCGAATCCGTCTAAAGGTTAGAAACAACTTAGGAGGAAAATGGAGGGCTGTTTGTAGAGGTGCACTAAGAGTCCTATGGAAACTGGAAGTGATCTTGAGAGTGAACAAGACAAATAGAGACGACCAAGGTGATGTGAAGGTAATTAAAAGGGGGAAATGTGTGTCAAAAGAGTCAAAGAGTCCAAATGTCGTTAACAGTATCAAAATTGATGTTGCCAAATGCCTCATACCAAAATTAGGTTATTACAGGTGGGAAAAGCATTTTCTTTTAGTGTTCTTTATCTATGGTTGGAGCATTTCTTGGCTCGATAAGATTGCATGTAGTTTGTGTGTGACTGTTGCGGAAACACATGCTAGGGGTGCACACTATGGTCTGAGCTACCTTAATGGGCTCACAACTTGGATGGATGTAAGAATCGTGCTACAAGCATTTTGAGCCCTGTGGGTCACTAGCTCAAAATTTCAAAAACAATCTTGGCTTAACCTAGATTTGCATTTTCTAGTGTTAACTTTCGCGGGTTTCCTTTTCCTTGTGTCTACCTTTGCTACCTTTGCTTTGTGTAGTGCATGCCTTGCGGCTATGCGAGTTGCTTGCCTTGTGTTCTTTTTGGACTTCCTAGTTAGAGTTTTCCTTGCCCCTACTTTCAAATTGCCTACTTAGCATCTACTTTGGGCCATCTACCTAGCTTTTTCCTTGGCCCAAAACCAAGTAATCATGTCAAATCTCTTATGTAAGCTTTGAAGAGGCACCCCTTAACACTCCTATAATTAAGTTCTCAGTCTCTTGCCATGACAAAGGTAAAAATAAAGTCAAGCAATATTGAAAATGTATGAGCTCAAGTGAAACACATAGGTTGGGAGAAAATGTTTCCCAAAGACAAAGAGCCTATCGTTCTCATCAATTGAAACCAAATAATCTTTCACACCTAACAAGATATTTGGCACAAATCAAATCAATTATAGAGCAATCTAAGTAATCAAATTATCATAGATAACTATCATAGTTCACAATCTTTGTATAAGCCACATATATATTTGATGTAGTTGATCCTACCCTTATAGGATGGCATATTGACAACCACTGATTCGCATATTCGTACTTGGAAAATACTTGGCAGGCCACAAAAAAATTGACTCATAAAATACTCAACTTAACAAATACCTAAATTTATGTAAGAAACATAAATTTTATGCAAAATATAGTTGCAAAATGTATCAAATGAGTCTGAAATGTTGGGGAAGTGCTTTATTAGATTTGAATAGAAATATAGTACAAAATCACACTATTATGTGAATACAACAACCAGCTGATAAGTCTTATGGATTTATGATGATTGTCAATGAAAATCATCATCATAAATTTGCATATCTATGCAATTTACGAAGTACAATTATTTACAATTTCCAAAAACTTGCCAAAATACAAAAAAACCTCGTAATTGCGAAAAACGTGTGACTAATCCTTAAAAAATTGCGTGTATTCGCCAAATACTTGGTTGGCAGGTTTGACAAGTTTTTGGGGAGTTTACTCGCCCAACTAATAATCTAGTGAGTACTCGCCAGAGTTTACAAACAATGACAACAAAAAACCATCTAAATCAATAATGTTTGTAGAAAACCTATGGTGGGATCCAAGAGGCCGCATAGTTGAGGACACAAACCTATATAACGTCCTTAAACATGAGCGTAGACCAACATCTATGTATACAATCATCCCTCGCAATAGTTGGCAAACCATGATATTGCAACCTTCACCAACCAATTGGCCAAGTCTTTGATAATGAGAATGTTAGGACTTATTTTGCAATCTAGAATGCCGTCTCTTAAAAAAAATGTAGGATGAGGCGTAGAATGACTTCAAAATGTGGATGTTGATATGTCTTGGATGTGGAAGATATGAGCATTAATCACTCTTTACAAAGAGACAAATCCGGCGAAGTCCCATAAATTGATTCCTTTGGTTGAGAGGAATGAATGCTTAAAGTCTTACTCATCAAAAGTAAAGGGGTCACCATCCTCCATAAAAATCATCTTAGGATAAGCAAGTGCCTACCATAGTCACCTAAGATTCCGGGATGGGGGGGTGTTGGGACAAGGTTTATGGTATGGCGAAAAATATTTTGGATTTTGGGGACAATGGGGGATGACTACGGGACGACAATTAAAATAATAAATAAAATTATAAATATTTAAAATATACAAATAAATTTTAAATTTTTTATTAGTAGTAGTTAATGCTAGTCCATCTCTACATTTGTGCTTGAATTTTTTTTATTTATATATTACTCTTGATTCTTATTATGTCTTTATATTATAATATAGTCAAGTTATGGGCAAACATTTTGGCCTATGCCTTAGTGATTTTATCATCTACACACCTTTCTCCTCACTTAAAATTATACATATAGGCATAGTTTAGAATTACATACTCAATGAGTAATTGTGAGATTCTACGAATAATCGTAAAATTTTCAATTGGGTGAGTTATTTTGCTTATACTCATGAGTCTAGAGTCACTTAAGTTTTGGTGAGCTTTATAAGAGTACGACATGGCTTGGTGTACCAAGTATTTGCCGAGTACGAGTATGTGAACTATGCATATATGCTTTGTCAAGTGATTGGAGCTTCTGTCTTGAATTTTAATTAGATTTATACATACAAACTTTTTATCAAATACAAATGATTGGCTTCCAAACACAATCTTACATTACAAGAGTACATTAAGTACTTCCTAAATTTGTTTATTTTTAAAGTTTATTTGAGCCCAATGCAATGGTGTAGCTAGATTGGGGCCATCCATTACCAAACATCGGGAAATCTTAGAAGGTGATTGAGTCATTAATCAATGTGGAACCCTTTAGTGGGTGAAACTATGTACAAATTAAAGATAAACACCATGAGATAGATACGTATTTGTGTTATTTAAATAGCTATATTTAAGATATCTGAACTACTCATACTTAATCTTTAAAATAAAATAAAAATTTTTTTTTAGAGGGGTGGGTGGGGGTAATGTTGACTTCCCTAAAATGGGGACGTTTAAGGGATGTCTCGAAACGTCACCTGATTTTTAGGGCGTCCCCCTTAAATGTGCTAAAGGGAAGCCCAAGGGGACGTTCTAATTGTCATCGCCATCCCCAAGATGTTTAAATCTTGGATGTCCCAAACATTTTGCAAGGATGGGGGGATCCAGCACATACAAGTTTGGCTGGTGCCTACTCTCTTGTGTTCACAATATTTGGCTCAATAGGATCAACAATCCCCTATCTGCTACCTATATACCCCATTTTTTGGAGTAATTTTTAGCCAATGTGGCTAGTGTGCGTCTCAAATCCACTAGGAGAAGCTCCCTCATGGCATTATCCAAAGTGTCATCATGGACAAGTGAATTAATATGATTATCAACAAGAGAATTATTACCATGAAAAGAATTTCCCTCATCCATGCAAGCATATGGTCCTTGAGGCCTATGAGAGTCATGAAGATGGAACAAATTGGGAGAACCATGACTATGGAAAGTACTAGTGTCATAATCATTAGGAATTTCATTGTTGGAAACAATACCAATATTAGAAGTGTCATCATGGGAAGTATTGACATTAAAAGCATTGTCCTTATCATCTAAAGCATCGCCATTCAAGGAACGTCATCATCAATAGGCCCATCATCTTCTATGGAGATAGATTCCTTTTTTATTTCAAGTGGGAAAGTGCACCTCTTTGTCATATTCTCAAGTTGTTCAACCATTTGATCAATGACGCGTTTGCAGTTCCTTGTCCAACAACCACCTGCCCCAATTTTTGATACTTCTAAGTACGAAGAAGAGTACATTTTTTTGCAATTATGTGGTTGAGAAGAAGAAATTTTGTTATAATTTCAAATTGCCCGCATCATCAGTTCTAAAATTTCATGATCTCATGCTATAGAGTTTGAACTCTCCCCCATAAGAATGAGGCTCTTAGCTTTCCTCTTTACCAAATCCATATGAAGCAAATCCTCAACAAAAGTACTAACATAATCATTAGGATCGTCATCTTGAGAGGAAGTATCAAAACAACTCAATTGTCGGATTCATTATGACAGGGGCGTTTGCTCATGGAGCTATATTCCTCATTAGGGATTATAATCCAGAACAGAATAAGGATAATGTATTGGCGAGAATGTTGGAGCATAAGGAAGCTATAATATCTCATTTGAGTTGGGCTAGTTTATTCCTAGGTTTTCATACCTTGGGACTTTATGTTCATAACGATGTTATGCTTGCTTTTGGTACTCCAGAAAAACATTTTTAGGTTTTAGAGAAGTAATTTCCTCATCCTTAGCCAACTCATTATCTATCATGGCCAACTGATGACTGGGCACTATGATCTCATCAGAAGACTTGAGATTGTATTTTTCTTCTCCCTAACTAGGGTTAGGACGAGATATTCCCACTTGGTTTCCTGAAGAGCCTTATAAGAGTCTTCTATATATCATTAGGATAATCTCAATACCAAATGTGGTAGTATAGCTCACATGGGACATAATGACTTAGATATGCTTTTGCCAAGTCTATCATACAAATCCAATCTTCTCTCTTGCATATCATACATGGATTCCTCTTCTTCATCATTGTTGGAACCCCATAGGGCCATACCAATTTCTTCTTCCACCCAATGCATAATTAACTGAAGAGCATTGGAATAGGAGCCATATATTGATAATAGATCATAAATCACCAAAACAAAAAATTCTATAGTTAACAATTTTTTTGAAGAGCACTTGATTTTTTGCCATTTCATGACCTCTTAAACACATTGCAGATATGTAATATATTAAGATATTTGTATTCACATATAGGACATTATTTTTGATAAATTTGCCATGAAAAAGGTTGAATGCAAAAGTAAAAATTTACATGATGATTGCAATTTATAGAGAGAGAAACCTTGTTTAGTCATAACTTTTCATCCAAAGTTGAAATTTTGCAAACAAATACTCTGGAAAGCTTTTGAGATGAACCAAATGGCGATTGCTAGCATATGCAAGAGAAGAAAGAATTCAGAGAAGGCCGAATGCACACACAAACAAGTGTGGCAACGTTTATTATATAAGAGTAGGGGGTTACATAGTGGTTTTCAGTTTACATTTAGTTAGAGGCAGTTCCTACATAACTGATGCTTGTAATATAAATATTCAACACCCTCTTAATGAATAAACCGGAAACAATACCAAGTTTGTCTGAAATTTTACGAATTTCCTAAAGCCCATATGTTTAGTCATTAGATCTATAGACTGTGCTATAGGTGGTACTTTGAAATCAACAGTCCATTGTTGTGTTGCGGTTGTCGAATGGAGGACCAGAAAACAAGAATCTGGTCATGAATAGAGGATATGACAAGTGGTCCACTTTGATTCTTCAGAAATTCGTGATTCATTGACCAACGATGAATCATCAATGGCTGAGAGTGCCAGCCTATCTCAAAGTGTGGAATCAAAACTCAAGAGGTGGATTAGAAATTTGTTCGATGCTTGTGTAGAACCGCTGGAGTCTATACAAAGACTCAATTAGCCTGCAATCTAAGTCACCTCGATCATGCCCTTGCAACACCATGTAGTTCTCATCCAACCTTTTCAGGAAAGCATGGTGAAGTGCCTTCCAATCAAATTGAGTTGTTAAGGAGAGAAATGTGACCATTTGTGCAGTGGAAGTTAGAACCAACTCACAATAGTAGGAGAAACAAACATCTCCGTCTCAGTAGTGGGAGAAATAACCATCTCTGTAGTAGTAAGAGCGAGAACCAACTCCTCCGTCTCATCAACAGTGGGAGAAATAACCATCTTCGTAGTAGTAAGAGTGAGAACAAATCATCACAGGAGAAATCCATCTTCGTATTAATGGTAAGAGTGAGAATCAAGTCCTATGTCTCATCTATTTTCTCATTTACCCCCCTTTGTTGGGAAAGGTCTTTCACAACACAATGAGCAAACTATTCATGCTCTATTGTCCTTCGAGCAAGTACCTCTGAGTGAGTGGCTGGGCATGCCATCTCACCATGCATCGTTAGTGCATCTGGAATAGTGGAGTCTCCATCCACAACAAACTGTTCTTTAGAATGAGGAAATCCATCCTCCCAAGGCATGTCCGCCTCCCGTACATCTAGTATAGTGGATATTCCCTCCATAATAAGTGCAAGTAGGTTGACTATATCCAAGTCAACAAATCTGTGAGGAATGGCTTCCTCCCAAAGCATTGCAACCTCCCGCACATCCTCGAATGGTGGAGTTGTCCTCCACACGTGCATTCATGTTGATTATAGTGGATCAACAAGACGATATTGACCACCTTGCTCAATACTAAGGGCAATCATCCGTCTCTGTTTCACATCAGAGACAACACACTTCTTCCCACAAAAATCCACAGAAATATTGGGATTTTCAATTAATTGATGAATAGATAGAAGATTCTTTTGTAAAGAAGGTACATATCTAACATTCCGTACCAACAATTTATGAGCATTATTCAATACAATGCATATATCTCCTATCCCTTCTATTGCAAGTGATTCTCCATCAACTAGTACTATTGATTCAAAACATATATTTGTAGTAAATGAAACATACCAACTTCCTATGACATGAAAAGTGAACATGCTCTTCAAGCCACAAGGCATTCCCGCACTGTCCGTATCATATCATCCAAAGACTATTAAACTTTGAGAAGTAATAGA
>CM031243.1:580891553-581030678 GCA_018340775.1 Taxus wallichiana var. yunnanensis
CATGCTAATTTTCATTGGGCATATACTATTGTCTACACGTCTTACATCCTACGCTATCATACATACTTTGCATAATTCAGCTTATATACACGCCATTCTTATTACGCCAATGTAGTTTCACATATATTCTACACATTATACTAGTCTTCATCGTATATGAGTCTAGCATTACATCATCTTATATACTACATTACTAGTCCATCTACATACTTGACATTATATGAATTCTACACCTCTTGTGGTTACATTCTACATCTCGCATATCCACACATTATACTTACCTTGCATTTTACACGCATCTTGCATTTACATTCCACACATCACGTCCTTACGCATTCCACTCACCACATGGTCGTATTTTATTGTTTAATATACTACATTGTCTTCTATGCACTACACTCACTACCCGATGACACACTTTAGTTCCTCAGTCCATACTCGATTGCCAAGGGTTTATAAATCAAATGGACCTTACACTCATCACATGTTTACAATTTGACCTATCATCATGAGACATTACTAGGCTGGTGACATATGTTTTAGGCTAAATTGTCACTTATTCTATAATTTTCTATTGGTATACACCTTAGGTTATATCAACACTCCCTAATATCCATCTCGTAGTGGTATACGCTTTAGGTTAAATCGTCACCTATTATATCATTTCCTAGTGGTCCATACCTTAGGTTACATCACCACACCCTCCTTACATTTTGTTGTGATATATGCTTAGTGCTAAATCATCACTCATACATTCATCTTATAGTGATATATGCTTAGGCTAAATCATCACTCTTGCATTCATTTAGTCATTATATACGCCTCAATTATAAGGTTCAAGTATGCATCATTGTTAGGTCACATTTCATCACTACACCACACATTCCTCACAGTTTGTTAGACACAACACACACTACTCGACCATTTCCTGATGACACGCTCTTGTTTACAGTTCATTCTTGACTACTGAGGGGGAAAAAATGAACCTCATTACGCATACACTTCCATTTACGTGGAGGGAATGTGGCTCCTATCACTCCATTTTTCATTCCATTTAATCAATCATCAACATACTGCATATATGGTTTCTTTTATTCTTGCTTCTTGCTTGTTCATGATCACTTTATTACACATGCTAGTTAGCTTACTTGTATGTCATTTATTTATATCATCCACACATGCGCATTCATGTATTTTTCTAGTTGTGATTGCAGATACATGTCTCTTACACGTAGTGTGGATGCTCACCTTCTACCCTTCCTACACTGGTCATTGGGGGCATCCATATTTGTCTCTTACATGTGATATTATTTCATTTTGTACTTAACACTTTACAATACTTACTTATGCACACTTTTGACATACTAGTTATCTTTCTAACATGCTAACGGGTGCTTCATGTGCATCATTTGTATTGCAAGGATATTGGTTTCCATACTTATTTATTATATTGTATATTATTGTTTGTTATGGTTTGTGGGATTTTCCCTATGTTTGGTGCACACACTTGTCTGTTGTTTGTGGCCATGATGGCCTTGCGTGTCTTGCGACATTGTGAGTGATGTCCCATGTTTGTAACCCGCTCTGTGTAGATTACTTTGTCTTCTTACGTGCTTACTACATTTTTTGGTACTTATGACATTGTTTGCATATATTACACATTGTTGCCACATGCATGGTTGTTTACACTTCTCTTTGGCTAGCCTTCTTGTTTGTGCGTGCCTTTGATTCTATCAATCACTTTTTAGGGTTACATCATACATGTGGTTGGCCATCTTTTGGGGCCACATTCTCCTATCGCTGATGTTTGCATGTGCCCCCAAAGAGGGGGCATCATTTGGGGTTTTATATACTAACACAATGTGTTTACATTGATTTAGTTCAGTGCACTCTTTTACAGGACATGATGTCCTTAGCATTTTTGGAAGAAGTTACAAGCTTGGAGGTTACAGTGGGTGTGCCTCTCTACACTATTTCAGCCAGTGGTGTTGGATCACCCAAAAAACCAGGACGTACATAGATCTCCACACACATTTAGGGAAATAGTTAGAGCTTGGAGGACATAGAGCATTTCCTCCCTACACTTCTTCAGCCTATGGCGTGAGATCACCCCAAAAACTCACAGTACAAGATATCCTTCTACACTTTCTCTCTTGACATGGATCAGGTGCACATGTTCCATTTATATTTACATTTTCCATTAACATTTGTGTATTTTACATTTACATACACATGCATCTTTTACATAACATTTTTACACTTACATACATACATATTTGACTACTTGATCATTTTCTCCTTATAGGTCTAGTCGTATGAGAAACAAGCAATTAAATGGGGGCAACAACAACAACATCATCAACAACAACACTTCGTGACACCACACATTGTTACTAACCATGCAGGTACATCACACATTGCAACAACTACACATGCGTTCTGCCATATGTTCACTCTCATCACTTTTTCTCTTCTGATTTTTCATCTTTAGTTTCCACGCTCCTCCATCTTTGTGTCATTCCATGCTTTGTCTAGTCCTTTGGTGCGTTTCTACTACACTCTTCAAGAATATTTTTCTTTAAGCATGTAATTTTCATTTCATACTTAAAGGGGGAAAATGTAGACACCCAAATTTGGCAATTTACTCTTTGATCATTGTTAGTTTTGACAATATACTCTTGCTAAGATAAACACACTATTTATATACCTACTTAATACATCTCAAGGTCTCTTTTCTAACTTTATTAGTCATACACATTGATATGTTGATTGATATTGAGATGCAAATGCATAAAATCCATATATAAACTCTAGTTCACAAGATGTAAACTCTAGTTTTCATGTTTCTCATCCCAGGCAAAACCATACTACATTGAAAGTATAGACTATCTCATTTACACACCTAGAAATCATATGGCACTACATTGATACACTCACTTACTACATTCACAAAAGGCACCCAAATCTCCATAAATTTCACAAAATATCATGCACACTCATTAGGAAAACAATCACTACATGTTTGAAGCATTATACCAAGTTAAGAAGTCAAGCTATCTCATTTGCAAGCACCCAAACATCCCTTATCCACGTATTTTAACAAGAGAAAAACTCAACTCAAACATTTCCAAAAGCATAGTTACACTCATTCAAATATCAATTTTTAGGTGGAGAAGTGGTTTGAGGACTCTTTAAATCATCGCCAACATTGTGGTGGTGCAGGGGTGCCCACAACCCAACTAATGTTTATTTTGTATGTTCTCCCACCCATGGCTAGAGTTTGAGATCTTATTTAGAATGTTCAGAGGGATTCACAACATGACTAATAATTAGGTTTTGATAATAAAAAACATTTCTAGGTAGGTGACACTCCTAGAAAGTTACAGGGCCAAATTTTGAGCAAGTCTGAAACCATACAGTAGGGTTAAGACCATATGGATAGTCCTGATAGAGTTATACGGATCTCGCCCTATTCTAATTTCCAATCACAGTTTTAGAAACAAAGCATTATTAGGTCCATATCCCCCATTTCCAACTCTTTGCACATCCATAACTTCCTAGAATCATTTATAATTAGCTAAGTGCACTTATCTTCTTATATTTTCAAGTTTGTAGCATATTTAATAAGCATTGAATGTGTTGTTTTAATATTATATGATTAACATTGGAAGTTAATTAATCAAAATAACCCCATGTATTTACCCTTTACATCATTAGTGTACTTATTTCACTAAACATTAGATTCCTTCATATAAAAAAGGTGTAAAAAAACTAAACCACAAATCTTAAATGGTTTTAAATAGGTACATGTGGCACCAAACAACATCTCCAAACCTTTGTAGTTAATCATTGTCTATGTTATTTGGTGCTCATGATATAGATCTTCGAAAAATGGCATGAGTTAACACATGGAGGTCATTGTTTGTTGCTCAAATGTGCACCCACGTCTCGGATCTTTGGAAAGATCGAGATGTCTGAGACCATAATGGAACCATTCCCAAGTTGTGGGACCTTGCGCGCTTGGGACGGATCTCCAGAGAAGGCCGGTTCCTCTATCTATTTCTACTGCTACTGCTACTCCTAGTGTTGAAAGTGAAAACTAAGATAATAATGCCAAGGGACTAGGGATATAAGGATAACATGAAAGGAAACTATACTAAAAGGTGATAGCAACAAAAAAAAAAGAGGGATGAACATTATCCGCTCTGAGCGAAAATGAGAGGAAATGCGTAAAAGAAGGCTAAGCACGGGTATCACAGCTGAAAACACATTCAAAAGATCATTCTCATGGAACACAACTAAATAAGGAGCTGTAAGGGACGTGAAATAGCACAACCAGCACACAACACAAAATAAGAGGCAAGAAGAAGGAATAAAAACATGTTAAGACATAGAGTAGTCACAAAGTGATGCTTCTATTACTTATAGAAATGCACAAAACTCTTACAATGGAGAAGGAGGCCGATATCCAAATGCAAGAGCTAGATCTAGAGGTCTGCAACTCAAAATACAGAAAGTATGGAGTCCCTAGCAAAATGCATAAGGATCCAGAGTGTGAAACATAAAAAATGAGCCAAGATATTACATTTATAGATGAATCCGTGGAAGAAGAAAAGGAGGGAAAATCCAATTCGAAAAATACAACCAACAACAAGAGGCATTCAATGCCTGCTAATCTGTTAGATGCGCTTCACCAAGCCTATTTTACATGTTGAAGAAGGAAAGAGGGTGAATCAAATTAAATCAGGTGATTGGAGCAATCAGATCCGCTCATTAATTCACAGAGAGACATTTTCCCATTTCTCACCTACCAGATCTACCTAGAATTTGAATTTGAAGGTATAACACATAGCTAATGTCAGTAGCTCTCTAACAAGTTCAGGCACATGTCAATTAGAGCTCTGTAGAAGAAGATACCTCTGTTAGAAGTTTTTCAAAGCCATCGGTGCATGCAAGACACATGGCGCACGTGGATTGGCTAAAATGTTAGCCAGTGTGTAGATGTTTGGTAGTTTCTACCACGTGTCACCCATTTATTTGTTGTAAGGATTGGCACCCTGTTGGCCCGCTCCGATCGATTGGTTTCATGTGTAGCACACTCAAGCATGTTAGAAGGTGACCTAGAACAAAAAGTACAGAGAAGGGCACGCAGGAGCACCCGTGGAAGAAAGAGGTGTGGGAGAAGAGTAGAAAGAGGCACACACGATGCGTGCATAGGGAAATGGGGAAAAGCGGTGAGTGGAGAACGAATGGTCAACATGCAACTATTAGAAAGTGTTGGGTGATGCACGAGAGAGGTCGTGTACTTAGCTGCTTGGAAGAAGGTAGATGTGTAATAGATGCGCGCAAGGGGATGATGAAAACAAAGAAAGAGGAAAGGGAAGGATGGAAAGCATGTGAGTGGAAAAGAAGGGGGGCACAGGGTAACTGCGACCAAGGGAATGTGCCAAGTAGACTTGAGCACGCACAACCTTACAATGAATAGCTCAGAGCTAAAATATGTATGTAAGTTACCCAAACAACTGGGAGAGTTAATTGGATAATAGTTTTGGCAACTTTCAGGGTCGTCTGCATGCTAGATGAATGAGATCAGTAGCTGAAGCATCCATTGGGCATGGAGTCTGTTATCTGCTATGTATTCATGGAACTGCCCCTGTAGTCACTTTAAAAGACCATTTCTTGAATGTCATTCTAAATCTTTGTAAATGCTGGAAGAAGATTTGCATCCTGGAAGCTAAGAGTAGAGTGCATGCAAGAAGAAAGAAATATATACAAATAGACAATGTACACGTAGCACTCTTGGAGGAATTGAAACTACTCTAATATTTACAAGATAATGTAGCAACCTCAATGGAAGGGTTTGAGATAGATCCCATTTACTGGGATTTATAGTGCACCTCCATCAAGATGAGCTAACTCGAAAGAGTTAGCCTCTTTACATGAACTGATAATATATGGGCCACTCTAAAGTGCATCAAACTTTGCATGGCGCCATGGTTTAGCTCTGTCAGCATCCCATTTTAAAACCAAGTCCCCAACTTTGAAAGCTTGGGGCCTAGCCTTTATGTCAAACTATTTCTTTATTTCTTGTTGATGTTGATCTAGCTTGATTATGGCAGAGTTCTTGATTCTTAAATATTAACCAGCTCTGGCATTCTCCGATTTCTCTCTGGTCAAAGCACCTTTGAATTCCATCTTCTGGGAAAGCACCAATGAGTTTAATTTTAATGTCAAAGGAAGGGTAGCCTACTTGTTATAGAAAATCTTGTCAGAAGGCAAAGTTCCTATTGCTTTTTCTTGTGATTCTATCTCGCCCATTGTGCAGCATGCGTGAGACCTTTGTATGCCACATCTTTGTCTTTGGTGATATTCATCATGTGCTTCATAATCTCGATCGGTTCTTGTTTGTTGATTCTGGTAAACCATTTCCACGGGGTAATAGTTGGAAGAGGTCTTCATATAGATGCCCAAATTTAGAGCCCAATCAGTGATTTTAGTACCAAGGAAGGATTTTTCATTATTAGAGATAATGGTTTGAGGAACGCCAAACCTTGTGATTATTCCTTTGAGAAATTCAAGGATGAATGACTTGGTTGATTCTTTGAGTGTGACAGCTTCTGTCCATCCTGGTGAAGTAATTTATAGCTTCAATACCCACTTGTGTCCAAAGACTTGAAGGGTGATTGATTATGCCTATGAAGTCGAGACCCCATTGCTCAAAGGGATGATTTGCTAGATTGGTCGAGAGGGGAAGCGCTGCCAATCTTTTCTTTCCTGAAAAGAGAGCGCATTCTTTACATTTGGTGACCCACTTGTGTGCATTGGAAAACAAAGTTGGGAAAAAGATACCTATCATTATGATATTCATTGTTGTAGTTTTGGTAGAGAAGTGTCCACCAGAGAATCCATCATGAAATTCTGCTAGCACTTTTTCAATTTACGCGTTGTTGATACATCTTAACAGACGCCATCAAGATTCTTCTTGAAGAGAAGACCATCAATCAAAACATAAGGGACAGATTATAGCCTCAGATTTCTTCTCTTAGCTTTGTTCAAACCTGGAGGGTATGCACCCTCGGAAAGGAATGTGATCATGTCCTTCATCAAATCATGCACACCAAGATCTGTGTTCTGCTTAAGTTCTGTGTGCGGGAAGTCCTCAGCCAGAAATAATGAAGCCTCAGGTTTATTATGCGCATCCTCAGAAATATGCTTACAGAGCGTGCTACCTCTTACTAGATTTGTGGCCTTGATAGTCACATCATGCTCCATGATTTTGGTCACCCATCATGCTCTTTTTTCACTGATATTTTCTCCCATGATGAAGTCTCTGACAAAAGAGTGGGAGACTAACACCTTGATATGATTTGTGGCAAGCATACTTTTGAATTTCTTGAGTGCACACAAGATGGAAAAGACTTGTTTCTCCATGTGACTGTACTTTAGTTCATAATCCTTTAGTGTCTGGCTGAAGAAGGCAACTGGTTGTTCCAACCCTTGTTCATTTTATTGTGTGAGGACAACAACAACACTTGCATCAAGCGCCATAAACATAAAGGATGAAATCCTTAGAATAATCTGGGTTGATGAGTATTGGTGTGCAAGCAATTTCTTGCTTGATCTTGTTGAAGCTTTCTCTTCCTTCTGCTATCCATCTAAAGGTTATGTCCTTCTTGAGCATCAGGGTGATGGGTTGAACTAGTCCTACAAAGTTAGGGATAAAACACCTAAAAAAATTGATCTTGCCAAGGAAGGATTGTAAGGCTTTCTTGTGTGCCGACATGGAAAGAGCTAGGATGGCTGAGACATGCTTAGGATCAATTGTGATGCCATAGTTTGACACTACATGGCCTAAAATATTTCCATGTGCTACTGTAGAATTGCACTTCTTGGGGTTAAGAGATACCCCGTATTTTTACATCTCTCAAAGACTTTCTCCAGGTGCATCATATGATCTGCGCTTTGATTTGAGAATATTGTTATGTCATCAAGGTAAACCAAGATGAACTCATTGATGTAACCTTTGAAGGAAATATCCATGGCACGCTAAAATGTGGCACCCACATTTGATAGACCAAAGGGCATATTTTGATATGCATATGTCCCCCACTTGGTTGTAAACATTGTTTTGAATTGATCCTCTTCCTTGATCAGGATCTGATTGAAACCTGAATACTCATCTAGTATTGAAAACCTCTCTACGCACGCCGGCCATAGCCGTAGTAGAATCTGTTCCATCAAAGGAAAAGGATAATGATCCTTTAGAGATACCTTGTTCAAATATTTGAAATCAACACAGAGTCTGATTTTACCGTTCTTCAAGATCGAAATAGATTTGTGACCAAGTAGAGTACTTGATGGGAAAAATAATATTTTCCTCAATGAGTTTAGACAATTATTTTCTCATGAGGGGCTCTATTCTTGGATTGACTGGTCGTTGCTTTTGTCTAACGGGATTGATACCAAGATCAAGGTCAATGGAGTGTTGAGTAACACTTCGATCAAAAAAATTGAGGTCCTCATATTCCCATGAGAAGATGTCACTATATTTCTAATAGAGATATATGAAGGCATGCCTTTCATCATGCGTGCATGTCTTACTATGCAGCAACTCTTTTCCACATGTAATGATGACTGGAGAGAAATCTTCCTGCATGGAAAGCATGTAATTTTCTTCACCCTTGAACTCATCATCAGGGCTAAAAATTTTCTCTAAGGTGACCAGCCCTTTAGGTAACTTATTTATCTTTAGTTGTATCACTTGGTTACCATAGCTATCATGTAATTCAGCTTGCATACTTGATGAGAACTCAGCTTTATTTTGGATGAATTGGACGATCTATGCATCATTGTCAAACACTTTCCAGCTAGTGTTATTGTCTCGAATGGATGGTCTGATCACCATCATGATGTGCTGAGTGTTTCCTTTGACACATTCCTCCATAGGAGAAAAATGTGAACCAAGCGCGGTGATTTTGTCAGCCTCCTTGTTCATTTTTTACGGCACCACTTGTAGATTCAGAGCATCAAAGCTCTGAAGAAGGTCCCAAAATCTATGCTTATAAGCTTTGAGGAGCTTGTTATTTGTCTGGAATTTGTTGGTAACCTAGTGGATAACCAATTTTGTGTCCCCAAAGATCTACAACACCTTAATCCCTTTCTTCTTAGTAATGAGAAGGCCATGTACTAGCACCTCATACTCTGCCACATTGTTATAACATGTGAACTGCAACCTGTGCACGAAGAATAATTTCTCATCCTTAGGGGAAATGAGAACCACTCCTACTCCAATGCCATTTCTACTTTTGGATCCATCAAAGTATAACTTCAACAGACTAGGTTCAACCTTATCTTTCTTGAGTGCACGCGGAAGCATAACTTCTTCTTCAAGAATGTAGTAAGTACCAAGCCCAGTTTCATAAGCTTCCAATTCTTCAGCATATGGATAAAATTTATGGTGCCTCTCTTCCCATTCATCAAGTACTAGATCAAGAACAGGGGTGGAAGAGGTTGTTTTTCAAGAATTGAAGCTCTTTCTTGGATCAAACAGTTGGCTTAGAGAGGGATGGGACATATGACTCTACATGATAGGAAAATATAGGCTCACTTGTATGGTAAACCGAGTACCATACCTTGTCTTGAGTAACATATGAGACCAATCAGAAGACAAGTAACCACCCACTTTAGCAATAAATTCTCTTAATAGACATAGGGAAAACAAAGGAGGTAGGTCAATGATAGACACATATTGAGTTATTGTTAGACTTGGACATGCATGAAGGGTCAACTCAAGATCCTTGATGACTCCTAAGGTAATGATAGTTGAGCCATCAAGTTGCAAGACTCCTTTAGACAAGGGGTTATACCTAAGACCTAGGACATCAACAATCTTCTTGGGCATAACTAAGGTACTAGCGCCCGATTCTATCATGCAATTATGCACTAGGTGTTTGCCTATGATCAAGGACATGTAGAAGGGTGGAATTTTAACAAATTTACTTACTTGCTTCTCCTCCTCTTAGCAGATGTTGATAGTAGCGCGTGGCTTGTGAATAGTTGGTTCAACATGTGGAAGTTGGGACAAGGCCTCATGCAGCAGATCCCATTGAGAAGGATTGGTGGGCATACCACATTGTGAAATTTATGTTTGTTCTCTTCATCTGGTCCAAAATGTTGAATGGAAGATCTGTTGACTTGTGCATCTCGAGGAATAATATCCTTTCTTGACTGTTCAAGCACGAAAGCAAGAATTTTAGTTAGCGCAGAGGCTTGACCTACTAAAGGAGGGGCGCACGCCACTTAAGAAGGATATTTACACAGGCCTCTTGTGTAGGGACTTGAGTTATTTTGCTACTGGATGCCTTAGCCACATCATTCTACTTCTGAGGATCTGCTTGTGTCGTTGGGATTGTGACCTGTGCACCTTGTTCCAACATTCTCTTCTTGTATCTTTTGTTGTCCGCAACTTGGTCATGTGGTATATTTGATTCCTCTACATCTTGGTTGATTGCACATAAGTCCTCAACACCAAAGAACATCAAATTTGTCTCTAGAGAATATTTTGGAATTTCTTGGTTATTTGCTTCAGTGGAACTTATTGAAGGCTCACAAGTTGAAGCATTCTGGATCATGAAGATTTGTGCGTGTGCGCATTGCCATAGTGGTATTGACTATGAGGCATGTTGTAAGGAAACACCATTCTAACTCTTGAGCCAAATTGTTTTGAACTGGAACAAGCGTTGACTTGCACTGGGTGTAGGAAGAGAAGGTGCGGGAGGAACAACTTGTAAGGACAGGTGCGTATTGGCATGCCATCTATCATTCTATTGGTTGGGCGCATACCTTTGATTTCCATATTGATTCTGCCAAGGCCAATTTCTTTGGTTGTACACCTGATTAGAATTGCCTTTGTAGGTTTGCGCCTATTGTTTCTCTAATGATATGAACTTGTTTGATAAATCTCTAATCAGGGCCTTCAACTCTTCATATTATTTTTGTTGCATTGGAGAGTAGGATGTTGATGCAACTGGTTGCGTGCTTTGATCAAGCATAGGAATAGGGGCCACAGAAGGTTGGGGCACTTGTGACATTTCTGGGAACAAGGGCATAGGTGGTCTAGGAGCTATCTTTCCCTCCTGAATAAGACTATTTTATGTCCCTATTGCAATATTATAAGCAGCTGGTAAAGTCCTACCTCCCATGGATTGAATCATGACTGATATGTCATTGTTTCGGCGCCTTGAGATAATACAAAAAGCATCTGGGGTATAGACCTTACCACAAGAGGGATGTTTTCCCAATTCTTCTGAAATCTGATGTTAAAATCAGTCATCTACTCATTGGGTGCCCTCCTTGTTGTTGTCAGTTGCTCCACCAGAGATAGGTGATTTAACTTATCTTCAAAATAAGTGCATAGTTCCAAGCTCATCCCAAGTGGCAATAGATCCAAGTCTCAGGCCTCGATACCATTGAAACACTTTACCTTTATAAGAGGCCACAAGTAGCCTTACTGCTACATCATCATGTGTAATTAAATAGAGTGAACACACGTAAGCTACATCCTGGATATGCTCCTGAGGGGTGACTTGATTCTCACCGGTAAAGTATGGAATACTTTTGAGCACACCATTTGGCATATCATGTTGCACATACAGAACCAAAGGACTTCCTCCAGAGAAGTTAGCAAAGTTCTTGAGTGGAGGAGGTGTTTGATACGTCATTGCAGGGTGTGCAAGTTGTCTGTTTTGAGGAGTTGAATGAGCACGACGCGTTGGAGATGGAGATGAGCGCATGGGTTTTCTGGAATGAACTCTCTTGGGGATAGCTGGAGGTATTCGAAATAATATTTAGAGCTCTGTAGTAGAAGATACATCTATCAGAGCCGTTGGCATATGTAAGACATGTGGCGCGCACAAATTAGCTGGATTGTTGGCCAACTATGTAAATGTTTTTCCATTTCTGCCACGTGTCACCCATTTATTTGTTACAAGGATTTGGCACCTTGTTGGTGCACTTTGATTGGTTGTGTGTAGCACACTCAAGCATGTCAGAAGGTGACCTAGCACAGAAAGCGTAGAGAAGGGTGCACAGGAGCACGTGGGAGGAGAGCAGAAGGAGGCGTGTGTGATGCGCGCAGGGAAATGGGGAAAACTGGTGCATGGAGAACGTATGGTCAATGTGTAACTATTACAAAGTGATGGGTGTGGCGTGCGAGAGGGTTAGGTACTTAATTACTAGGAAGAAGGTGGATGATAAAAGATGTGTGCAAGGGAAGATGGAAAAAAGGAAGAGGAAAGGGAAGGAGGGAAAGCATGTGAGTGGAGAAGAATGGGGGTGCATAGGGGAACTGCGACCAAGGGAATGTGCCAAGTAGACTTGAGCGTGCACAACCTTACAATGAATAGCTCAGAGTCAGTATCTATATGTAAGTTACCCAAATAAATGGGAGAGTTATTTGGATAATGATCATCATCCTTCTTTTTTTCCTCAAAGTGATCAAGACTTAACCACCTTTTCACATTTTTAGCACCTTAAATAGATGGTCGACACAGGCACTCATCAACATTCAATAATATTGCAAACTTTAAAGCCTTGACCTTCAAGTCCTACACTTTCTGAAACTCTACATAGTGTCACTTCGAGACAAGTGGTAATAAGGACAAATGGAAGTGACTATTTTTTAGGGATATCTCATTTTTATCTCAAGGTTGAGGTTTTTTCTTGGCTCTGCAGAAGATCGATTGAGGACATGTGGTGGAAATCAACTTTCTACACTCCCTCAAGCCTCAAGCCTCCATGTTAGAAAATTTTATTTTTGGAAATTCTGTAAAACATCTATTAATGACAAATGACATGTTGATTAAGTAGTAGAGATCAGTGAGATCCAAGATTCATTAGCAAAGTCTTTACATGAGCTTAAATTTGACAATTTCACTCAAAACAAAAATGATCTCGGGGATATCATAGAGGCATGACATGGAATGAAATTGGTTTTTCCTCTATATATTTTGATTGAGAGATCTATTTAACCTACAACTAATACCATTTGAAGGGTTTTCAAATCACTCCACTTTAAGCTTTGTTTCAAAGAATATGGTTGAGGGATCAAATAAAACTTCATGACATAGTTTTTATGTTGTCAGTTGTTAAAAATTTGATCAAATGGCTCCAAATCACTTTCAAAGGCTTTTAAGGCATTCTATTATATGATAAGATACTCTTTTTATGTTGGATATCCCTTCATGGCCCCACAAAATGTGGATAAAGGAGTAATCAAAGGTTTGAGCCTTCACGGTGATCCAAAGGTGAAATCGTGATCTATTCGTTAAATGAAAACCCTATCTTCACTTATCTACCTTATTTCATGGGTTCACATTTGAATTTTTCTCAAATTTTATCTTCCAAGGAAAATATCTACTTCTTTTCTTGCAAATGAAGGCATCAAATCAAATCAAACAAATATCTAGTTTAAACCATGAGGGTTTTGTGGATAAGGTTGTCTCAAGCCTTCCCAATTGTGTTTCATAGATCACGGATCATCATGTCACCTTTAGAGATCCATGGAATATTCCAAAAGGTGGTTTTGGGTAGATCATCTTCAAATTAAACATATTTCAGACCTCCATGAGCTCATAAGTGGATAAGGATGAAGAAATAGATATTCTTCATCTTCTTCGACAAATTCTTCATCCATTTCTTTTTTCTCTCTCTTCTCTCTTCCTTATTCCATATAATGCATTCAAGAAATATTGTAAATGGTTCCTCTTCCTTGAAAGCAAGGTCACTCTACTTTTTTTGGGACCTAGATTTTTGAGTGCCTTTTACCTTTGGCTTGAGTTATGTAGATGAATGATCACCTTGAATTATTGTGGAAGTAAACCATGTATAATTTATATTTTAATAAAAATTTGGTTGTGGCTCATATCTACCCTCTATTTTTGTGTTAATTTGTTGCCTTACCTCTCTCTTACCTCTATGATTTATTTTCTAAGGTATTTATAAGGTTTTATTTCACTATATTTTAAGGTTCAAAGTGAGAATCGGATTTAGATGAATGTTTTAGTTATGGCTAATTTATACCCTATGGAGCTATGTTTTGTCTTCTCCCTTTGATGAACTCATATAGGGAAGGTGATCCCTTTTACTTTGGTGCATCACCATGCTTTATTTCATGTTTCTCTCATCCATCTTCTCATATAATAAGTAGATTATAGCATAGTATTATTAGAATCATGGTGGTTAAGATAGGATTTTTCCTTCCCTGAAGGCCTTCCTTGAGGAGCCAAGATTCCCACACCTTGGAGCCATTCCCATGTTGTTACAGAGATAACTAAGTCCTCCAAATTTGGTGATATTATCATGGGTCCACATTTTAAATTTGACATTTTTTTTACATGTCCGATGGGATAAGTTTGTTTGGACACTTTGTTTAGATCTTATTCTCATTTGTTAAGGGTTTCATTACATGCTTTATATGTGTTTTTGTTAAATATTTGTAGTATTCTCATAAACAAGGATGCATGTTTTTCAAATTTATACCTACTTTTTTCGTGTTTTAGCTCATCTAGTTTTTGAACCATGTTCTCAAGCATCTAGTGATTCCATTGATTCATGAACCCATTTCTCTCATTTGTAGACCATGTCCATCCATCCCTTTTCCTTGTTCTCATGATGTTATACATTCATGGATCTTTCCTTCCCTCATTTTAATTATTCCCCTCACCTTCATGCACAACAACAATATCACCCCCTCCACCTTCATTCACTTCAAGCTTCCCAAAAAAACAAGAGATATGATCCTTATTATGATAGATCTACATATGCACCAAGGCATATTGATGCATATGGGTGTCCTACTAACTATGATAGTTTTTAAGAGGAGGGGTACGCAAATGGTAGAGGTGGATTCATTCTCGATCTTGATTTACAATCACAAATTTAAGTCATGGAGAAAAGTATGAAGATAACATAAAATTTGATTGACAAAATGGGAGCTAAATAGCCCGGTCCTAAAAAACCCTGTCCATGGGGCAATTCTTTTCCCATATGGTAAAATCCTCAATAGAATATGTAATTATGTAATGTCCGCAAATGGACATATTTGACCCAAGCTGGATTTTAGGCAAACCCAACTCACCAAAACAGATTTATAGAAGATATATCAATCGTTAATAATGCATATTTGAATTTTAGAAGGAAACTGTGACTAGTGTTATGTATTAAACCCAACAAAATCAACATCCGAATGGCTATATTTTTATGCTAAACTGGTCTTTGTATTTTAGTAGCCCAAATATATATAAAATCTGATTTTTAGAACAATAATGGACTGGAAAATAATGCATAAATCTGCAGACCTGAGAGGCTGAAAATAACACTTTATAACCTTCCAAAATTCTGAAAACACTTTATTTTGATCACCAAAAATCAGTACAATAAGTAGCAATAGATTTCAGACTTGTAAGATCTTCTAAACAACAAAGAACAACCAAAGAGTAGGTTGCTCCACCTTGGGAAAATATGATAAACAGCTGCTGCAACCTCCCTTACAAAAATCTGATGCAAATCTTCATTAAAACATTGTTGGAATAACAAAAGAAATATGTGAAAGCCCAATAGAATTCCTTGGGTAGAAATTCCTCTCAAACTCTTGGGGTTTTCATCCACAAGAAGGAAAATACTAAGGGTTTTCGTCCTTAGAATTTTTATGCAAAAGCTACAAGCTTAAGACACAAATCAGAAATTGTAGAATGATCATAGAATAGAATACCTTCCCCTCAAGTCGACTTCTCCTTATAAAGGAAGAAGAGACCCAGTGACCTTTTTTCCATCCAATCAGGAAAATGATTTTCTCTATGCAATTTCTACCCTCCATTTCCCTTCCTAGGACAAGTCGTCATTTCCCTTAGGGAGAATACAAAAGACATTTAATAATTATTTTTCCCTCCCAAAGCTAGTCGTATTTTTCCTAGAGCGAATACATAGTGAAATGTGTGTGTGTGTCCTTTCTAAGTTCTCATTCCCCCTTCTAAGGCAAGTCACCATTTCACCTAGGATGGATAAAATTTATATTTGGACCTTTTCCATCCTAGATTTAATAATTATTAAGTCATATAAATTATTATAAGTTCTATTTATATATATATACATATATATATATATATACATATATATATATATATATATATATTATTAATGACACTTAATAATAACTTTAAAATGACTTAAGTCACCCTTATATGTTTTTACCTTAGCCATCGGGTAGACAAAATAGGCTAAGGTTCTTCAATTGGGAAGGAGATATTACAATCCTCCCTCCTCAAAATTGCTTGCCCTCAAGTAATTTTGATCTTGTTTTATCCAAGTGACGTGCACAAGAGACAAAACATGTTAAAGTGATCTACTAGTCTAGCCCCTGTACCTGTCAAGTGAGCTAAAATTTTCCACCATATTTCATCAACGAGATGCTCATATACATATACTTGGAATAATGATTCAACAAACTCCATAATGAAGACTTAATCTACTACCATATCATACATCTAATGATGAAAATAAATTGGAATAGGCAACAATAAATAAGACATATTATCATCCACTTCATACCTTGAAGTATCCTCATCAATCTTGGTCTCCAAGATGACTTGAATTTACCGCCATAAATCCTGAGCAGTCTAGTTCATAATGGGCTGAAATTCTTCATAAATCAGTTGGTCATGAGTTGTTAGTTTGGAAATTGCAGCATCCTGCAATTCCACACAAGTTTCCATGTGAGGCTCCTCCTCATGTGCAAGTTGTTATATAAAGTCTTTTTCGTGTGTGTAGACTCCCTTGCATCATTTGCCCACATATTTCCTTGAACTCTTGTAGGTGTTGTCTTGCTTGAGCGGATGTCAACCTAACAGCTCTAGCTCTGTTATTCCAATCCTCACACCTTTTTAGAGTTTCCATTACATCCTCCTTGCTTGCATATATGAACTTATCCTGTCTATTATCAACATTTGGTTCATTTGGGAATTGAAATAATTTCTCTAACTTGGCATTCAACAACCAAGGTTTCTTCCTCACTAATGCAAGTGTTTTACAAAATGGAAACCATACCTCTCTCACTAGATACTTCTTCTTTTTCCCTTGGACGTAGATCTGATTTGTCTTCCTTCATGGGTGTATCCCTGCAAATCAAATCTCTTTGGAAATTTTTGTGAGAAACCTGTGAGTGAATCAATGGATTCAACCCCTTGGGTCTTAAAAAATGATACCACCATTTATGTGTTTTTCTAGCCATGTATCTAGAGATTGTTAGAGTAGGTATTTACCTTATCTCATGTTCACCTAGGTACTTTATTTACCTTTATTGTATTTATCCTCACCCACTTATGTGTGTGGATATTTCTTTTATCTTATTTAGATATTATGAGATATTATCTAGTTGTTAGGTATAGTTCTTTCCTTGATCTATGGTATTGACTAGTTCTTTCCTAGATCTATGGTATTGACTAGATCCTTGATGTCTAGTTCTCTCATAAATCTATGGACTTGACTAGTTCTTTGATGACTAGTTCTTTCCATGATTTATGGCTTGATCTACGACCTTGACTAGTTCTTAGATTGTTATTCCTTTCCTATATAAGCAAGGCCCATTCTCATTGTATTTCATTGAGTTCCATAATAATATATGATATTGTTTCTTATTTGTTTGCAAAGGTTTTATGTAAAGTTATTCCAGCGAATTACTTTCATCTTATAATTGTGGTGTTTGATTAGCATCTATGTTCTTGGCTTGGTACGATCTGGTTATCGTTCCTTTCAGAGATGAGATCAAGGGAATCATCTTGACACATAGGACTATACCACAAAAAATTATTAAATCCATTCAACCAACATCTAGCAGATATTTCCTTAGTTCAATCAAAGAAAGGGATGTCATACCACTTCATCCTTTGCATACAGATCTAATTTTCCTTTTCTTCATACACAGGCTAGGAGAATCACTTGGTGTGTGTTTTTTCCACTTCATTAGGTGAGTCATCTCACTTAGGTGAGATCGTAGGTACATTTGTCATTAGGGGTCATTATGAGATTATCTTACGCGTCATCGTTAGTGCGTCATGGCGTCATTGGGAGTTACACTTTTATTTTGGGAATGTAACTCCCCCTCTCTACTTGAGTTGTCATTATTGCAGCACTGGGGGTTACTCAACACCTCCTATATGTACACCCCATTTGATCTATGAGATAGAGGAGAGTTTTATGGCTTAACCAGGTTCTGCCCATGTTTTAATCTTTGCATGCACATTCGGTTGATGCTCACTCCTCCCAAGATCTCTTCACGTTGTTTTTCGCACGTCCAGCACGTCGTCCCTCATGATCCTTGCTTGCGGGTTTTAAAACATCTTTCATGGTATCAGAGTGGATCTTGTGGATCCGTGCACTCCTCGGTGTTTCTGTGCATGTTTTCCAGCTTTTGACGTGATATCAAGATCTCTGCGTCGTGTGAGATCCGTAATGGTTATTCCTACTGTGCGTTTATTGCATTGATTTGGGATTTTTCAAGTTATTGGGGTGTTTGTGGTTTCATAGACTTTTGCATGTAGTCTTTATAGGTTGTCGTGTTGTTTTATATCGGGTTTGCATTATCCGTTGATGAGTTCATGATTGCTTCTATTCGCGTGAGCTCGTTTTTGGCTTGGCGTGGACCTGTGGGTTATTGTTGTGATCCAACTCTACATTGGTTCGGCTCTTATTTTCTCTTGCTGCCTTGCATTTCTGGCTCATTTTTTGGTGTGCTATGGCCTCGCATTAAAACTCTGTGCTCACCTGCATTGTGCTCGTCATTGTTTAAATGCTCGGCGTGGTGTGTTGTTTGAATGCTCAGCGTGGTGTGCTATTTGAATGCTCAAAGCATGGTGTGCTCATCGTTGTTTGAATGCTCAGTGTGGTGTGTTGTTTGAATGCTCAACGTTGTTTGAATGCTCATCATGGTGTTCTCAGCATGGTTTGAGGTTTTTATTTATTGTTTGGATTTCCAAGTTGGATTAGGGCCACTCTATTTGGCTTTCCATCTTTGCCTTTGTTGTTATTTGTTGCCACCTTTGCCTCAAACCCTGCGTTTAAATTCTTTGGCTTATGGCTTTTCCTACGGCCTTGTTTGGTTTGGTTTACTTGGTTCAACCATTCAAATCATAGCCTTTCTATGGCTTTTCCTACATCCTTGTTTGGTTTTCTTCGTATGTGGAATCTAACTCGAGTGCATTGCCAAAGTGCGATCGCTCCAGCTCCCAATCTGCGTGGTTACTCATTGCTTAACCTAACCCGTTCAAATTCAATGGTTAGAAGCACATTGCATAGCCTACTACATTGCTCTGCCGACACCACCCTCTCGCATGCTCCTACACGTGGACTGGTCTCTAACCCAGTCTGCTGATCGCCTTGCATATCTACACACGCAGCATGAGGCTTATTCATGCTCAAATTAGTCTGCTATATCATGTGACTTTGCATCATCATCCTGTTATTATCACCACATGGCTTCTAAGCATGCATCATTCTGCGGTAATCTCCCTAGGTTGGTCAACAACACTTCCTCTCATTACGATCAACATTTCTTCTTTTGAATTGATTACTACTAAAATCATCATCCTCTTGTTAATGAAAATTACGGGAATCATTTTAATGTTATAACTTTTGACTTGCTCCTTTTTTTAGCGCTTCTTTAGTCAAATTTGCATGATTTTTCACACATTACATGATGACATTGTCATCGGTTTGTAAACACAATACTTTTATAAAGTGCCACATTATGTGGGGGTGCCCTGTACTTTTGGGCTTTCACATGCAGACACATTATCGGCACCAAGTATGACGTCTTGCTTTTGTGCATCTTGCATTTTACATCATGGAGAGTGCTCTTTCTAGACTTAAGCATCGTAGGATCACTTTAGGTGGCTCCTCATTCGCCACTTCTCACTAGGAGAGGGAACTATTCAGCTTGGCATGCTTCTATGGAATGTTACTTCACCCACGAGGGTATTTTACCCTTCTTGCTTCGTTGCCGGCGAGTTCTACTGCACCTCACCTTTGATCATCATCATCTAAAGGACTTTCTCAACACTTGCGACCACATCTTTGGTCACATGATGATGCATGTATCTCATTCTCTTTGGTTTCATGTGTGACAACTCGATTTGTATCCACCCCACCATGTCTTGATCATTCTTCAGTGCCTCTATGGAGACCCTTCACATCCTGTAGTTTTTGTTGTTCTTTGCCTTGATTCATTTGTCTCCTCTTCTTCATATGATGATAGTTCCACCGACATAGACTCACTTGGTTTTTCTGGTTTATGATGACAAGGATTGTGCACCCAGTTCTGATGTCGAGAGTACTATAGAGGACTCTTCTCCTATTTCTCTCACTATTCCAGAGAGTGTTGACACATCCCACATCTCATCAGATATCGAGCAGTCTCCTACTCGGCCTCATACACGGTCATTACACCAGCCTCCTTTCCATCTTCTAAGTGTGTGAGGCCCCTTCCACTCCTCGCCTTCATTAGATGACTCAAACCTATCGACATCGCTCTTGTTTGTTGAGCCCCCTCATTGGGACGAGTATCTCGCTTGACCTTAGTCATCTTTTACATAGTACACTTGTGATACACTACAGGTCCCTCATCCATCTCGGGTGTTTCGAGGATTTCATCATCTCTGTTGTTGGGAGTGCCCCTTTTGGGAATTATATCACTTCCACATTTCCAAAGACCTTCATTGATCCACCCTCATTGTGTGGATCCCTTTTTTATTGTGGAGGATGTTTTGTTCCCTTCACATCACTTAGACATCCTTTCGCAGGTGTTCCTCTTTTTCACTTTGATAGTTCCATGCATGTGGCATTACATTCGGTTCCTTGGCACTCACTCGCTAGACCTATGTCATACTTTCGTGCACCGGACTCGAGTTCTTCGTGTTTCTCCTTCAATTTCCTTTGTGGATTGGGTGGACTTCCAACATGTCATTTCTATCCTTCCTAAGGCGAGGCACATAGTTTGTTGCGGGTGGCTCTTCTTCGATCTAAAATAGAGGATCTTGTCATTGACATTCTCTAGGAGACTTCTTATGTAGATTTTAGATCCATCCATGGCATCTTCGCATTCCTCTCGTCTCCCTCTTCTTCTCTCTTCTTCTTCTTTCCAAGATTGCCTCTTTGTACATGGGTACACTTTCAGGGGCTCATCATGGCGGGACCCATATTTGGCATCTTTCTTAGATTATAGAGTGTGTTTTTCTCTTGTGGTGGATGTTTTTCCCATTGGGTTTCCTTCTCTGCTTGGGATCTTTTTCTTGTACATGGGTACCTCATCAGGCTTTGTGTCGGGACCCATTTCTCATTTCGACTTTCCTAAGTTACGATGAAGGGGAGGTGTTGTGTGTTTTTTGCACTTCATTAAGTGAGTCATCTCACTTAGGTGAGATCGTAGGTCCACGTATCATTTAGGGGTCTTTATGAGATTCTCTTACGTGTCAGTGCGTCAGTGCATCATATGCGTCATTGGGAGTTACACTTCTATTATGGGAATGTAACTCCCCTCTACTGAGTTATCATTATTACAACAGACCTTTGGGGGTTACTCAACACCTCCTATATGTACACCCCATTTGATCTACATGAGATAGAGGATAGTTTTGTGGCTTAACCAGTTACGCTCATGTTTCAAATCTGTGCATGCACATTCGGTTAATGCTCGCTCCTCCCGAGATCTCTTCACGCTATCGTTTGCACGTCCATTGATGTGCACATCGTCCCTCGTGATCCTCGCTTGTGGGTTTTAAACCCTCTTTCAGAATCATCGCTCTAATACCACTGTAATGTCCCCAAATGGACATATTTGACCCAAGTTGGATTTTAGGCAAACCCAACTCACCAAAACAGATTCGTAGAAGATATATCAATCATTAATAATGCAGATATGAATTTTTGAAGGAAAATGTGACTAGGGTTATGTATAAAACCCAACAAAATCAACATCCAAATGGCTATATTTTTATGCTAAACTGATCTTTGTATTTTTAGCAGCCCAAATATATAGAAAATTTGATTTTTAGAACAATAATGGACTGGAAAATAATGCAGAAATCTACAGACCTGGGAGGTTGAAAATAACACTTTGTAACCTTCCAAAAATTCTAAAAAACACTTTATTTTGATCACCAAAAATCAGTACAATAATTAGCAATAGATTTCAGACCTGGAAGATCTTCTAAACAACAAAGAATAGCCAAAAAGTAGGTCACTTCACCTTGGGAAAATATGATAAAAAGTTGTTGTAACCTCCCTTACAAAAATCTGATGCAAATCATCATTAAAACATTGTTGGAATAACAAAATAAATATGTGAAGGCCCAATAGAATTCCTTGCGTAGAGATTCCTCTCAAATGCTTGGGCTTTTCATCCACAAGAGGGAAAATACTAAAGGTTTTCATTATTAGATTTTTTTATGTAAAAGCTACAAGCTTAAGACACAAATTAGAAAGTGTATAATGATCTTGTAATAGAATACCTTCTCTTTAAGTCAACTTCCCCTTATAAAGGAAGAAGAGACCCAAAGTGACCTTCTTTCCATCCAATAAGGAACAATGCTTTTCTCTATGCAATTTCTACCCTCCATTTCCCTTCTTAGGACAAGTCGTTGTTTCCCTTAGGGAGAATACAAAAGACATTTAATAATTATTTTTCCCTCCCAAAGTTGGTCACATTTTCCTAGAGGGAATACATAGTTAAGTTTCCATTCCCCCTTCTAAGGGAAGTCGTCATTTCACCTAGGATGTATAATAATTTATATTTGGACCTTTTCCATCCTTGATTTAATAATTATAATAATAACTTAAGTCACCCTTATATGTTTTTCCCTTAGCATTCGGGTAGACAAAATAGGCCAAGGGTCTTCGATTGGGAAGGGGATATTACAAATTCATTAGAGAAAACCTGGAGAAAATGTTAGAGTTAGTTGAAAGAATGGAGACTAAACCATTTAGTCTTAACGAACCATGTTCATGGGGTAATCCTTTACCATATTCATATAGTCTTCATGTTCATATATTTGAAGCCTTGCAACCTTCTTAGGTTGAAGTGTATTCATCTATGTAGTTCTCGGATCCACTTGAGATTCATCTTCCTCCCAAGAAGGATAATATACCTTCTTTGCCACTAAAACATCTACAATGATAGCCCAAGAATCAATGTTTCACTCATTTCTGGATCCAAATCCCTACTCACACACTAAAACCTTACATCCCTCTCAACCCAAGGTATATGCCTCTTGTCATTTCTTATATCCTCTTACAAAGTTATGACGGTATCCCACCATCCTTCCGCCCTCACCAAAAGTGTTTCCCAATCCCCAAGAACTTAATGAAGAATCTATTTTATACTGTGATTGTTTGCATATTGACATGTTTGATTAGACAACCACTTGATCAACTCATTGACCAACCTTACACAACCGGATCTGAACCTATGGAAGTGGATAAGGATGCTCATCATCTTTTAGAGCTGAAAAAGGTAACAATACATTTGGAGAAATGTCCTGAGGAGAAGCAAGACAGATAATAAATCCTATAATATTTGAAGGAGTGGGCCAAATATTTTGAGATCAAGAAAACTCCTCATCAATAATTATGTAGAACTAATATATTTTAAGTGCACCATGCTTTCCTATGGTAAGATTCATCATTGAAAAATCAAAAAGTAATTAGTTTATAATGGAGTGAATATGTGAGTGATGATGAAGCCATAGTTTGGCTCTTTCAAGATATCCCTACTAATAATAATAATTGATCCATAGTTGGGGATATGGTTGTTGAAGCAGAGATGAACTTAGAGAAAATTTTGACACCAAATATGATCAATTAAGGACAAAAATGAGCAAAATATTGGCCACATCCTCGGGGACTACACTATTAATCGATTAAAGCTGCAAGCAGATCTAAAAAATGAAGGAGAGAAGGTGTTTGTTACGAGTTTAGAGTTGTAAATGAATAAAACTCTATGAAAAACTCAAGGCAATCCTTAATTCACAACCATTCAATCACCTTGGATAGTTACCACAAACAAGAGAAGATCATACATAGTTTTATAAACTCTTGAATTGCATAGGTAAGAATGCATCATAGAGGATTGGAAGTTTCAAACTTGAAAAACAATCAGAAAAAGAAACATTCAAATTTGGAAAGTGAAGGGGAAGATATATTTTTGACCTTGAAGATGTGGATGAGGAAGAAGGGCCAACTGAACTTGTAAGTACCCCATCTGAACCTAAGTTTTCCCTCAATAAGAGACTTCTTGTTTTCAAAACTTCACCTAAACTACATAAAGGGAAATAAGTGTCATCAAATGTCACTAATGTTTAAATGAAGTCATGAGTGGATGAAGAATAAGTTGAGCTTACAGATCTTGCATATGAGGGACAAAAGGATGAAACTTGCTCCATGTTTGAAGATTTTTGAGAACTTCATGCTTTCTATTAAGAGTGAATGTGGTGATCAAATCTTATCTTCACTTGTAGAGCCTACATGGCAGGATATTATGAATGATATCACTATTTTTTAGAGTTCAAAGAAAAGGAATATGTGCCTGAAAGCTTTGTCTATGCAGCTAAATGTAAAGGAAATGGGAAAATCAAGGAAAATAATCCCCTTGGATTTGAAATTTGGGTGTCCTATCAGATACTTAGTCAGATCAAATCCTAAGTTAGAGTTGTCACTAGTCATGTTTACTTCAAAGCATGAGGAATATTTTCAAAATATCAAAAGTCATCCCAAGCACTCCCAAAAACAAAGTGCTAATTAGACAAAGGTGTGTTTTTCCTTTGGAGTTGACATTAAGGATGAGAAGATGCAGACCTTGTTTAAACCCTTCTCACTTTCCATGGGTGTGTCAAAGTTGATCTCATAGGATTATTTTATTAAAAAGGAAGCTACTTATCTCATCTTGTTTGTGGATTTGTATAAAATTTTGTATACTTCGTTAGATTAGGACTAGTTTAGGTCTACTTTTGGCAAAACAAGTGCTTTGCACACTTTGCATGTTTCATTTGGAGCATATATGATTTATTATTTTGTAACAAAAATTCCAAGTCACTATTGGGAGATTTTATAGTTGTTATCTTCAAATTTCCATGACAAATGCACAATGTTGGAGTTTTTAGGCCAATTTTTAGAAACAGGAGATCTTAAGATCTTTTCATGGTCAACATTTTTTGTTTCAAGCAGGTTTTAACTCAAAAGTTTGCAAAGGAGTTGGGCTTCTAGTTTCAAAGAATTTTCATCTCCAAAATGTAGAGTTTTCAAAGTTTACACTAGACTCCATGCCCATTGGATGCAGCGACCATTGGTCCTTACATTTAATAGGTAAATGTCCCCTTTGAGTCACCAGAATTATTGCCAAAATGAGCACCATATTTCATTTTAAGCAACCGATCATGATTACAACACTTAGAGGACTTTTATGGAGTTATACAAGCATTTTTAGGGCACTCCTATATTTGAAACTTCTCAAAATATCTTGTCCCCTTTGAATCAGAGTGCATAAAAGCTAGATTAGAAAAAACGTGTGTTTTTAATAGAGTCATGCTATTAAAACACCCAAGTGACAGCCAAATCACTTGATTTCCCATTTAAACTAAGTTTCCAATCTTAAATGGCTTGAAAAATGGATAGGTGGCACACAATTTCATCTCCATGACTTTGCGGTTAATCCCTTTTATTTTATTCAATGCTCATGAGATGGATCTTTGACAAATGGCACGAGTTAACACATGGAGTTCATCAACCTTCTGTTTTCCTCAAAGTGATTAAGACTCAACCGGGGTTAATTTTAAGACCCCCTCCAAAATATTATTATAGAATGGGTGACGAATCTCCAAAATCAACTTTTGAAAAAATGGCGAATATTCAAAAAATATTCATGACAAAGGTGATTTGACATACTAAAGTTTTATGCATTTTTTCAAAGTTCGACGGTTGTTAGACGACCATTTATGTAGCATCAAACGATCTGGGTTGGATGATCATCTATGTAAAATCAGGTGACTGAGTTGGGCGGCTATCTATGAAGCATCAAACAACCTGGGTTAAACAACTACCATGTCTATGTAGAATCAGACGACTTGAGTGGGATGACCATCTATATAGAATTAGACGGCCTGAGTTGGACGACCATCCATGTAGAATCAGATGGATTAGGTGGAATGTCATCTATGCAGGATCAGATGACCTAAGTTGGATGGTCATCTATATAGAATCAGATGAACTGGGTTTGACAATGAATTGTTGAATGATCATCTTTTTATTTCCGTCTCATCCATGTTTAGACGTCTCTATGCATGGACGTCTCTTAGATGGTCATCTCTTCAGAAATAGATGGTCATCTCCCCTAGAAACAAACATATACCTTGGTGAATATGAGCACAATTTGATTAGAAACGTTGGTGAAATACATGCTTGAGTTTAGTTTAAGTGTAAATAGTAGGTGAACTGACACATACAAATGATTTGTTGGCTGAAATTTTAAGCAAACTGAGCGACAGCCGAGTGCTGAAAATTCACCATTTCCAATTTCCAAAACCCTTAATATTCGCGAGTTTACAAAAATCACCACTAAGAGTTTCCCTAGAATCAACTATCTTTTCACATTTTTTATCACCTTATATGGATTGCCAACACATGACACTCATCATCATTCGACACTCTTGCAAGCCTTTAAGTCCTGCACTTTTCAAAACTCCACAAAGCATCGATTTGAGATAAGTGGCAATATGGACATGTGGCGATGATTGGTTTTTAGGGTTATCTCAATTTTATCTTAAGGTTAAGGTCTTGTCCAGACTTTCTAGAAGACCAATTGAGGACACATGGAAAATATTGGCATTCTTCACTCCCTCAAGCCTCAAGTCTTCACGTTAAAATTTAGTAATTTCAGAAACTCTGTAGATCACCGATTAATGACATGTGGCATGTTGGCTATGTGAAAGATATTGGTGAGATCCAAGATTCATTAGTATATTTTGTGCACAAACTTAAATTTGATGGTTTCACTTAATACAAAAAAGAGCTCGGGGACATCAGATGGGCACGACAAGGCTCTAGTTTTTCCTTCATAAATTTTGATTGAGAGCTCCATTTAACCTACAACCAGTGTCATTAGAAAGGTATTTCAAATAGCTCCACTTTGAATCTGATTTTAAATAATATGGTTGAGGGATCAAAGAGAACTTCACAACATAGTTTTTAGGTTGTCAATTACTAAAAACTTGATCAAATGGCTCCAAATCACTTTTAGAGGCTTCTAAGGCATTATATTCTATTAGAATATGCTCTTTTAAAGTTATATATCCTTTTATGGCCACACTAAACATGGATAAAGGAGTTAGACAAGTTGTTAATCAAGGTTTGATATTTCACGGTGGTCTAAGGGTGAAATCATGATCTGCTGACCAAATGATAACCCCATCTTCATTTATTTGTCTAATTTCTTGGGATCACATCAATGTTCTCTCAAAGCTTATATTCAAAGAAAAATATCTGCTTCTTTTCTTGCGGATGAAGAAATCAAATAAAATACATATCTTCTTGAAACCATGAGGGTGTTGTGGATAAGATTGTCTCAAGACTTCCCAATTGTGTTTCATTAATCATGATCACCATGACACCTTTAAATATCCCTTAAATATGCCAAATGGTGGTTTTGGGTGGATCATCTTTAAATTAAGCATCTTTAAGGATGAAGAAAGGGATATTCTCTCTAACTTCTCTCTCTCTCTCTGAGCTCTCTCTCTCTCTCTCTCTCTCTCTCTCTCTCTCTCTCTCTCTCTCTCTCTCTCTCTCTCTCTCTCTCTCTCTCTCTCTCTCTCTCTCTCTCTCTCTCTCTCTCTCTCTCTCTCTCTCTCTCTCTCTCTCTCTCTCTCTCTCTCTCTCTCTCTCTCTCTCTCTCTCTCTCTCTCTCTCTCTCTCTCTCTCTCTCTCTCTCTCTCTCTCTCTCTCTCTCTCTCTCTCTCTCTCTCTCTCTCTCTCTCTCTCTCTCTCTCTCTCTCTCTCTCTCTCTCTCTCTCTCTCTCTCTCTCTCTCTCTCTCTCTCTCTCTCTCTCTCTCTCTCTCTCTCTCTCTCTCTCTCTCTCTCTCTCTCTCTCTCTCTCTCTCTCTCTCTCTCTCTCTCTCTCTCTCTCTCTCTCTCTCTCTCTCTCTTCTCTCTCTCTCTCTCTCTCTCTCTCTCTCTCTCTCTCTCTCTCTCTCTCTCTCTCTCTCTCTCTCTTCTCTGGGTCTCTCTCTCTCTCATCTCTCTCTCTCTCTCTTGTTAATCAACCTTTGTGTGTGTGATCACATATTATGTGGTGCACATATGGTGTAATATAATGGTTCCTCTTCCTCTTGAAAGCAAGGTCAATCTCCTCTTTTGGGTCCTAATCTTTGAGTGTCTTTTCCATTTTTTTGATCTATGTAGGTGAATGATCACATTGAATTATGGTGGTAATAGGTCATGTATACTCTAACTTTTAATACATATTTGGTTGTGGTTCATATCCACCTCTATTTTTGTGTTAATTTGTCCACTCACCTCATGGTTGCCTCTATGATTTATTGTGTGAGGGTTTTATTTCACAATGTATTAAGGTTTAGAGTGAGAATCAAATTTGGATTCATGTCTTGGTTGTGACTAATATTTTCCCTCTAGAGCCGTGTTTTATCTTCTTACTTGTTGAACTCGTATATAGAGGGTGATCCCCTTCACTTTGGTGCATCACCATGCTTTATTTTACATTTCTCTCATCCCCTTTCTCTTATAATCAGTAGATTATAGTAGAGTAGTGTTAGAATTAGGGTGGTTAGGATATGAATCTGACCTTTTCTAGAGGTTTGCCTCAAGGAACTAAGAGTCCCACACCTTGGAGGCATTCTAATGTTTTTACTAAGATAACCAAGTCCTCCAAATTTGGTGATCTTAGCATGGGTGCACATTTCAAGCTGACAACACTATGCATGCAATATGTGGAAGTATAAATGAGGCACAAGAACTATTTAACAGAATACCCTAAAAATGTGTGCCCATAGACTACAATTATGCACAAAATGGATTTTACAAGGATGCTCTCAAACTCTTTAAACAAATGGGGCATTCTAGAGTGCACCATGACCATGCAAACTTTGGTTGTTTTCTATTAATACACAATAATGCACGTTTAGTGGATGAGGGTTATAAATACTTCAACAAATTTTGGTGTTCTTATTTGGAGTTTTGTAGTGGAGATTTTTGATCCGGAGGGAATTTTGGGACATTCAGAAGTTCCCTAAATCTCCCTAAATCATGACCAAGTGGTAGAGTGTTTTGAGAGATTTCTGAAAATAGGTGGAACACGGAAAACAACGCTCATACGCTCAAGATATGGTCAGTCAAAGTCCAAGTTTGAAAACTAGTCAACAGGGGTCAACATGTGAGTTTCACGTTGACACTTGGCATATTGGGAAAAGGTGGAAGGTCTAAAGTTCATATTTTGATCGCCTTCAGTCTTTGATGAACGAAAAAAATTGGGCCCCGCTATTTGCTAGTCGGGGACCCTCGGGCAAGTTTAACAAATGCTTTTCATAGTGGTGGGGTGCATTTGCCACCGCATCGTCACCACGATGAAGGTGTGTCGAAACCAAATCAACTCGGTTCAATGAGTTCACGTATTGCATTATGAGTAAAATCGATGAGATATCCACATAGCTCAACGTGGCTCAGACCGCCCAACTCAACCTTATCTACAATGGTTGGCCATGCATCCTCAACTCGGTGGTATGTTTTGGCTCAACCTATGTTTCAACTCGGTTGAAACACGTATGGCTCGGCCCACATGACCCTCCACCTATGCCAGCTCAGCCATTTAATATTCTCATCGCCCAAGCATTTAAGGGGCAAATGATTATTTGTGTGGCCCAAGCCACGAGTTAAGACAACCGACCAAGGCCTTTTAAACTACCATTCACACGGTCCACCCATGAATGTGGGATAATAAAAAGTCCAACATTTAAATGGAGGCCCACATATGAAGTGGTGGGTGACACATTCAAGGTGGTTATGTGGAAGGAGCCCACGTGGTCCATCACCACTCAACCACGTGGTAAGTGTGCAGTGCACAAAGGGGTAAGCCATGTGTATTGGCATGATTAAAGCCAAACATTTAAAAAATGTGAAGGGGTAGATTTGTTGCCCATGGCTATCCTGGTGATAGAATTACATGCACCCCATGCATGCCCTCATATATGCCCTATCCCATACATGCATAGGCGGTGTAGACACTAAAATTAGGTCACACTCCCCCTTCGTCCCTCGACATATAAGCCCCCCTTTATTACATCTACCTGGCCATGACCCCTTCACCCTACTAATATTAATTTAATTAAATTAATTCTCTATCCTTACTATATTTATTATTTAAATATCTTATTTAAATAATATCTATACAAACACTTCACTTAGACACCTCACCAAGCTAACTCAACCTAAGACCTATTCTTAGCAAGTTACCATAACTAACTAAGACTTACCCAAACCCTAAACATCAATGCATACATTCCTCTAACCACATTCATGCATGCTCACAAGAGGCTCCCTACCTAATATGTGGGATAACCACACAAGATTGGAAGAAATCAGGAGGATCTCCCTAAGTTTAGTAAACCTAGAAAATCCCACCTTGACCGACCTCGGTTTCCCCTAATCGTCGCCGGTTAACCTGGACCACCGTCGGTTACCCCTTTTATCCCCTAAACAACCTTGTTCTCAAGGTTGGAAAACATTGGGAGAAGAGTGGACGAGCAAGAAAAATCTCAGAGAGATAACACATCTTCAGGGAGCCAATTCTAGCAAGAACTCACATCCAAGGAAGGAGATTGAGCATCTTCTCCTGCATAGCCAGCCCAGCCATGATCTAATCTATCCAAAATAAGAGGAGTGTGCATGCAGCCCATGCAAAAGCTTTTATTCAATTTGATATCACTTGTAGCCTTCAAACCCATCATCAAAACCTCCATCCTTCACACACAGACCTTTAGGAATGAAATCCAAGTAAGTATAGCGTCATACTTCTCTGGCTTATTTCATTTTATCACCCATTGTTTATCTTGCTCCCTATTGACCATCTCCAACATCTTTCACCTCCATAGATCCATCAAAACCTCGTAAAAACCTATTCCAGTCACCCAATATCTTGTCCCAACCAACCAAATCCTTTGTGCAGCCACAAAGGAGACCAAAACCCCATTCTGTGACATTTTTAGATCTCACAGTAACCGACGCCGGTTATACCAACCGCGGTCGGTCACCTCCGACGACGCCTCTCTTTGTTTGCCCACATAGTCTTAAACAGAGACCTACCCACCTAATTTTACCTCACCCTCACTTACTTGTGACCTACCCGAGACCTTTACTGACCTACAACCGTAACCAACCATTTGACCGTGGATTCTATTCTAACTTAGCCTATTAGAGTAGATCTGTTTTCTTATTGTGTTTTAAGTGAGATACCTAAATAATTTTAAAACAGCAATAGGATTTACTTTGTTTACAACATTAAATTGTTTAAAACAATGGATCGATGTACCATCTAGGAAGTACCATGCTTCCAGGATCTAGCTCACACTAGGCAATTCACTGGCCCATATTGTTTAATTCTTTTCGGTGGTCTTACTTTCATTACGATAGTTCCTCCTAGCCAAAAAGAAGCTCTCACGATCAGTTGTGGATTCAAAATTCATACGCGCACAACAACCCATCAACCGACATTTGAACAGGTATTCCTCCTACACCCGTTACCCTATCTGTTTTGTCAACAATTCAAAGAAACAATCTAAGAAAAAGGTGAAACATTTTGCACGCACTGGTGGGACCCATTTGGGGTTCCTTGCATTTCATTCATTTCTAAGAAAAATTGTATGTTTGTTTCCTTCTAAAAGCGTATACACTAATTTTCTTCCCAAGAATCCACTCCTTCTTTCTATTTGCTCTAAAGGAAACTTTTTTTTGGTGTATTTTAAAAGAATCATTTATTCATGCTTTTACATTTTAGTGAAAGAGCATCCCTCTTCCTATTCATCTTATTGTGTCATCCAATTTCACATTTTTATTTGGGTTCTAAAATCATTGCATTTCATTTCGATTTTTTGCATTAGCTCACATTAAATGAGGGCAACCTATACTGTTTGGAAGTCATTACTAGCTTATGGTTGACAAATGAATCGTAGAAAAGCACTTCTATCCTTTTCTCTTTCTTTGAGTCTTACCAAACCACACAAAAATTCAAATACATACATTCTTAAACAACATCTTACCTAGAAGAAGCTGTAGGTGATCACACGATCATGGTATAGTGGGCACCTAGCTCGCTGCTCTGTCGAGTCATACTTCAGAGCGTAGCCTGACCCCACCATAACAAACCTGAAACCTCACCCTTTAGATCTCCTTATTTGTAGGAAGCCATCCTCACCAAAAACTCTATTTCACAATTCATGTGTCAGTCCCTAAATAACATAAGTTGAACAAACGTAATAGAATAGGCACTCTAGGAATGTTCTTTCTTAGTGTTCTGCTTGATTTACATTTTGAGGTGAGAGCTTTCGATCATTATTTTTGTCTTTCCTCACACACTCCCAATCATAGTCGGTGTATTTTGACTTCGTCTGAGTGTGCCTAGGCCATATCACCATCATTCCCAAAATTTTGGGTCTGATTCCACATCAAATTCTAATTCACAACCACTTTTTCTCATCACTGTTTCAATTTCACAAGAATCGTCATCGATTTACCTCCGCCCGCCATCGGTTAAACCCGACCGACGACGGCGGTTTGAGTCCTTTTGCTAACCTACTCAAAAGGACATTCTCATTTCACTTTTTTCACTTTCCATAGTCTCTGTCACTGTCATTTTTTCCCATTGACATTTTACACATCCCCAGATTTGGCATACTTGTCATATTTTACTTTCTACCTCACTGATTACTCACTACCTATTTTCTACTGTGGTAGTGGTAGTTACCCCGACCAACATCGATTGTCCCTAACCAAAGCAATGGTTAGCCTGTTTCACGTTCCACCCACCATTTGTTACTTCATCCATTCTTTTTCAGCTGTTCTTTGTACCATTTACAAAGAAGACCCATTTCCACCGATTAATACTAGTTCACATGGTATCGACTTTGAAGACAAGTGAATGCCCTCGTGTTCCACGCCAGTTGCCAACCGCTCCCATCTAGTCCTTCACCACCTTCTATTTTATCACCAACCATGGATCCTATCCAGCCTACTAATATCGCTACCGGAGATGAGGAGTTCGCACGACTGACTTGTGAGAACCGCCGCCTTGCATTTACCTCTCCCACTCATCCACTTTGAGATGCCTCGGGTTAGTTGATATACATCATGCCCGTATCTATCCCCCGACTCTCACACCGACATCTACATCGGCTCCATCGGTTTGGTGTTTCCCACTTCCACTTTACCCCAGGTCGTTTCGCTGTTAGGTCCTATACCCGTTATGACTACGTGTCTGTTACCTCTCGTAGCACCCATTACATCCATTATACCATCGGTAACTACCCCAAACATGACCTCATCCTCCCCTAATGTCTCATACACACCCGTAGCTACATTACCACCTCCGATTTGGTGACTCGACCCCATTTCAGAATGTGGTTCTTTCTATTCCACAATCATTAGCCCCTATGCTACTAGGGTTACCACAACCCTTCCACCCCCATATACATAATACTACCAAAACCACCTATTTCATCTATTGTTCATTCGGGTACATACCCCTATCTCATTTCCTTCCTCTTCACCACCTTATATGGCAGCCCCATACACACTGGAATGCCACACCGTTATACACCCAAAACCAACCTTTTCGTGTTATAGGGGCATCCAATCATCACAACCCACCAATGACTTAATTAAATTGATGATGGACAAGATGTAAAAACCGGAGGCATCGGTTTCCAGCTCCCGTAACACTCTTACCTATGAAAAAATTTGTAACGAGCATATTCACCCGTCCATTCCCATCCATTCATATCTGTGCATTGGGAAATGCCTAAATTCAATCACTTTCAATAGTAAGGAAGACCCATAACAACATTTACGTTCATTTAAACATGGATGTTATTTGATTGCTCATAATGATGCCTTAATTTTGAGAACTTTTCCCATGTCCCTCACCGGACTTGCATTAGACTGGTATAGTGGGTTACCCAAACACTCCATATTTTCATTCAATCAGGTAGCCCAAGCTTTCTTGGATCATTTCTCTATCAATATTGCCAAGAAATTTACCATGACCGATCTATATTCCACACGTCAGTACGAGGATGAATCTATCATAGATTTTGTCACTCGCTAGCGCAGCTTGATCAATCAACTTACCTTTCAATGCCACAAACTGAACTCATTGAGCTCTTTACCCGAGATTGCACCAGGCATATCTCCCTAACCTTGCAGGTCCAAAATTTCTGAACATTCAATGAGGCATTCACTATGGCACAAAAGTTAGAGATTTGAGCCATCGAAGAGAAGAAAATCCAATTACGAAATAAGAATTTGGCATTCAAGTCGACTGAAACCTCTTCTTCTTCCAAACCGCCAACCAATTATTCAAAGGCTAAAGGTACCGCTAATGCAGTGGTACTCAAGGTCATCCCAACTCATCTGTCTAATCAGGCTACACCCTCATCTAATCTATCACCCATCCAGGCTTTTTGATTCAGACAAGAGCAGCGAAAATATACCCCAATTAGGGAACCTTACTCTTTGTTTTAGAAAATTTTATCAAAGCTAGCGCCATCACCCTTCCACCCATAAAACCACACACTAGTTTTGACCCTGCTCGCCCCATGCCCACGTGGTATAAGGAACAATATTTCTATAATTATCACCGAGTGAAGGGTCATAGTGATGGAAACTGCATTACTTTTAAGAATATTGTCCAAGAAATTCTCGAGAAAGGTGAGCTAATTGTGGATAATCCCAACGCCACCCCTAACCAAAATCTACAAATCTTCAAAAAAAAATTCCCAATCATGCCCCTTCATCCAATCAAAAGCGGTGAGAGATCCACTCACGATACCCATACTTATGAGGTTCGTGCGATCTTTAACGAGGTACATGTTACATCTCAATTACCTCACATCCCTTCCATAGAGGAAATCCTAGCCCAAAACCTCCTTCCACATTGGAACCAACCGTCATTGTTCCTTCACTAATAGAAGAACACCCTTTGTCTCCTACATCACCCACGGAAGATTCTTCTACCGACATCGAGACCATCTCACCCCTAGCTTCTCCACTTGGTGAATCTTTACCTCACATGTACCTCCTCCACCCATAGAGGAGCACCCATTACCTCCTCCACCCACAGAGGAGCACCTATCTATTCTTCCACTTATTGAGGAACTCCCATCATCTCTTCCACCCATCATAGACCCGGTGGGATATTTGCCTCTTGGTAAGCATTCTCCATTTGCTACCCGACATCCAATAGACCTACTTTCAGCTCTCTTACCCACAAAAACTGAAGCTGGCCGATTCCCCATCTCTAAGGTGAATTTTATAGGAATTCCCATTAGGTCCTCACCAACTCCACCCACAAACGTGCCATTCTCACATTTGGTGATCACTTAGAGTATGTGGATAGAGCTTTGTTATGGGGCGCCTCTTACTCCCTATCTCAACACAAATGCAACAATCCCTCGATGACTCCTCCACTATCTACCCAAAACATTTCCACCCATCAAACCAAATACAACCACTACTGTCGCATGAACCCCTCCACAATATCTGTTCATGCTCACACCACAACCTTACCCATAGCCAGGACTATGCCTAAACCCAAACCCATACCCACAATATTTACCTCCACTAAACCTATTACCACTTTAGGGGTCACCCCGACCACCGGCCTTTACTCATCCACCTATTAAAGCTGGATTTAGCTACATCCTCTAACGTTAAAACCACACCTACTCCAACACCCAAACTAAAGAAACAAACTCATCGGTCTCATATCCCGACTCACACCAACCACACCCGCACTTGTCCCGTCTTCCTTAAAACCTCGGCTACCCAACATGGTCAAGCACCCCTCACCCATTCATAACCCAATAACACAACCACCCATTCCCGCCTCACAAATTTCTAACCTACCCGGAGCACACAACACGACTCATACCCCACCTTCGGTCTCTTTACCACCAATACCTTTAGCCATTGCTTCACTACCTACTACACTTCAATCATTGTCCCTCACACCCCAAGCATGACCTACGTCATCTACCTTCATAAGACCCCTTTATCCCGTGGGTAACTCGCCCTCTTCCTCCATCTCGCTTTATGGGGATTTTTCCTGGACCTCTGTTATGAAAGTGCTGACGATGCTGATGATTTACCAATTAATTTTATTCTAATCACCAAGAGTATTAATATTATTTGATAATATGAATTTACAAGAAAACTGAATTTGCAAGAATTTTCTCAATATTTGATTTATCTTCACAAAATCTATAGACATATACATTTGTGCTATTGATTCCCATGTATTTTTTGTTTATGTTCTAAATGTTTAAACGAGAAAATTAATATTGCACTAAAAAGAATAAAATAGTCGCAAGAGGATTTGTAGGGTGATTTAATATGAGTAGTGTTGTAGTTTAAACAAAGCCCAGCTTTTATATTTCACTACATTAACTTCTAAATTTATAAGTATCCAAGGGCGGGTTATGTACATGCACATATATAATTGATTATGCCAATGATTTCTTTCCAATTTTTAAGAATTTTGTATTTGTGCTTTCTGTTGGTGAGGATTACAAGAGAGGATTTGTAAGACTAATTGGATGAGTAGTTCCACAGATTTAAAGAAATCCTAGGTTTTATATTTCGCTACATTAACTTCTAACTTTTAAAGTATCCAGAAGGTTATGTACATGCACATATAATTGATTTTCTCGTATTTGTGCTTTCTTTTGGTGAGGATTACAAGAGAGGATTTGTAAGATTAATTGGATGAGCAAAGCTTTATGATATAAACAAGAGGAGAATTGTAAGACTAATTGGATGAGCAAGATGTTTGTCTTTGCATGATTTATTATTTATCGGATATCTTTCCAAGGTTTTGTAAGACTAATTGGATGAGAAGATGAGCATTACTACTATACAAACAAAGCCTTTATTTCATATTTCATTAAAATTTACAAGGAAATTTTATATATTGTATATCTTTTGTTGTGCTTGTGAGTAAGAGAGCTCGAGTTTGTCTGCTTTGAAGTTCTAATAAGTGGTATGCTAAGGCCTATAATAGATTATTTATACACTCTTCTTATTACAACTAACCATATCCACCTTCCTAATGGATTAAGGTACATTGCATATAGAGAAGAAAGGGTTTCAATAAGCTTAGCTAGACATTCAATCTTAGTCATCCACTCTTTCCTTTCTTCTTGTCTAGCAGGTGATTACCAGTTCAAAATAATATGGGACAGATTTTTAAAAGTTTTATATCTTTTGTACAATATTTTCTAGGATATACTTCTTTATTTTCAGAAATTATGTGGTTGTAAATGTTGTAACTTGTAAGAGCAGCTAGGTTCATTTCAATTGTTTATATTGTTGCCTAACGGCTATGAAGTCTTATTTATGTGTTTCTACCATTATAAGGTATCTTCTTTGTATGCTTAGGTGTGATTTCATAAAGTAATAAGGGAGTGCACAGATCTTGTCATGGTCCCATGGTTGATACATTACTAATGCAGTCTTCTCCCTCTTGCCATTGTTGTATTTTCTATTCCCTTGTAAATAGATATCTACAGTGGTTCCATAATATTGGTTGATTTGATTCTCACTCAATTGTGAAAATTCTAGTTAAAGTTTAAATCATTTTAGCTAATTTCATGGCAGATATTCCTCGCATCAAACACTCGTTTCTTGAAGAGTTTGGAGTTAGGCTTGTAACATATGATGTACCTAAAATATGACGCATTTGTATTTCAAACAAAGCTCATAATTCACCTAACGACAATGCCGACATTAGACATCTGTTTGAAGAATTCGAATGCGCCTCCTTGAAACTCTCGGAACCTTGGTGAATGTAACAAAAATGTGATTTTCTTTAGACTGTATCGAAGAAATGGACAATCGCGGAACCAAAAACTAAACTTATCTAGAAGAAATTGCATAAATATTTCTACAAAAATAATACTTCCCCATTACAATTTTTGATATTTTTGTTGTAAAATACTTGCAAATATTTGCAATAACCTTCACATGTAACTTGCATATTTAAAATTTGACTATCATTTTATATATATATTTATACATAAATTTTTTAAAAATATATACAAATGTATTTAAATAATTAAATAAATATATAATAAGTATTTTTTAAAGGGAATTTTTAAAAATTACCCTCACCGAAATAATGTTTGATAGGCATACATGGCATTCAAATTTAACACATGCATGTAATTTGTAAAAAAGTGGATGGTTGCATTTGGTGCCAAAATTCTTAAATATAAATAAAAGCACAAGTTTGGCCTTAGGTATCTCGATTATTCATGTGTCGGAATGAAGATCACCTTTCAATTCAAAATTATCGTTCAAAAAACAAATTTATAGCAACCATGTAAGTAACAATTATGGATCTATACATACATTAATATAAATCCCAAATTATAATAATCACATTGGGGAAAGAGAAGATGTTTCTATTTGTGACCATTGTTCCACATAAAAATATAACAAGATTTTTTCTAAAATGCAATTAATACTACACTTCCTATTTCACAACACTATTACATGATTGAAAATTGTTACAATATTACTAATTTACCATGTATTGCGGCTCGCCTTCATATAAAAAACTAAGTATCAAGGCCCACACATTTTCTTAATGACACAAATTGAAAACTTTATGAGACAAAACTCTAAATAATCACTATATTATTTTGCTCAAAATATGTTCAAACATACCACTCTATAAAATTATTACAATGTCGACAAAAAAAAATATGTTCACGCATACCACCTTCACTTCATCTCCATCCTTACGCCACATGTGGGCTCTAAATATTTTTTTAATTTTTTCAGATTAACATCGCCATACCCCAACGAAAATATTAAACATCCACTTTTAACTAAATATGAATCCTAAGACAACATAATATTTCACAATCCCTAAGAAACTCAACTCTTCAACTTTTTGTTGTCGTCAACTTTGACAAATACAATGGCCCTCCCGGAATCCAAATATCCCCACTCATGTTCCCGTACCACCAATCTTTAGAGGCAACCACAAACAACTTCCTTTGAAAATGGCATGGGTTCTTACAATCCACAAGTCTCGAGGCCTTACTTTACCTAAGGCAACTGTAGATATAGGTTATTATGAATGGCTTGGCCTTACGTTCACCACACTGTCTTGAGCCCCCTCACTAAAAGAGTTTTGCATTTAATCTCCCTTCTCTTTTGAAAGTTACTCCAAAATGTCCCTCTCCATCACCTCCTCAAAAGAAAGGAAGAGGCATCCCGTTTGAGAAGTCTTTAGTTCTCCACTGCAATATAAAGTGCTCCACTCCATCTTTCCCCGCTCCTTACAACATATACATTCATGATGTGATTCCATGTTCCCTTCCTCTTGTAGTTACAATTTTTAATACTTCATAAATGTCTACACTTACTTTCAATGGTGCTCTATTACCATTTCATTGTTTATCTCTCCGCTCTTACGTCACATTTAAAAAAATTGTGCCTCCTTGGATTCCTTTTGGTGTCCACATCACACATTCTCGCCGCTTGATTGCTAGTTGATACTACAACCAAATCTTCAAATATAGATCGGTATAATGTGTGTATTAGAAATACAAAAGTTAATAAGTATGGTTTATACTCGGGCACTTATGTTGAGACAAATTTTATCTTTTTATTTTATAAATGTTTAGATAAATGGTTTCTATATATTTTATAAAATATTTAATTTAATTTAATTTAAAAATTAATGTCTAGAAGTAACCAAAAAGGTTAATGGGACTACAAGAGGAGCAAAGAGAACAAGACAATGTAGGAAAGTAAAAACAAAGACAAAAAAAAAATACAAGAAGCAACTAGAAAGAGACAAGATACAACAAGTCTATGTGTCATGCTTAAGAGGTTCTACGCCTAGTAGATCGTGACTGTTGTGTGGAGTCATGAGCTCGTTTATGCCACTAATGTTGTGTAGAAGGCTGAAGGAATGAATCAATAGTCTGAGACCCAAGGCTGCCATGATGATGTTTGAGGAGGCCATATCTATGTTGGGTCATCTCCCGATAAATAAAGCTACACACCTTTGGTCTTCATAATGGATAAGGGCCCATAATGAGCCTTGAGTTTCTCGGAAGAGACAATAGTACTACCATGGATCTCATAGTACACAAGACAACGAAATATAAAGTGCTCCTCTAATTCAAGTTCATTGTTGCAAAGTGTGCAAGTGTGTTGGTCTCTAGGAATGTAATGCTTTGTCTCCATGTGAAGCTGATGAGAACAAACTCATAGTTGGCCCAAGGGGAATCTCAAACCAAGTGGAAGCCTGATGTATTTGGGGGAATGACACGTTCATCTTCAATTTGGAGATAATGCTCCAAATAGTGGTGCATTTTTGTTGGCAATGGTTCTATTGGTTCAATCCAAGTTGATTTTATGTAAGCTTTGTAGATCTCCTCTCTAATTCCTCTATGAATTTCCCTTCTTAGCATGTGGGGAGAATTAATAGAGAATGTGAGAGGGGGAGATGATTAATATCCAATCTGATGCTTTGGAGGAAAGTTGTACAATGTGCATACCAAGTGGTTTGGATCCCCAATTCACATAGCCTCATGGATGATTGGAGAGCCTTGAAGGGATATCTATTCTGCCTAGTTGGTGTATCTGCCATACATCTTAGTCTATGAAGTAGCATCACAAGATGAAATATAGTTGAGATATGAAGAGGGTGTGTGCCAAATTCAACCAAGATGATTGCATGTGGAACTAAGCATTTTTCCCAGAGAGTCTGGATAACATGGAGACGAGTACTCTATCAACACGAGCCCAACCAATGTGTCAAAGATTAGGCCCCAAATCTCACAACCATACAACATTGTTGGTGTCACTAGAGTTTGGAAAATGCGCAATTTTGCTTTGGCATCTTGAAATTGAAGCTGGAAACATTGTCTCTCAAGTGTATTGAGGGCTGCATAACCTTTACATAATCTCTCTTCTATTGCATGAAGCATGTTCAAAGGAGGGCCCGTGAAAGTCACTCCAAGATAAGTGTAAGAGGAGACCACTTCCACCAAGTTTCCTTTGTACATGAGGTTAGTTGCATGGGAAACCCTCTTGGTTGTATTAAATACCATGACCTTAGTTTTCCTTAAGTTCACTTGTAAACCATGAGTATCACAAAAAGAGCTTAAGATGTCAAGGTTTCAGTTGTAGGCCTGCAACAATATGTGACATGAGAATGATATCATCTGCAAATAATAAAATAGCAATGATGATATCATATAAAAGACAACCATCATCTCTAAGACTAGAATTTGCAATGATGTGCTCTAGTTCATCAATGTAGAGACCAAATAGAGTAGGAGAAAGTGGGAATCCTTTTTTAACACCGATGGTGCTATTGATATCACTTGTATAACCAAGTAGGATTTTGGACTTGGCCAACCACCTTTTCATAGAGTGTCATCACAAGAAGAACCAAATGCTCTAGAATTTGGAGGTCACGAAGCCATTGGATTAGAAGGTGTCTAGGTATAGTATCAAATGCCTTTTGAAAGTCAACAAAACAACAATAAACCTTACGCTTGTTGGCCCTTGTTTCTTCAATTATGGCTCTAAGTGTTAAGACATGGTCTATTGTTCGGTGATCCCATCTAAACTCTGCTTGTCCTTTCACGTGGAGTTTTTTGGATTCAACAAATATGGAAATCAAATCATCTAACACTGTAGAAAATAACTTGCTCAAAGTATGCCCAATCATGATGGTTCTATAATTATTTGGCTCCTGTTGGTTCCCTGATTTAAATATGGGGCATATGATGTGAGACGTCCATGCTGGTGGGAATCCATAGGAAGCCACTAGATTAAAGAGATCAGAAATGTGCATTACTAAGATTTTTGGACTATGGTGAAGAAATTCAGCTCTCAAGTTCTCTATGTTTGCTGATTTCCATGCTTGAAGTTTGAAGATAGCCCGTAACACCATACGGTATGTGAAGAAATTTTACCCTGCCACCTATTCTCTACTGAAATTGGGACTTGATTGGGGATGTTGTAGAGAGAGGATGCGTAATTGAACCATGTATATACGTCATGTATAACACATGATGATTTCCTTGGGAGGAAGGTTTGCTAAAAATACTTCACTTTAAACCTCAACATATTGAGTGTGTCCCTTTTTTTCTTGTGAATATATAGCCTCTTCTTTTTTCCGTAGGTGCCAATGGTATATTTTTTGGACTAACTTCTTCCTATAAGGGTGTTGGTGAATGATGTGAGCCACAAGCTTGTGGAGGGATCTGCAACTACTATCAAACCAAACATTCTCAGGTGCAATGGCTAAGTGGGACACTGGTGGGATGATTACGAGTGGAATGGGGAAAGGATTGAAGAGTTGTATTCCAAATTGTTCTGGAAATATATTCAGCTCTTTCCATTGGGAAATGGATATAATTTATATCTTGGAGGTTAGCTATCAAGTTTTTAGTATAAATATCATCAAACTCATGGTCGAAGGAGATATGGGTGGAAGACTGGAAAGTATGAGAGGTGATATGTGCAGCCCCAAGAGTGGGGAGTAGGACCTTAAAATAAATAGGTGCATGGTCGATGAGGGGTGGGAGAGGTTCCACATAAAGATTGGATATGGATGACTGTAAAGTAATGTTGCTCATGACATAATCCACCAGACTAGCTCTACTAACATGAGGATAACAAGTGAAATCCCCAGACCCAGGAAAACAAGAAAGCTTTCATCATTTGTACATATTATAGACTATTGCCAATTAATTTTTGTAGTTCTGAGAGTGTATCAAACAAAACTTATATTTGGTCCTACGAGATTCAAGGGAATATAATAAAACTAAGTCCACAATAATTAATTAATAGTATTACAAGTTAGGCAACCATTATCCCCATCATATGGATTTCCAAGGTGACTATCTAAAAATCCCTTTTCATTAGAATTTATGGTCCCAACATAGTGTCAATTGTTTCTAGTTTTTTTGTAGTAGATTTTAAAACAACACATAGAATTGAAATAACCAAATCCAAATGGTAATTTTTTTCTCAAGTATAAGATCCTACCCGTCATGGCAAAGAAGGAAATATTCCTAACTTCCTTCCTTAATATGTGAAGGATAGTAAGGGCATGATAAACACCACAAACATTTGAAATGGGATTCATAGAAATAACATATTCAATAACATCCTCTTACTTTTTCAAAGACTTTATAGAGGTTGAAGAAGAATGGATATGATAAATTTTCCATGGCACATTTTCCCAATGGTCCAATAGAATCTAGAAGTAAGGGCCACTAGAACAACCTTGTTGCCTTACACTCGAATCGACATCAACAAATTTAATACAACCATATCTTTATTATAGCTAAGGAAATGAAAATTAATGCAAGATTTGAAATTTTTTTATTTAAATTCGTTTTTTGACAATTAAAATAAAAAATCCACTTTGAAATTAGGTTGTATTCATGTCTATTATAAAAAAGCACAGAGTTTTCCAAGAATATTTTTCTCGATGAAGGGATCTAAACCAAAATGTTGGAATGATTTAAGGATCCAAGATAAGTAGGCATTATTAAAAAGAGAGGAAACTAATGATAGTTTTTGAAAGTGCAAAAATATTTAAAGGGTGCCCGAGAAACAAAGAAATGACTGTGATAAAGTAAGCACCTTGCCAACTCACTCAACTTTTGCTCCAAATCAAAATCTTGAACTATTTCAAATGCAAGCTATAAATATAAATAATAGAGTTAAGAGGAAAATTAGAATTGATATTGTAAAACAAACTATATCAAGGCACCTATATGCACACTGGTATCTGGAGGTAGAGGCGGATCAATCTAGCCATCATGACCCACTCCTCAGTTCACACGTAGGAGGGCTTCAGATCACTTCTTGAGTGCGAACGGCCGACGGTGGAGGCGGAAGGCGTTGATCATCATATGGGAACCCGACTCATGGTACAAGGCGCGCTGCCATAATGGCAAAGCTGCTAGAGATGATTGATATTGTAAATCATTGGCATAAATGGTGGAAATATGCCATATACCATACATCCAATTCCTCCACCAAGGTAAAAAAGAATCAATTTTATGTTTGCTAATTATTTCATCTAGAACAACCTATAACTAACTTTATTAGTTCTCTTCATCGATTCTAGCAGGTGAAACTCAGTCTTCACTTATGGCTAAGAGAAACAAATTATTTGCCTATAGAAATTGTTTTTCACTTTATGAATTCCATGCCTAAAAATATGAAGTGCACTAATCCACGGGAACTTTGCAATATTTTCATCATTTAAATTAATGTTGCATGACCAATATAAAGTGTGGTGATTTTCAAATAAACCTTTCAAAATGCATCATTATTTTACATTAGGAAAGAATTGGTTTTTCCTGCATATTTTTCCATTACTTGGTGTCACCTTTGCTAGGAAATACATAAAATATGAAATCACAAAGGCGAGTAATATTTTTTTTTAATTTTAAGTCAATGAAAATGTGGGTATTAGTGTAAAAGGGGTCCTTAATATTGAGAGGAGGTAGGGTTTGATATATTTAAACAATATTTTATAATTAGAATCTCGTTATCTAATCGGTTCTACAAATTTTCACCAAGATATAAAATGAAACTAGAACTTATTCTCAAATCTAGCCAACATGAAATATCTGAAAATATTTTCCAACTTCTAAGAAGGTTATTTTGAAGAAACCCATCAAGAAGTATAATAGACAAGATTTGTAGTGAAAATAATTGATAACTTGGAACTTTGCTACCAAATAGAGAGGTGTAGTGTGTATGTGGGCCTAAGATGTGTCTCAATATCTTCCACTCCTAAATCATGCATTCTACAAGGGTATCAAGACAACGAATGGGAAACACACATGTACCATTATACAAGGGGGTAGACATAAAGGGGCTATAGTGAGCACTATGGTTGCATATCTTGAGGGCAGTAATCCATACACTAGGCCATCAACCTAGGGTTTCCAAGGCTTGCATTCAAGGTAATGGAAGGAACCCTACACATATATCAGTATTTGGGTGTAGAGAGGTATGGATCAAAAATATGCATAATATAACCAAAACACAAGTGACGATAGATAAGGAGCTGATGATGACTAAGAGTAATATGCTAACTAACATCCAAACAAATCAAATACTAAGCTAACATAACACAATAAAGAAGGAAAAACACTTATCTATATGAAAAATGACAAGAGATGGCTAGAGCAATCACTTTGTACCTGTAGGGTGGTCAGTGATGCATCCATCTGTCTATAGAATCAATATGTTGAGATAGATTCGATATTAGGTGGAGTACGAGAACATCATTCTTATCCTATAATCACTATAGGTGACCTGATAGTGCAAGAAACCATACAAGAAGAAGAGTATATAATCCAATCAAAACAATATACAAGAAAAACTAAGAGTTACAAAAGTAGATGCGAAGATGACACAAAATAGTAGAGCTAATTGAAGTCTGAATGATTTTGGCTTCCTTTTCTTTCTGAATGTCAGTGAGTGGCAGGTATATATAGGACTCCAATTCCAATAGGAAATGATGTCGGCTATAGGAAAATATAATATTGACTCCATCGCCCATGGGCAATGGCATCGGCCATAGGTTCTAAAAAGAGGTAAGGTGTCATAAAAACTAAAAATAGTGTGTCATAGATCATGCATGTGGATAAACAAGATGTCAAGTGATGATATGCAAACAACAAACTATGAGTTTGGTGTACATAATACCTGAGAAGAAAAGGATACCTAGTGCAAGGAAAACTAAGGCTAAGACCAAATCGTGACACTCTATCCATGTAATATCTCTAACATAAAATGGTTACGTGAATAACCATTCCCCATTCTCAACAAGTCCCTTAAGGAACTTGCTCTATAAATAGATGCATCAGTGACCCTTATCTGCACAAAGGAAAATTTTAATACCATGTATGAAGGATGAAAAGTGAAAAACTAAGTGTGTACATATGCCCCATCCATTGATCACCACATTTCGCAATAGTGAAACATGTGGTGGTCAACAAAAAAATACAGTCTGTGACACTGATACCAAAAGTAAGTACATAAACAAATGTTGAAGGGACTAGCTGAAATGAAATATATACAGTAATGCGTACCTGTTATTTTCACTCGCCTTGCTACCTGCAGGCACAATCCATGCTACAAGAACCATGGAGAAGGAAAAGAGAAATGAAACACTAGATGATCATCAATAAAATAAGAAATAAATCACCTAGCTAGGGGCCTATGGGATGAATGTTATGGTCATAAAAAATAGAAGAAAATTGAAGATCGTCGAAAATGGTCTTGTAGTAGGTCAATATAAATGGTGTGAGATTATGGTCATAACGTAATAAATAATACGTGTTGCAGATTTTGGCAGTGAAATTGACGATCACGTGAATATTAAGGATAATTGTGACTGAATTTGAATAGAAATTTGGGTTTTATATAGTGAGTTTTGACTTTTTTGGTTATTACTATTTTTGGAATTGACAGAATTGGTCTATGAAATTCCAAAATTTGAGTGCATTTTGACATATGGAACGTGTATGAGGTGGTGATGGAGGATAACGAGGTAGAGCACACAGTGGGGTGTGACCATGGGTGAGTCGTCACATTTAATTAAATTAAATATATCAAAAAGTATTTAGTGTTTTTAATTTTTAGGAGTCGTTACTACGTTAAACTTAGTAAAATTTGTGTTACGAAGTAGGTTAGTACAAGATGAAAGTGGGTTTGGGAGGGATTTAATTTTTATTTTTTTGTTTTGTCGACTTTGAAAGTTAAAATTTGAATGTCACGGCCACAAATTCGTCAGATGCCATTGGCCCCTTTGGAACATGAGGGTCAATGTCATCAGAATAGAGAAATATGAATCCAAAGGGTCGATGGTGTCTTCCGGGTGGTGATGACATAGGGAATATGATATTATAGTCTGCATGTTTTTATTTTTCACTCAAAAAGTTATTTTTAGAGGTTTGATGTTTGCTTGTCATAATTTTATGGATGCAAGTAGAGTGCATAATCTACCTATAACTTGAGCATAGATATGTTACAACTTAGTTTTATGATTTCCAGGTTATCATAGGTAGAGGTTTCCAAGTTGTATGTTTGGGGATTTGGGGGCATTATGTAGATTCCAAAACTACCATTGGATATGGATTTATTATAGATGTTTTTGCCGCATGAGAGACCAGGTCCAAAATATTTTGGAGGTGGACATGATAGGAGAAGATTGGGATCTCCTTCACATTAGAGTATGTAAATAGGATTTTGGGGTTACCAATTGGCTGCAGCGTGACCATATATATTATGAACTAGCACCTGATGTTGGAGAGAGGAGAGCATTCGACATATGGTATATAGAGAGAAGTACATATGATGAATGGATGTTGTGCATCTAAATCAACACAGTGTATGAAGGAGGGATTTTGGATATCTGGAAGCTATTCATAGGGATTGTGGTGGTACATATAGTGTGCCACAAGGAAGATGGATCCATCAAGTTGTTCTTGGTTACTGTATGTAGAGAATTTGTGGATCCTGGGGTCTTATTCAGCTGGGGCACCACCATATGGGTGCAGTTTGTGCATGATTTCTATAAAGTGCGACACAAAGGCTAGAGGGTCATGGGATTTGTGATATTATTGATGACATGGATATATGAGTGGTTCGCTATATACAAGATGATAGGGACACCACAGGTAAAAGAGGTAGATACCTCGAGATTACTTTAGTGGGTGCAGGGAAAAAATGAGAGTACTTAGGGCATACCAACTACTATCACAACTCGGTCCAAGTGATGTTATATGGAATCCCTACATAGGGAATATAGATCACGGGCCTAGTTGGCCCAGGGTATATTTATTTGACACCATGATAAAGCATATGGGTCATTATGTTTAAATGGTGGAGACTAACATATTGAGTATGGTCCCAAGATATTTTGGGTGACCAATGCGAGAGGTGACACCACCTTTACCACCCTATAAGTGTCATCATGGCAGAGAAGATGTATGAGAAGAGATACAAATATTATCACTTCGACCTTGTAGGATACATACAACATACACACACGATTGGAGGTAGTACAAGCGTGGTGGGGATGCTTAGGGCCCGCCATATATTATAATAGTTAGGGGTTAAGAGGAGGGATACAATAGAGGATTTGTGGAGTTAAGGTCATAGGATGGAACACGTCAAAGATACGGTTGCAGGGGGTGTTGGATATTCAATACCATGGCTCAGAGAGCATAAGATTCATTGGTCAAGAGGAGGATTAATCACACCATTTAGGGTTGAAATTTTCCTATATCGAGATAGATACCAAAACCACGGTGGAGAGGAGATATGGTCCTAGTGCCCAAATATAGGTGGGCACAGTATGTAAGATACAAACCTCATCATTATGAAGAGGTAGAGGTATTGGGTGACCGAAGAGACAATGATACCATCATGGAAAGACCTAAGCAACCATATATGTGTGATAGTATGTTAGTTAGATAATTTTTTATAGACATATGTAATATGTTTAGTGATGCACATTAGTTTTTATTTTTTAAAGTGGATGGTGGAGGAGTGGAAGGCGTTGATTAAGAGCTTCAACCATGAGATCCTATACTATGTTTTAGATGTTTAGGATACCGAAGTAATGGCGGATCAAAAAACATTGTCAGTCAGGGATTCAATGATATCATTTCATCTAGTGGAAGATGCCTCCATAACATTGAGGAGATATCAGGATGTAAAGGTACAAGATCCTACCGAAAGCATAGATGTGATTATGAATAGCCTAGTTCAGGTGTAGCTAGCCTGGTAATAGAGAAGAAATATCAACTAGAAGATGACTAGAGAGCTGTGATGTGGATTATTTCATTAGAGGATTAGTTTTCGAAGGAACAGGGAGATGAATTTAGAGCCTGATCTAGATACCCTAGCAGGGGGTGATGGTTCTTGAGTTATATTGTATATGGACCTGTGAGGGTGATTCGGATGTACTTGAAAGAGTTGGAGGAAAAGATGTTGAAAGTGGTTGAAAAAATCATGGAACATCTCCCTGTTCCTTTGACAACTAATCCTCTAATGAAATAATCCACGTCGCAGCTCTCTAGTCATCTTCTAGTTGATATTTCTTCTCTATTACTAGGGCTAGCTACACCTGAACTAGGCTATTCACAATCACATCTATGCTTTCGGTAGGATCTTGTACCTTTACATCCCGATATCTCCTCAATGTTATGGATGCATCTTCCACTAGATGAAATGATATCATTGAATCGACGATGACAGTGTTGTTGGATCCCCCATTACTTCGGTAGCCTAAACATCTAAAACATAGTATAGGATTGAATGATATCATTTCATCTAGTGGAAGATGCATCCATAACATTGAGGAGATATCGGGATGTAAAGGTATAAGATCCTACCAAACTTCCACTACCTCACAGTGAGAAACATCTCAATTAATTATGACAATAATGAAAGTTCCTCTTGCATTGTATCATAGTCTACTCTTTGAGTTGTGTCTTTCCTTTTATACTAGTGTGTTTGCTTTTTTATTCTTTTGCTTGGTTTTTGATGTGTTTATTTTTTTATTCTTTTCACCTCCTTAGCCCATTAGATTGACTGTTCAGATTTTGGAATTTATCTTCCTTTGAGTTACTAAATAAACTCCCCATTTAGAGCCAAGTGTTAACCCATTTTTGAGTTTATCGATAAAATGGGGATAACCAATCGGATTTCATGTTGACGAACCTATTGAAAATCATCTCTCATCCAAGTATTGCTTCGAAAATGCCTTCTTTTTTCCTTTTTGTTGGATTTCGGGGCTCCCTTAGCATTTTTCATGCTTTATGTTAGATTATTTCCGCCCTTGAAAACCGACACACTGCATCCTTTTGGGTTTTAGGTTCCGAATGCACCGAAACATCTCATCTTGAAAATACATACAACATGTCATTTTTTTAACCTGAAACCCGAAACCCAAAACATTACACCTTGTCGACTTTTGGCTTTTCATACATCAGATTATGGTGAACATATTACATGCCAAATGTTTCCTATTTCCCAAACTTGATTTCTGACTCCCTTCTGGGTTCCTTTGTGTCTTTCTTTCAAGGCCCCATTTCATTCTTGCATGAGGTGTTGTCGACATTAAAAAAATTTCTCCGTAATTTCTATTTTATTATGTATGTATTAGGAATAGGATGTTGTTAAGTATGATTAGTAGTGGCATCGATAGAAGATAACGACTTTGTCGATGCGGTGCCTTGCCAATAAAGTAGAGTACAGTATGATCAAAGTACAATAGGAATGTTGTAAAAGTAAATATTTGTTGTAAGTGGTCTAGTAATGTTAAAATGTCAAAGTTGGGGTAAGTAGAGAAGTAGGGTCTACATGATTAGGAATTAGAAATATTATATTTTTAATAAGGACAAAGAGTGATGCCATAAATATTTTGTGTATTTATTTGTGGAAAAGTCTAAAAGGTGGAACCCATGTGAGATGATAAGGTTTATCTTATCTTAGAAGATAAGCCTACATGTAAAGGCAAGAGTTTAGGCATGGAATATGATTAGCCGGAAGAGATTTCCTATCCTATCTTAGAGATAGAGTGGATAAGCCTGAATTCTATAAATAAAGAGGCCACCCCCTCATTTAGCATAAAAGGAAGTAGTGAGAAATATTGTATGAGTAAGTGTGTAAAGGAAGCCATCATTTTAAAGGTGTGTTAAAGAAGTCATTAAGAGGTGTAATTGTGAAGTTTCTCCCATAGTTATTGTTGGAAGACAAGTGAAGTCAAGTAACACTTGAAGTAACTCATGGGTGAGATTGTAACAATTTCATGTTGATAATATAATTTACACTTATATTTCAGATTTATCATCATTCTTTCTTATCATAGTCTATGGTATTCTTGTGTTATGTTTGTTGTTGTGTTTCCAGATTCCATCCACCAAACTAAAATTTTTGCATTAGTAAATAATCATAGCACGAGGAGTTCCCGGTAAAGAATTATCATAGTGCTGGATTGGTGTTGACATTTTGGTTCCATTGCCGGGACCATTCCTCGTTGGTAGATTTTCTGGAGAAATATTCCCACTTAGTCAGAAATCATTTGGAGGGTAACCTTATTTTTACTGTGCATAGTAGTTACCATGGTAAAGTCATTTTTACCATGAATAGTATTTACCACAGTAACTTTACTTTTTACCGTGAATAGTATTTACCACAGTAACTTCACTTTTTACTGTGAATAGTGTTTACCACAGTAAAGTCAGTTTTTATCGCAGTAAGTCAATTTTTACCATAGTTTACCGTGGTCATTCCTATTTTACTGTAGAAAGGTGTAAAGTCACTTTCTATTGTAGCGAGTCCAATTATTTGTGCACATAAGTCTTGTTGATTGTACTTTTAGGTTGGTATTTCACTGTGGTTACTTTTTTTAAATGGGGAAGATTCCTATTTTTCAGCCCAATCTAATGAAGATGCTTCCTCTTTTATTCAAGAGTTTAAACAATCTTGCATTTGTAATAGCCTCATAAGAAGGGAACAATGAACTGAATTTTTCCTACCTTTTTGGATGGTTCGGCTCTTAGGTGGTTTGAAACACTATGTGATAATGTGAAAAATTCATGGGATTTATTAACTGATATTTTTCTTGAAGAATTTGGTGAAAAACATAAATATGCGAGATCTCATTATCGATATCACAAAGCTATCCCAAGGAGAGAAGGAGAAGATAAGGGATTATCATGCTCGTGTTCTAGAGCTAAGGAGGAAGCTCGATGCCCGATCCGGAAGGAAGGATTAACGGATGGGTTGATGAATGGCGTGGATAATCTCCTCTATAAGCACTTCATTCTTGGGATGAAGCCAAAGATCAGACAACGAGTGAAGTATGACCGCCAGCTACCATTGAACAAGTAAAGGAGATTGCAAGAAGGCAAGAAGAAAGCATGGAAGAGGAGCCCAAAGAAATTGTTGCTAAGGTAGAGCCTACACCAACACCTTTGGTCCAAAATCCACAACCACTCTCGGTGAGCATAAATATTTTCCCTAGTACATCTATTGAGTATGAAGATCTGCTCAAGAAGATGGGTCAGCTAACTATTAATCTTCTTCAAAGAGAGGAATTTAGTTCGGGGAGGAGATAGAGGTCCAAAATAAATATAATGAAGTTGTATGTTATGGTTGTCATAAAAGGGTCATTATAAGTATAATTATTCAGATAGAGCTTCTACATCCAGTACAAGAGATAATGATAAAGGAAAAGCACACTGTGAATTCTTTTGATGTAATATATAGGAGCATAAATAATGAAGTAGATGTGTTTGTAACAAAAAGAAAGAAAGAAAAAGATAACCAAGATGGAAATGATCCTAAGAAGATGAAAGGAGAAACTAGTAAAGTTGGGTGTGCAAGATTTTATAATTTCATAGGGACAAGGACCATACTCCATCTTAGAAGATCTATCCAAAAGGCTTGCAAATATTATATATGGTCAAATTTTGGCTATGTCTTCGAGAAGAGGCAGAGCTGCAAAGTGGACTCAATGCTCGACGCGTAAGTAAGGAGGTTGAGCTACCTATTTTAGAGGCAGAGCGAGATCCCTACGCTCCACAAGCCGAGGTATTATGTAATGGTGTTTCAATTCATGATGTCTTAGTTGATGGAGGTGCTGCAGTTAATGTAATGACTGAGTTTGTAATGAATATGTTGGGTTTAAAAATTGATCGCCCTCAACACTTATGTTAAGGTCATTAAATAAGGGAAAAACTAAACCAGAAGGTGTTGTTTCAAATGTGGCAATATCTGTTATGGGTGTTGTATGTGTGGTATACTTTTAGGTGATGAAAAATGGTATTGTTGTGTACCCAATGTTGTTGGGAAGGCCATGACTAAGGATATTTCATGCAAGAAACTACTGGAATGAAGGCTTCATGACACTTAGATGTGGCAGAGAGAGGGTGAAGATAAACGTGATCCTTCGGCATCATAAGGCAGAACCTATGGATTCAAGTGATGAAAATGATGATTAGACATCCTCTGATTACTCTAGTATCAGTGAAGTGGACACATAAGATGAAGAAAGTGAGGTTAATGTTTCGGTCATGGATATCCTTCTAGTCACGCCGACTCATAAACCCATAATATTATCTGAATAAGTTTTTGATCGTCTCCAAAAAATAAAGATTGGTGATGCTTATGATGGAGAGTGAGAAGGAATCCTACCTCCAGCTCTTTCAAGATACATACACCTATTATTCACTTTTGATTACAAGGAACTTTGTCAAGTAATTTGGGTAGAACATTCTATTAAGTCGGTAGATAGATGCTTAAGCCCATAAAGTAAATGCCATATAGAATGAATCCTAATTTTTCCAAGGTGTAAAAGAAGAAATAGATAAGTTACTTGATGCATGATTCATATTTGCTATGGAGAATTCAGAATGGGTTTCTCCCATTGTGATTTCAATAAAAAGAATGGGAAACTACGCATTTGTGTTGATTATAGGAAGCTCAACAAGGCAACAAAGAAGGATCATTGCCCTCTTCCATTCTTAGATCAGATCTTGGACAAAGTAGGCGGCGCAGAATGCTATAGTTTTGTTGATGGATATAGCGGATACAACAAAGTTCCTATAGCGAGAGAAAGATCAATCAAAACCACGTTCACCACTCCTTGGGAACGTTTGCTTATAGAGTTATGCATTTTGGGTTGTGTAATGCTCCGCAACGTTCTGCGCTTGATGAATAGGGTATTTGAACCCTACATTGGGAACTTCATGTGAGTATTTCGGATGATTTTTACATCTATGGGAGCAAGATGGACCACTGCACCGAGATGGAGACAATAGTTCAAAGGTTAGATGAAGAACAAGCCTCACTAAACCCTACAAAGTGTGTCTTTGGATGTTCTAAAGGTGTTTTGTTAGGGCATGTTGTATCCAGAGATGGTATTGCATCTGATCCCGATAATGTTTGAAAATCAAAGAGTTACCATTTCCTATTAATAGAAGTAAGTTGAGATCATTTTTAGGCCATGTGGGTTACTATAGAAGGTTCATCAAGAATTTCTCAAAGATTGCACATTGACCACTAACCCAATTCTTGAAGAAGGATGTTACTTATGAACCGAGGAAATAATGTGCATAAGCTTTTGAACAATCTGAAGGAAGCCCCGTGTCTTCACTTGTTTTAAAGAATCCAGATTAACATATCGACCGGAGGAATTGGATGGCACTCCCATTATGAAATGGGTCAACCACGACAAGTTAAAGATTTTCCAAGCACTATAATAGTCTACTCGAGGACGGAGTAGAAGTAGAAGGGGGAAATGTCGACATTAAAATTTTCCTCCGCAATTTCTATTTTATTATATATGTATTATGAATAGGATGTTGTTAAGTATGATTAGTAGTGGTGTCGATAGAAGATAACGACATCGTCGAAGACGGTGCCGCCAATAAAGTAGAGTACGATGTAGATCAGCTGTCAAAGTACAATAGGAATGTTGTAAAAAGTAAATATTTGTCGTAAGTGGTCCAAAGAATGTTAAAATGTCAAAGTTGGGGTAAGTAGAAGTAGGGTCTACATGATTAGGAATTACAAATATTATATTTGTAATAAGGACAAAGAGTGATGTCATAAATATTTTGTGTATTTTATTTGTGGAAAAGTCTAAAAAGGTGGAACCCATGTGAGATGATAAGGTTTATCTTATCTTAGAAGATAAGCCTACATGTAAAGGCAAGATTTTAGGCATGGAATATGATTAGCCGGAAGATATTTCCTATCCTATCTTAGAGATAGGGTGGATAAGCCTGAATTCCTATAAATAAAGAGGCCACCCCCTCATTTAGCATAGAAGGAAGTAGTGAGAAATATTGTATGAGTAAGTGTGTAAAGGAAGCCATCATTTTGAAGGTGTGTTAAAGAAGCCATTAAGAGGTGTAATTGTGAAGTTTCTCCCATAGTTATTGTTGGAAGGCAAGTGAAGTCAGTAACACTTGAAGTACCTCATGGGTGAGATTGTAACAATTTCATGTTGATATTATAATTTACACTTATATTTCAGATTTATCATCATTCCTTCTTATCATAGTCTATGGTATTCTTGTGTTATGTTTGTTGTTGTGTTTCTAGATTCCATCCACCAAACTAAAAGTTGTGCATTAGTAAATAATCATAGCACGAGGAGTTCCTAGTAAAGAATTATCATAGTGCCAGATTGGTGTTGGTGTGTCTTGTGTAGTCAAACTTCCACCCCTTATTCAATGAATTTAATGATAGGTAGAGTTGGTGGCCCACATGTGTCGTAGAAAGCACTTCTATCCTTTTCTCTTTCTTTGAGTCTTACCAAACCACACAAAAATTCAAATACATACATTCTTAAACAACATCTTACCTATAAGAAGGGCTGTAGGTGATCACACAATCATGGTATAGTGGGCACCTAGCTCATTGCTCTGTCGAGTCATACTTGAGCATAGACCGCCCCACCATAACAAACCCGAAACCTCACCCTTTAGATCTCCTTATTTGTAGGAAGCCATCCTCACCAAAAACTCTATTTCACAATTCATGTGTCGGTCCTAAATAACATAAGTTGAGCAAACGTAATAGAATAGGCACTCTAGGAATGTTCTTTCCTAGTGTTCTCGCTTGATTTACATTTTGAGGTGAGAGCTTTCGATCATTATTTTTGTCTTTCCTCACACACTCCCAATCATAGTCAGGCGTATTCTCGACTTCGACTTCGTCCCGAGTGTCTGGGCCATATCACCATCATTCCCAAAATTCTCGGGTCTAATTCCAAATCAAATTCTAATTCACAACCACTTTTTCTCATCTTGTTTCAATTTCACAATAACTATCATCGGTTACCTCGACCGCCATCGGTTAAACCCGATCTGACAGCGGTTTGTGTCCTTTTGCTAACTCCGCTCAAAAGGACATTCTCATTTCACTTTTTCACTTTCCACGGTCTCTATCAATGTCATTTTTTCCCATTGACATTTTACACATCCCGCATTTGGCATACTTGTCATATTTTACTTTTGCCTCACCGATTACTCACTACCTATTTTCTACAAAAGTGATAGGCGGTAGTTACCCCCACGACCAACATCGATTGTCCCTAACTAGCAATGGTTAGCATGTTTCACGTTCCACCCACCATTTTTACTTCATCCATTCTTTTTGTTCTTTGTACCATTTACAAAGAAGTAGCCCCACTGATAATCTTGGTTCACATGGTCGACCTAAAGACAAGTGAATGCCCTCGTGTTCCACACCAGTTTCCAACCGCTCCCATCTAGTCCTTCACCACCTTCTATTTTATCACCAACCATGGATCCTATCCACCTACTAATATCGCTCTGGAGATGAGGAGTTCGCACGACTCGACTGTAACCCCGCCGCCTTGCAGCTTTACCTCTCCCACTCATCCACTCAAGATGCCTCGGGTCGGTTGATATACATCATGCCCGTATCTATCCCCCGACTCTCACACCCACCTCTCGCATCGACTCCATCTCGGTTCGGTGTTGCCCACTTCCACTTTACCCCCCAAATGTTTCGTGGTTAGGTCCTATACCCGTTATGACTACCGCATTTATTACCCTCCAGTAGCACCCATTACATCCACTATACCATTGGCAACTACCCCAAACATGACCTCATCCTCCCTAATGTCTCATACATACTCGTAGCTACATTACCACCTCCGGTGTCGTTGACTCCGACCCCATTTCGTAACGTGGTTCTTTCTATTCCACAATCATTAGCCCCTATTGCTACTAGGGGTTACCATAACCCTTCCACCCCATATACATACTACCAACAACCACTGTTTCATCTATTGTTCATTTTGGGTACGTACCCCCTATTTCATTTCCTTCCTCTTCACCACCTTATATGGCAGCCCCATACACCGGAATGCCACACCCGTTATACACCCAAAACCAACCTTTTCATGCTATAGGGGCATCCAATCATCACAACCCACCAATGACTTAATTAAATTGATGATGGACAACATGCAAAAGCTGGAGGCATTGGTTTCACTCTCCCGTAACACTCTTACCTATGAAAAAATTTGTAACGAGCATATTCACCCATCCATTCCCATCCATTCATATCCCGTGCATTGGGAAATGCCTAAATTCGATCACTTCAATAGTAAGGAAGACCCATAACAACATTTACGTTCATTTAAACACGGATGTTATTTGATTTCTCATGATGATGCCTTACTTTTGAGAACTTTTCCCATGTCCCTCACCGGACTTGCATTAGATCGGTATAGTGGGTTACCCAAACACTCCATATTTTCATTCAATCAGTAGCCCAAGCTTTCTTGGATCATTTCTCTATCAATATTGCAAGAAATTTACCATGACCGATCTATATTCCACACGTCGCATTTGAGGATGAATCTATCATAGATTTTTTCACTCATTTGGCAGCGACTTTGATCAATCAACTTACCTTTCAATTGCCACAAACTGAAATCATTGAGCTCTTCACCTAAGCTTGCACCAGCCATATCTCCCAGGCCTTGCAGGTCCAAACTTTCGAACATTCTATGAGGCATTCACTATGGAACGAAAGTTAGAGATTCGAGCCATCGAAGAGAATAAAATCCAATTACGAAATAAGAATTTGGCATTCAAGTCTATTTGAAACCTCTTCTTCTTCCAAACTGCCAACCAAGTATTCAAAGGCTAAAGGTACGCTAATGCGGTGGTACTCAAGGTCGTCCCAACTCATCTTTCTAATCGTGCTACACCCTCATCTAATCTATCACCCCTCCGTGCTATTCGATTCAGGACAAGAGCAATAAAATATACCCCAATTGGGGAACCTTACTCTTCTGTTTTAGAAAAGTTTATCAAAGCTTGCGCCATCACCCTTCCACCCATAAAACCACACACTAGTATTGACCGCTCACCCCATACCCACGTGGTATAAGGAACAATATTTCTATAATTATCACCGAGTGAAGGGTCATAGTGACGGAAACTGCATTACTTTTAAGAATATTGTCCAAGAAATGCTCAAGAAAGGTGAGCTAAGCTGTGGATAATCCCAACGCCACCCCTAACCAAAATCTACAAATCTTCAAAAAAAAAATTCCCAATCATGCCCCTTCATCCAATCAAACAGCGGTGAGAGATCCACTCACGATACCCATACTTATGAGGTTCGTGCGATCTTTAACGAGGTACATGTTGCATCTCAATTACCTCACATCCCTTCCATAGAGGAAATCCTAGCCCAAAAACCTCCTTCCACATTGGAACCAACTCACACTTGTTCCTTCACTAATAGAAGAACACCCTTTGTCTCCTACATCACCCACGGAAGATTCTTCTGCGACATCGAGACCATCTCACCCCTAGCTTCTCCACTTGGTGAATCTTTACCCACTGTGCCTCCTCCACCCATAGAGGAGCACCCATTACCTCCTCCACCCACGAGGAGCACCTATCTATTCTTCCACTTATTGAGGAACTCCCATCATCTCTTCCACCCATCATAGACCCGGTGGGGATATCTTTGCCTCTTGCAAGCATTCTCCATCCGCTACCCGACATCCAATAGACCTACTTTCAGCCTCTCTTACCCACAGTGAAGTCGGGTCGGCCGATTCCCCATCTCTAAGGTGCATTTTACAAGAATTACCATTAGGTCCTCACCAACTCCACCCACAAACATGCCATTCTCACATTTTCTCGATCACTTAGAGTATGTGGATGGAGCTTTGTTATGGGGGTGCCTCTTACTCCTGTCTCAACATAGATGCAACAATCCCTTGATGACTCCTCCACTATCCACCCAAAAACATTTCCACCCATCAAACCAAATACAACCACTCACTGCCGCAACCCCCTCCACAATATCTTTTCATGCTCACACCACAACCTTACCCATAGCCTGGACCTATGCCTAAACCCAAAACCATACCCACAATATTTACCTCCACTAAACCTATTACCACTTTAGGGGTCACCCCGACCACCAGCCTTACTCATCCACCTATTAAACTGGATTTAGCTACATCCTCTAACATTAAAACCACACCTACTCCGACACCCAAACTAAAGAAACAAACTCACCGGTCTCATATCCCGACTACACCAACCACACCCGCACTTGTCCCGTCTTCCTTAAAACCTCAGCTACCCAACATGGTCAAGCACCCCTCACCCATTCATAACCCAATAACACAACCACCCATTCCTTCCTCACAAATCTCTAACCTACCGGGCACACAACACGACTCATATCCCACCTACGGTCTCTTTACCACCAATACCTTCACCATTGCTTCACTACCTACTACACTTCAATCATTGTTCCTCACACCCCAAGCATGACCTACGTCATCTACCTTCATATAGCACCCCTTTATCCCCGTGGGTAACTCGCCCTCTTCCTCCATCTCGCTTTATGGGGATTTTTCCTGGACCTCTAGTATGAAAGTGCTTTTTGACGATGATGATGATTTACTAGTTAATATTATTCTAATCACCAAGAGTATTAATATTATTTGATAATATGAATTTACAAGAAAACTGAATTTGCAAGATTTTTTTCAATATTTCTGATTTATCTTCACAAAATCTATAGACATATAGATTTGTGCTATTGATTCCCATGTATTTTTTGTTTATGTTAATGTAAATACTAAATGTTTAAACAGAAAATTAATATTGCACTAAAAAGAATAAAATATTCGCAAGAGGATTTGTAGGGTGATTTAATATGAGTAGTGTTGTAGTTTAAACAAAGCCCCGGTTTTATATTTCACTACATTAACTTCTAAATTTTTAAGTATCCGGGCAGGTTATGTACATGCACATATATAATTGATTATGCCAATGATTTCTTTCCAATTTGTAAGAATTTTGTATTTGTGCTTTCTGTTGGTGAGGATTACAAGAGAGGATTTGTAAGACTAATTGGATGAGTAGTTCCACAGTTTAAAGAAAGCCCGGGTTTTATATTTCGCTACATTAACTTCTAACTTTTAAAGTATCCGGGAAGGTTATGTACATGCACATATAATTGATTTTCTCCTGTATTTGTGCTTTCTTTTGGTGAGGATTACAAGAGAGGATTTGTAAGATTAATTGGATGAGCAGTGCTACGATATAAACAAGAGGAGAATTTGTAAGACTAATTGGATGAGCAAGATGTTTGTCTTTGCATGATTTATTATTTTATCGGATATCTTTCCAAGGTTTTGTAAGACTAATTGGATGAGCAGATGAGCATTACTACTATACAAACAAAGCCTTTATTTCATATTTCATTAAAATTTACAAGGAAATTTTATATATTGTATATCTTTTGTTGTGCTTGTGAGTAAGAGAGCTCTGAGTTTGTCTGTTTGAAGTTCTAATAAGTGGTATGCTAAGGCCTATAATAGATTAGTTATACACTCTTCTTATTACAACTAACCATATCCGCCTTCCTAATGGATTAAGGTACATTGTATATAGAGAAGAAAGGGTTTCAATAAGCTTAGCTAGACATTCGATCTTAGTCATTCAATCTTTCCTTTCTTCTTGTCTAGCAGTGATTACCAATTCAAAATAATATGGGACAGTTTTGAAAAGTTTTATATCCTTTGTACAATATTTTCTATGATATACTTCTTTATTTTAAGAAATTATGTGTTTGTAAATTGTTGTAACTTCTAAGAGAAGCTAGGTTCATTTAAGGTCATTAAATAAGGGAAAAACTAAACCGAAGGTGTTGTTTCAAATGTGGCAATATCTGTTATGGGTGTTGTATGTGTGGTAGACTTTTAGGTGATGAAAAATGGTATGTTGCGTACCCAATGTTGTTGGGAAGGCTATGACTAAGGAGATTTCATGCAAGAAACTACTGGAATGAAGGCTTCATGACACTTAGATGTGGCAGAGAGAGGGTGAAGATAAACGTGATCCTTCGGCATCATAAGGCGAGAACCTATGGATTCAAGTGATGGCGATGATTAGACATCCTCGATTACTCTAGTATCGGTGAAGTGGACATAAAAGATGAAGAAAGTGAGGTTAATGTTTCAGTCATGGATATCCTTCTAGTCACACCGACTCATAAACCCATAAGATTATCTGAAGAAGTTTTTGATCGTCTCCAACAAATAAATATTGGTGATGCAATGATGGAGAGTGAGAAGGAATCCTACCTCCAGCTCTTTCGAAGGTACATACACCTATTCACTTTTGATTACAAGGAACTTTGTCAAGTAAGTTGGGTAGAACATTCTATTGAGCTGGTAGATGGTGCTAAGCCCATAAAGTAAATGCCATATAGAATGAATCCTAATTTTTCCAAGACTGTAAAAGAAGAAATAGATAAGTTACTTGATGCAGGATTCATATTTGCTATGGAGAATTCAGAATGGGTTTCTCCCATTGTGATTTCAATAAAAAATAATGGGAAACTATGCATTTGTGTTGATTATAGGAAGCTCAACAAGGCAACAAAGAAGGATCATTACCCTCTTCCATTCTTAGATCAGATCTTGGACAAAGTAGCTGGCCAGGAGTGCTATAGTTTTGCTGATGGATATAGCGGATACAACCAAGTTCGTATAGCAGAGAAAGATCAATTGAAGACCATGTTCACCACTCCTTGGGGAACGTTTTCTTATAGAGTTATGCCTTTTGGGTTGTGTAATGCTCCGGCAACGTTCTGCACTTGATGAATAGGGTGTTTGAACCCTACATTGGGAACTTCATCAGAGTATTTCTGGATGATTTTTACATCTATGGGAGCAAGATGGACCACCTGCACCAGATGGAGACAATAGTTCAAAAGTTAGATGAAGAACAAGCCTCACTAAACCCTACAAAGTGTGTCTTTGGATGTTCTAAAGGTGTTTTGTTAGGGCATGTTGTATCCAGATATGGTATTGGTACTTGATCCCGATAATGTTTCAAAAATCAAAGAGTTACCATTTCCTATGAATAGAATTAAGTTGAGATCATTTTTAGGCCATGTGGGTTACTATAGAAGGTTCATCAAGAATTTCTCAAAGATTGCATGACCACTAACCCAATTCTTGAAGAAGGATGTTACTTATGAACCAGAAATAATGTGCATGAAGCTTTTGAACAATCGAAGGAAGCCCGGTGTCTTCACTTGTTTTAAAGAATCCAGATTGGAGCAAGCCATTCATTGTGTATATTGATGCCTCAGATGCAACACTAGGAAGTACTCTGAGCCAAAAGGATGAAAATGGGAATGATCATCGAGTTTACTTTGGGAGCGAGAAAAATGAGCAAAGTCTTGAGGTAAATTATATCAGAATCGAAAAGAGGATCTAGCTATCATTTTTGTTGTAAAGAAGTTTAGAAATTACTTTCTAGGGCAGAAATTTATAGTTGTAATCAGATCATCAGGCTCTAAAATATATTGTAAATAAGCCTAACCCATCAGGGAGGATAGCAAGATGGATAATTTTAGTACAAGAATTTGAATTTGATATTATAGATAGGCGAGGAAAGAAGCATGTCAATGCGCAGATGCACTCTCTCGAGCCTATGATGGTTTAGGTTCATCTTGTGATGATGATGATTTCCCAAATGCAATATTGTTATCCTTGACACAATCCCTAGTGAATACATAGATATTTGGAATTATTTGAATGAATTCAAGTTTCCCTGATGGTGCCAATGCAAAGACTAAGAGGAAGATTCTCAAGCCAGTCATCCATATTCTATTTTGCATGGAGTATTATTTGAATAGGACACGATGGACGATGCAAGAAGGCGGTTGGACGTGATCAAGGGAAGGAGATGATAGAAGAATTCCATAATGGTACATGTGGAGGAAACTTCTCTAGACAACTTAAAGCAAGAAGGATCTTGGATGCGAAGTTATCACCGCCATCTCTTTTAGAGATTGTTATAATTATTATTAGACATGATATTTTTCCAACACGTGGTAACCGTAAGACTTCATCAGCTCCATTATGCCCTATTCTTCCACTTGGTCCCTTTGAAAACTGGGGAATAGATATTGGAGGTCCACTTCCAACTACCCCACGCCAAAATAAGTATATTGTAGTTGCCACAGATTATTTAACCAAGTGGGTTGAAGCTAGGACATTGAAAACAACTTCCATGGATGAAGTGGCAAGGTTCATATATGAACACATTGTCACCAGATTTGGTTGCCCATTAGAAATTGTAACAGATCAAGGAAGCCACTTCATTAATGAGGTGGTAGAAGCCCTAGTCAACAAGTTTTCTATTAAGCACAGGAAGGAAACAACATACAAGCCAAACACAAATGGACAGGTGGAACGAATAAATTTTGTGTTGTGTCAAATTCTAGCAAAAGATGCAGCCTTGTAGGTACATAAGTGGGATAAAAGGATTCATGCAGCATTGTGGGCATATAGGGTAACATCAAAGTCGAGAACAGGATACTCCCCATTTCGGTTGGCTTATGGCATTGATCCAGCTTCTTCCTATTGAGTTTGATATTCCCACTTGTGAGAGTTATGAAAAGGAAAGGATGGATGAAAGTGATTTAGTAAAAGAAAGGTTGATGCATCTTCATTTGCTAGGGGAAATGAGGGAAATAGCGAAGGATACAAGCTATAAGAAGAAAATGAAGCAGAAGGAATACTTTGATCAAAAGATCCATTGGTCTCCATTTCATGTGAATGACTTGGTTCTAGTATATGATTTCAGATACAAAAAAAAAGGCAGAGAAAATTTCTTCCCAAATGGATAGAGCCCTATAAAATAGTAGTTGTGCATGAAAATGGTACATATCGACTAGATGAATTGGATGGCACTCCCATTATGAAATGGGTCAACCACGACAAGTTAAATATTTTCTAAGCACTGTAATAGTCTACTCCGAGGACAGAAAGAGTAGAAGCTAGGAATGGGGAAATGTCGACATTAAAATTTTCCTCTGCAATTTCTATTTTATTATGTATGTATTATGAATAGGATGTTGTTAAGTATGATTAGTAGTGGCGTCGATAGAAGATAACGACCAAGATCGATCTGATGCCGCCAATAAAGTAGAGTATAGAATAGTCAAAGTACAATAGGAATGTTGTAAAAAGTAAATATTTGTCGTAAGTGGTCCAAAGAATGTTAAAATGTCAAAGTTGGGGTAAGTAGAGAAGTAGGGTCTACATGATTAGGAATTACAAATATTATATTTGTAATAAGGACAAAGAGTGATGTCATAAATATTTTGTGTATTTTATTTGTGGAAAAGTCTAAAAGGTGGAACCCATGTGAGATGATAAGGTTTATCTTATCTTAGAAGATAAGCCTACATGTAAAGGCAAGAGTTTAGGCATGGAATATGATTAGCCGAAAGAGATTTCCTATCCTATCTTAGAGATAGGGTGGATAAGCCTGAATTCCTATAAATAAAGAGGCCACCCCCCTCATTTAGCATAGAAGGAAGTAGTGAGAAATATTGTATGAGTAAGTGTGTAAAGGAAGCCATCATTTTGAAGGTGTGTTAAAGAAGCCATTAAGAGGTGTAATTGTGAAGTTTCTCCCATAGTTATTGTTGGAAGGCAAGTGAAGTCAGTAACACTTGAAGTACCTCATGGGTGAGATTGTAACAATTTCATGTTGATATTATAATTTACACTTATATTTCAGATTTATCATCATTCCTTCTTATCATAGTCTATGGTATTCTTGTGTTATGTTTGTTGTTGTGTTTCTAGATTCCATCCACCAAACTAAAAGTTGTGCATTAGTAAATAATCATAAGACGAGGAGTTCCGGGTAAAGAATTATCATAGTGCCAGATTGGTGTTGACAGTGTCTTGTGTAGTCAAACTTCCACCCCTTAGTCAATGAATTTAATGATAGGTAGAGTTGGTGGCCCACATGTGTCGGCTTATATGTAATTAATGTGAGTTCATCTATAAATAGGTAGGATTTCCACATCACTTGTGCTTTTTACCTTCTCTACTATTCGATTTCCCTCTTTATTTCACATCATGTAAACTCAGTTGGCATTTTCTTGGATTTTTCCTTCTACTTCGTCCTTTGGTAAGAATTATCCTTCTTAATATGTTTCTTTTGCATTTTTTTGGGTTTTTCAGTCTTATTATTTGTCGCATTGATGATTCGTTTTCATTTTCTCAAAATATTTCAATCCTCTCTTGTCTATTGTTGCAAAAAAATTATTTTACCTTAGTATTAAGTGATAACCTTATTAGGTTTTATATTTACTCCTTATGGTAAGAACTCAAAAAATTCAAATAGAAGAAATCACTTGGTGATTTATAACTTAAAATTTCATTTTGGGTTTCTTCCTTGTTGAAGCAGGTCAAAACCCCGACAGTGTATCAAAAAAATTCAAGTGTCAAGTAAGGATGTTTCCCCACTGGTTGGTCAGAGTTCCCACAATTCTGAGCATGCCTCTTTTTCTAATAGTGTTTCGGGTTTCAAAGGTTGTTAGTCAGGATCAAAATCCTGTAGTGGATCAAATATCTTGCAGTGTCAAAAAAGAATAATTCCCTAACTAGTTTGTGAGGTTTTCCTTGTTGTTCAAAGACAGTCTCTTTTCTGAATAGTTCATTAGACTGTCTAGGGTGTATTACAGAGGTTAAAACCCGAACTTCTCCTAGGAATTTTTGGAAGGAGTTGCAACTCATTTCTTCAATCCTCCATGTCTGATTCAGGTAAAGAATAGGGTAAAAAGGACTCGTCTAAGGAGATGAAATACAAATATCAAGGATTTGTACCTCCCTCTAATATTAATTCTAATTAGATATTAGATACATGGATTTAAGACATATTGATATGGAAGAATTTTGGAACAAAATGTAGATTTCCTCTCATACTGCATGGATGTAATGTATTTGTAACAATGGATTACCTCTCGCCGTAACTTTCCCAATTTCCACTCAGTGTCTAGAGTTTATCCTTTCATGTGTCAATCATTACAACTCAGACATAAGGACTGTTCAAAATCAAGTTGGGGAAGTTGTGATTAGATTAGAAATTGATTACTTTGATGATCTCCTTAAGATCCCCAATTTCACACTGTATGTCAAGGAAAATCCTAAAAAGGCTAAAAAAACTTGGAATATAAGTATGGACGATTATATCAAGCATATTAACAAGAAAAAAATGTTGAAACCCAAGCCCTCCATATCAAGGTTTCTAAGATAGTTCCTCAAAGTTATTTCATCATAGAGATTGGTCAAATTATTACAATTCTCAGTAGAGTTTTCAAACTCCCCAAGGCTAAAGAGTTATAAGGATGGATGTACTAATTCCTCACCATCATACATAAAAATGAATAATTCTTTGACTACGGTAAATATATCGTTGATGCAATCAACAACCAAATGAGGGAGGTATTAATCACTGAAAATTTTTATATGATGTCATATGTTGTCTATGTTATAGCTAAAATGAGGTATTTTCTAGGTTGGACATAGTAGGGTCAAGGCCTACCGACTATGTTTACAAGTATTACCCCTAATTGTCTCTTAATGGAAGTAGAAATCATTTTCAAATATTTATCGATGTTTTCTTCTACAATATCATTTGTAAATTACAACCCAACCTCTCTAAGAAAAGGGTCATCGATGCTACACCGGAATGAGGTATCTCATTTGGGTTTCATATTTTTCCAGTTTGAAAAGTTCACCTATCTTCAGGTTGGAGAATTCCATGGTTCCCCAACTCATCTCCCTTAATTACCGAGTTACAAATGGATCCTTATGAAATTCATTAGACAATTATTGTATCTTCACAAGTTCCAATAAAGAAAGAACAAACAAGGAATCCATTTTCCAATATCTATCGGGAGGTATACTTACACTTCTGTGGTCAAATCCAAAAAATTTAGCATTGAAATGGAGGAAGAAATAAAGAAGGTAATGCCTCCTAGACTATGTTTTGACTATCATGGCATTATCAATTCCTTCGAAACAATGCAATTTCACATGCCTGACTCGGAAGATATTTGGGTCGATTGTAAGGATGAGGTGGTTGTTAGGTGAAAGGATAACAAAGGTTAACCCTGGATGAGATTAGATATTTAAATCTCATTGATGTTCCAGAAGAATTAGTCGATGATGGAAACATCATGGAACCTATGTATGAGAAAATGGATGGTAATAATGTGGGTTTCCCTCTAATTGATTGGTCTGTCAAATAAACCACATCAATTTAGGATAGAGCTACCTAAATCATACTTTGAACCAACACATGGTTGTACTCATTGGGAATTCATCCCAAGGATCCCCAGTTCCCAAAGTGCAAAGTCACTTATGTGTTAGAGGTTGGTACCTCCATGATAAAAACAATAAAAGTGAGGATTCTACATATAAATTGAAGTTTAAGTTTTACAACAGTGGAACCAAGCCTCTTCCTCCTTCATCTATTGTACCCACTTCATATGTTGTTGTGATCAAATCTCATTTTCCCTTGTATACAGAATAAGATCCAGTAAGCACTTTAGCTACTCATCTTATTACCTCTTCCCCCCTCATCAATCATGTTGTCCCCATAATTACCCAACAAATTCAGGAAACTTTTTTGGTCCCATCCCCTCCCCACGTTTCCTCTCCTCTGCATTTTACCTTATAGATCTCATCAGTCTCTACATCTGTTGATCTTTCTCCTCCTTATTCACCTCCATGGCCTTCATCTCTACTCGTATCTCTAATGCCAAGTTTTTTCTCATCCCTTTGTCCCCTTTCAGGTGTAAAAGGTATGACTTTGGGGTCTCCCACATAACCCAACTTCTATCTCCTTCTACCACCCCTTTGTCTATGCCTTCTTCCCCTCCCACATCTTTTTCCATTTTCATAGATATTATTTCGACTCCTCCATCCTTTGTAAACACCTTTCTCACTCCCCCTAGTACCACTTTGATTATTATCACTCATCCCCATGAATCACACTCTTCCTATGTTCCCTCTTGGCTAGCTAGCTAAACTTTGAGGAAGAGGAAAATGGTTCTCCCCCCTGAGGCCTTCGTTTTAATTTATTTAAATCTTGTACCTTCATGTTCATCTAAGAAACTAAATATCATTTCCTATATCACTATCGATGCATCGGGTCAAAGTTTTACATAAATTGGTGTACTTGCTACACACAAAACCAAGGAGGATATTACAAACTCGGATTATCAGATTACAAAGGTAGATCTTGGAAATGTTACCAAATAAGGTGCACAGAAGGATGTGTAGGTAACCATGGACAATATCTTTAAGAAGCTTAGGAAAACCAAAGCTTCAAAATATGATTTGAAAGAAAAATTTGACCAATTTACAGTTGTTTTGCTCAAGCTCTATAAGCCTAGGTATATCCAAATCCCATCTCATACTCCTACTCCAATCTATTTTGATTTCTTGTCTGTACATAAAATGGAAAATGTCAGTTAAAATGTAGGGCAGTAGACAATCGAGTAAAATGCTTCCTGACTCAAGGAAAAATAATTATCAAAGATGTTGTAGATTCCTAAAACAATGTCAAGAAGGTGAGGCTGAATGTTGAAAATATGAATAATGAAATCATAAAAGGATGTGGAAATTAGGATTTGACTTTGGAAGCTCTTAGTGAGCTCAAGAAGATCAATTCTGATATCTTGATCAAAGAGGAAACATTGGATGATGTAGACATGTATTTCGATTTTTGCAAGGCCATTGAATTTTGAATTAAGATCCTTCACAAGGCTTGCGAGAAAATCCAAAATGACAATTTTGAGGCAATTGACACTACTAGTGACATTGATGATGAATTGGACAATATTGTAAAAAATGTCTTAAATGGAAGCCTGAATATATTACCTGTTGATGAGCTATTTAAGTGGTTTAAGGACTTAATTGAGGAGTCCTCAATTGAAAATGATTTCAATATATCTGCCATTGTCAAGCTGATTTTATGTGAAAATGTTATGAGTAGTTTGTATAAATTTTAGAGGAAATATTAGAATCTTCCAGGAGAGATGGGAAATGTGTACAAGATGTGAGATGTCCTGAAATGATACTCCTGCAAACTAGATGAGAAGGAAACATAAGAGATGATCCATAAGTTTTATGAATTTTTTCAAAAGCAAGCTAGGACCAATGAAGAGAAATAAAAATATAATTGACAATCTTGATCACATTATTTTCTTTTTGCATCGGACATGTATTTTTCCATAATGTTGAAACATCTTTTGAATTTTCAAGGTTGACTAGGTCATTTTGTGAGAACTAGACAAATGGACACTTATGTTTATTTATTATCTTTAACATGTAGTTCAAATGGTTTCCTTGTTTCTCTCCTTCCCTTCTCTATAAATGTAAAATGTTGTGGCATTATTAAGGGTTGGAGATTTTTACATAATATAGATCTTGGAGTTGAAGAGACAAAAATATTTTGTGTTTTCTATCTTGTTGTTGAAGAATACAAAATTTATTTGTTAAAAAATTGTTTTGTGGTTATATATTTTTCATTTAAGGTATTGTTCCTATGTTCAATGCATTATATGGTTCTTTATTTCAATATCTAGTTTATTTCATCTTCAAAAAGTTATTACTATTTGATCTCGTGTTATTATATTTCAATCTACATTTTCTTAAGAGAAAGCACATCCGTACTTATTCTTTTCTCATTCCAACTCCCCACCACTTTTCTTATATCCTTATCTACATTTCTTTCTATAAAGAATAAATCTACTAGGATGAGATCCCAATCCCAAATGGTTAGAATAGTGTGAATATTGTAAATACTCTTTGGTGTGGGTAGATTAGTAATATACTGTGGTTGAACATCATATTTTGTCTCTGAAAAAATCTAACAAACAAGTATTGGTGACTCTACCAGGGAATACAGAAATATAAGACTAATTCCATTATACTATTGACGACTTTGTATTTGCTTTATTCTATTGTTTTTTTCAGTGGTCAAGTCGAAAGAAAGGTCTTTACTCGTGTTTGTCGAGTAAGTAGTGAAGTTGATACTTTTTTTGATTTGCTGCAACAACATAATTTTAATCTCACACTAGAAAGGAGGTCCTTTGGACATACAAACAGTTCATCTCTTGTGCGTAGGAATTGTACTACGTAAGAATAAGATACCTCAGTAGCTTGTAGAGAAATTTTATTGAGTGATAATTGAACTCCTATACATACAAATTTCAAAAGGATGGCTGGACAAAAACAACCTTTGGTACCTTGGGCTCCAAATATTGGTCCTCTTGCATTGGCTCAACCATTGCATGAATTTACACATGGTTCATGTAAGAATTTCCTAAAATTCAATGGTGATAGAAAGCAACACCCCGATGAGCACATAGATGCATTTTTTGTAGCTAGTGTAGTTTTGGGAGTAGCTCATGAAGATGTATCTTTTTGGCTCTATGTTGAGATACTTCAGGCACTATTGCAAAATGGTTTTATCACCTTCTTCCCGCATCTAACAACAACTCGGGCCACTATGAGATTGAGGTTTGAGGCAAGATTCAAACATGTATAAGATGCACATGCATCGTTAGCAAAACTCACAAAGATGAAGAAAGAATCACATGATCCTATGCTTGATTTCGTGTCCAAGTTTAATAAGTTGATCCATAAGATCTTAGAACGTGCAGTTCCCACTCTTTAAAATAAAAAAGTTCTTCTTTGTCAATGTGCAACTTTCAAGTAAGTTTATTACTGATAAGGTCAAATATTCTGAATTTACCACCACATGTCTATAACAACAGATATTAAAGATGATTTAATCATGGTTGGAAAGATTAGGAGAGACTATTCCAAAGATAAGAATTAGAGAAATTATAAAAGTACAATCGATCCTATGAACTAGAGAATAGAAAATGACTTGTTGAACCTTAAAAAGTAGATGTCCCATAATGTACCAAAAACTCCTTATCTAGATATTCCCTAGAAGAACATTAACAATAACAATGGTGCACCTTCCAGATAAATACATCATTTTCCAGCCGCATAACCTAGGTTTTCCATTGAAGCCCCTCCTATTAATGTTGTCAGGGAAGTAGTGGATGAAGGGGAAGAAGTAAGTGATGAAGTTGATGACAACTTTGAGTCTTACAGTTATGCTCTTGGGTCATACAATGAATCGAATGACAACTCCAATAGAGGGTACATGGAATATGAAGAAGATGATCACGATGCTAGTGTTCAATCTTTCATTTTTTTACTCAATCTCAAAATCCAAGGTAAGAAGTGGAGAAACCTAGAGAAAAGGAATACTCAATTACTATTGCTAAAAGAGGGACTCTTTTTCTCATTCAACCAAAAGATAAATGTGTTGTTAAAAAGGATATCACCAGATCTAATTTCCCATTTTCTGTTGTTCCCAAGACAATTCCCTCTAATACACAAAAATATTAAAGGATACGTACCTTCAATTATCCGGTCCTACACTACTTTCAACATCATTGATCATGGAAAAAGAACCAAAATCTAAATGTTAGAGGCAAAGTACCTTCAGTCCAATCTAGAGAAGTTTGAAAGGCTCGCCAAGTTCATTAAAATTAAATCCACAGTGCTTCCTGATGCTTCATCCAGAGGGATCCTTCCCAATCCTCCACTTCCATCCTCTCAAAAGAATATGACCTCAACCTCCTCAAGAAATATTAAACCTTTATATTTGTCTCTACTTATTGTATGCATGATAAAGAAACTAAAATAATTGAATGAAACTAACACCTAGTAGTTACAAATAACAAAGCTAATCTAACATAATCATCATGATAAATCTCAAAGTAAATAACTAATCTAGTGCATCAACATGAATAAAACATCTAAATGTGAAGCCAACCCTTGAAATTGTATGTGATTTATGATGTATGATTTCTAAACAATTATGAACCTATTTAGATCATAAGCAATCAAACTATATGTTATCTCCAAGTGAGGAAAGGATCTCACCAAAGTGACTTTATGGCCATGTTTGTATCTTCCTTTACTACTCAATTATGAGAAGAATGGATGCAAATATGAAGGAGCTATTCCAACAATGGTGGAGAATTCTCTTATTAATATGCCTATAGTAATCAGAATGTTTGAAAAGGTGTAAGGTGTGAAGGTGTATGTGAGGCTCTTTATATAACTTTCCAATTCGGGAGAATCTTGAATCCTAGTGAATGTGGGAGAAAGGATAAAGTAGATTTAGAAGGGATAATATTGATTAGAGGAATTAACAAGTTATTAGCAACTCATGGGAGTTGGAGATGATTTAATTAATCAACTAGGATTAATTAATAGGCTAGAATAAGCTTAGAAAGCTATTTAGAGGGAAATATGTATGATTTGGAGGATTTGAAAGAGGGATTTAACCAATAAGAAGGTTTATTGAGTAAGCAAAGGATTAAAAAGTCTTAATTAACTCATAATAGTTAATTAATGGATTGAATGAGGATTATAACTAATGAAGTGTCGTTAATTGACATCCAGAGTGGGATAAAGACTAGTTAATTAACGAAGTGTCATTAATTGAACAAAATGGAGGATAACATTAGTTAACTTATGGGAAATCAATAATTGTGATGAAAATGATGAGAAAGTGGATAGTTAATACAATTTTAGTATTAAAACTGTGTAGGCATATTTTAGGTGTCTACATTTTCCCCTCTTTGGGGTGGCATAAGTGACACCACTTCATAGATAGTAGACAATTATAAACAAGTAATTTTTGAAGGAGTGAAAGAAAATTTATTAGAATAAAGGATGCCCCCTCGAGTGTCTATTGTCACGTGGATCGTACTACCTATTTGAATTCTTTGAAAGATCTCGTGCAACGTTGGATCATCCCCAAGGTGTGGGACCTTGTTTCCTTAGGATGAACCTCCGGAAAAGGACAGATTCCTTTGGAACTTGGGACAACCGATTTAAGATCGAAGTACACAACTAAAAACACTTTAAATGATTCTAATCTACTCACTTCATGAGGTTTAGGGTTAGAAATAAAAATGAGGAAAATACGGTGATACACCAAGAGTATAACTAGATAATCATATGATCTTCACACCATAAAGGGTTAATTCAGAAAGGATAAAATAACCATCACAATTAATTCCCCTATTTCTATTTAGACAGGGTAAATAATAAACCACGGACAAAATAGCATACATTCCCTTATAAGACCCCAAACATACCTAACAGATAGATCAAATTTGTTTGACTACACAATCAACAAATCATAACAATATAAGACATACACATGTCAAGAATCCCTTTCAATTTATGATAATTAATGATAAAGCAAATTTATAATAGAAGGAATACAATCTATCCACAACTGATATTCAAGATAATCACATAATTTTCCCATAGATTGAAATAAGATACTTTGAAATAAAGGTAAGTTAATCACTTACACTAAGGAATTGCACATCCACAAAGCATAAATTGATCAACCATTAACACGATAAGTCAAAAATTTCACTAAAAAAATATTGTTATGAATGTAATTGAAAGGATTCAAAGTATTCAAATCACTCTTCCAAGATTGAAGAGTAACTTCCCAATGATCTATCTATATCTAAAACTTCATGCACTTAACTATTTATAAGTTTTTAGGTTGAGCCATTATAGCTGGACCTTAACCAAAAAATTACTAAAAATAAAATGTAATTAAGTTCCATGGAACATGCTTCCATAAAAATAGCAAAGTGGTTGCAAAGGTTTGACTTAGTCAACCCTGCAACTTGGACTGATCCAAAGCTTGGAATTGTCCTTCCATGGCTACCTAGCTTCAGCTTGGCCCTACAACACCTTCTCCCTCTTCAGTTTTCTCTTGCTCTTTCTCCCTGTGCAGCCATTTGATGCTTATAGTCGATGAAACACTTGATAATTCCTTCTACTTCCCCTTCCTCTGGCCCACATGCATAATGGTTCAGTACATCGATGTCTCAATCTCTCTCGCTACCTTGGCTGGGATCCTTTTAAGTTTACTTACCACTTTCTTCAGTCGACCTGTGAAATTCTGGCATGAAACCAACCTGTCAATGAAGTCACTATTGAAATTCGTAGTTACCTCATCATCCTTCTTCACCAAATCCTTGAAATTTGACTTAATATGATCTACTGGAATAGCATCAATGTTCTCATTGAAGAACTTGCAATTGATATTATCAAACTCTTCTAATATGTCGTTTAGAGCATCCATTATTTCCACATGTTTGTCGTCTAATTTCTTTATCAAATGTTATAACACCTGGGACCTAAATTCCATATATTTCTAAAATTCAAATAACTTAGAAATATCATCGATTACTTCTTCTTAAACAAGTAGATTTGGATACTCCTTTCTGATCTCGCCCCATGTAGTTAAATTCAAATTCGAGTTATTATTATCTTCAAAGAATGCTTCATCCATTCTACGAATGGAGGCTCTTTCAGTATGCAAATCATTATATATTTCAACAACCTCTTTAATCAAAGGATTAGCTTCTTGAAGTATGTGTTTTATCCATCCATTCACCGATCTTCCCTTCTGACCTATCTTCTCAATCTCATGATATGAAATATCATCCAGAGTGGAAGAAATAGTTAGAGCAGTGGTAGTTGAAAGATCAATGGATGGCGTAGGTGTGTTATTTTTCTCAACATGGCGTGAGCTGCTCAAATTTTGCTTTTAGTTCATCCTTAGAAGCTTTGTCCTTATCATACTTCTCCAATAAATTTCTGAGATCCATTTGCACATCTTTTTTGGGCCCTTCGTGTTGCTTTTCCTAGTGAAAATATGGAAATTTGGTAGTCAGTTGTTGTGATAGTTTCTTTGGTTTTTCCCTCAACATGAGTAGCAATTTCCTTGACCCTTTCTCCTGATTGGTTTACTGATAGACTGAAGACGATCTTTGTCCGCTTGTCCTATCTCCTTGGAGTAGGTTCTAACACACTTATATCTATAACATCCACCAAAAGTAGTTTCTTCTTTTGTTTGAGTCTAGAAAAACAACCATTTTGGTATAGCAGATGTCGATGGAAGTGAAATGACTAAATCAGTACCTGGAGCACTAGACAACAAACCCATTGCTATATATAGCTTACATCCAAGATTTCTTGTTAGGAGCTTTCACCCTTGCCCAAAAATCAGGAAAATCAACCTGCCCAAGATCGGTATCTCCTATATTCCCTAAATCTGAAGAAAGACAAGAGTGAGGAGCGACTCCTAGGAATGTATATTTCATCTTTTATTTTCCTTTTGTTGAAGAGGTTGACATTAAGTTTGGGTTTCAGAATCGAAAGGGCCTTTGGAAATTTGTAAAAATAATGTAAAAGTCCCGAAATGCCGAAGTCCAAAAGTCCAAAAAGATTCTAGTTCCAAAGTGCAAAACCTTCAAAAACTCAAAACAACAGATGTCGAAACTCCAAAATTAAAAGCTTCTGAACCTCCAGAACTGGAACTTCCAAAAGTTTGAAAAAGGAATCTCTAAAATCCCGAAAATAAAACCTCCTGAAAAAACAAACCCCCAAACTCTGAAACAACAAACCTCTGAACTCCGAAACAACAGACTTATGAACTCTGAAAAGGCAGAGTTCCAAAAGAGCAGACTTCTGAACTCTGAAACAACAGACCTCCGAACTACGAAATCAAGAAGAACCAAAACACCAGACTTCTGAACTCCAAAATAAGAACTTCCAAAACTATGAAATAAACTTGTGAACTGCGAACTTTGCCGAAGGCATGAAAATAAATTCAAACACTTGGAAATATTTTGAAAAACTACAATGTAATATGAGTTGGATGGCTACATATGTTGGATTTTACAACTATGGAGATCAGGAAACATTTTCAAGGAAAACATGGTGGATGACAAGGGTTCCATTTTCAAGACGAATAAGGAAGAAGAAAAGAAAATAAACAAGGAAGAAAAACTGAAAATATCATAAACCAATAAGAAATAACCGACACAAAATTACCTTGAAAACGACGCCTCGAAAGTACAAAAATGTAGTAAAAATTAGTCTGTCAAAGCACAAAGTCAGGTGAAAATGATAGGTAAAAACTTGAGTTTATATAGAAAAACATGAAATTAATGCTCAAAATCTAACACATGCGAAGGTTGGTGAGAATTAAATGTTCATAGAACCCCGAAGTCCGAAACACCAAAATTCTAAAGTTCTGAAATTTTGGAACTTCAGAGTTTCAAACTTCAGAACTTGAGAGATGAATCTTGTGAAAAGATAATGGAAGACTCAAACCCAAAAGTCAAAAGTTTCAAAATTTCAGAACTTCAGAGTTTCAGAATTTGGAACTTTGAAAGTGAAAATATCGAAAAGTAGATGGGAGACTTTCAAAACCTGAAATTTCAAAGTTTTGAAATTTCAGAACTTCAGACTTCGGAACTCCGGGAAGAAACTTCTCAAAAGGGAAACATAGAATTCTGAAACCTGAAAGTCGAAGTTCTAAAATTTCAGAACTTCAAGTTTTAGACTTCGGAACTCTAAGTTAAAAAATTAAAAATTACCAAAAGAGACCTCTGACGATTCTGAAATTCCAAAACCCTGAAATTTCATACTTTCAAGATTTTGGAGTTTAGAACTCTGGAATCAAAATTTCAATTTTAGCACTTTAATCCCCAAAAAGGAAAACCTCCAAAATTCAAGCCTGAAATTTTAGACTTTCAGAAATTCAGAGAACCTTAAACACTTTTTAAACACTTTCAGGCGAAAGATTTCAGAAGAATTTTTTTAATTGACTTTAACATCTTCATTTCAAGGTAAGATTTAAAGGTTAACAAATGTCGATGGGGTGATGAAAGAGATCAATCGACGATCGAAAGTAAGAATGTGAAAGAAAATTCAGCACAAACCTAGTAGGTGAGTGCACAATGTGAATGAATAGAAAATAAAAGCTGATATTTCGACAGATAGAAGAAACATGGGGAGAGGGAGAAATGAAAATAATCCTTATTACCCCAGATATTATGGGATAAAATGATGATAATGATGAGAAATGGTGATGAAGAATAATGGAGAAAACAAGCATATTAGTTGGCTTAGGAACAACTTTGTTTCATCATTTTGCTTACATGATCTACATCATCAATACATTTTACTATAATATAAGCAGGGAAATATAAAAAATTTTTAAACAATATGAAAATCCACAATACTAACATTTGTTCATTACTAAAACACTAACTCAAAGCAACATACATAAAATAATGTAGACGAGAAATTAAACAAGCAAATCAACAAGGAAACAAGTACAAGCAAACATGCTCAAACAAACAACGTCACCAATGGTTTTGTTATCAAGCCTTTGTTCCCAAATTTTCAAATTTAAAAAAATGGTTTAAAATGGCACCTTGAGCAAGGATACATACGAGGTGAATATATGGAGACAAGTCCCATGAAAAATATTCATGCACTATGAAATTGCCGCTTAATATCAAACTTACATGTGCAAGGGAAAACAAACAAAGGTACGCCAACCAACTTTGTTAATGGATGTAGATTAAAATGATCCCCGAGTCATGTGCAAGATCAAGCAAGGACCAAAGAAAGATGTTTTACAGACAAATTTTAATTTTGAGGATGTTGTATCATATAAATGATTTAGCTGAGTTAATGTTTTTTTACCAAATTTTTAATGGGATTTTGAATTTTTACCATGTTTTTGGAATTTTTGAATTTTACCAATTTTTTGGATTTTTAATGATTTTTGATGATTTTTTGATTTTAGGGAGAATATGATGATGTTGTGGTATATCATCAAAAATCATTGGGAAGCCAAAAATATGCCCTAGGTAGAAGAGAAGGTTGCTAGGAAGCAAAAATATACCCCGGAGTAGCGAAAATGGTAGATAAATGACCATTTAATAAAAATAATCATAATTATAGAATGCCAACATGTGCTAGGAAGAATATAAAATAAAAATTAGTCATTTTACCCCTAGGAGGCAATAAAAATGAAGAATGAGTGTTCCATGGCGGGTATAAATAGAAGGGTGGGAGGGTAAAATCCATCACGAACCATTTTGAGCTATTTGATCTTATTAAGATTTGAGATAGTTTTTCTAAGCTATGAGAGAGATGGAGAAAATTCCAAACCTCGGGAATCATGTTGATCGAGTTTGAGAATTTGGGAGGCCTTCTACAAATGGTGCCCTGGTACGCAAAACAAATTTTTTTATTTTTGAGTACATTAATTAAGTTTTTAGGCTAGAGAAAGTTGGCGGGTTAACGATAGCGCATGAATTTGGGCACATTATCATGTCTTAGGATGCACTAGCATGAAGGGAATTAAGGTAAAATTAAAACACATGAAAAGGTGTTAAACTAGGTTTTGATTAGATTTATGCACATGCCAGTGTCAAAATGCAAAAGTTAGTGTGAAAACATGCACGCTAGCGTAGGCTTGCACTAGTGTAAAAAATGAGTGCGTAAGCGTGAAAACACATGCATTAGCATGGGTTTGCACTAGTGTCAAAAGGGGTGTGTTAGTACAAAAAGGGTTGTTCTAGTGCAAAACCTGGTTGTTAGAAGCTTTGTAGAGGAAAATTAAAGATGTTTAGACGAAATTGGGAATGATTAGAAGAAAGTAGATGAAAATAGAACACCTTAGGAAGATGTTATGAGAAGAAATGATGTTAATATTTGTTTTGAGTAATCTTGCAAGTGGGATTACTCAATTTGGATATGCAAGAGTGTCATGGACTCCTACAAGGCTACCATCAGACCTTCACTCGATGATATTGGCGAGGATTGATTATCGTTCTGTAGGCTACAACTCTTACTTATATTGCATAGTTGTCATGCATCATGTTGGATCATAGCCTCTTGACTACCTTAGCAAAGAGGTGGCACAACGAGAGCCATACATTCAGACTGTCGAGTGGGGAGATGATTGTGACTCTAGAGGACATATATCAGATCCTCAGAGTTATAATTTAGGGTAGCTTATGACATACGATGGACACAGAGCGGATCCTAGGGAAGACCTAGGATTTATTTTGCTGAGGATACACCTCGATAGGGTTTGAGCGTACATTTATACATATGCTTTTAGGATCAGTAGATTACATGTATACCAGTGTATTTGATGGATCTTATCAGCAATTACCTGGTGCCTGATAAGAATGGTACCCATTTTCCTCTCGACTTGATAGGAGTGGTCCAAAAATTAATGGATGGAGAGGTGTTTTATTGGGATTAATGCATCTTGGACCATAAGTAATGGGATTTACACTTGATTACCTATAGAGGCATGAGGAGCTTGGGACTCCGTGACATTGCTATAGATTTGGTCATGGGACCACATTGCTATCGAAGTTTCCACTTATCAGTATTATGAGCCGATCATCACTAGATGAGCCATCATGCAAGAGATGAGAGTCATTTGGTGAGGACATCGTGTCTCATATGGAGACACATATTACTATAGAAGTGATTTCAATGATGTTCACTGCAGATGGTGACCTAGCGGCCATACTGCTTATACCAGTCGCACGATGATTTCGTTGAGTTGAGTATATCCTAGGTAGATCATTTTGTTATTGGTATCTGCATACACATTGTAGAGTGGTACCATTTCAACAGGGTGCAATAATAATTGGGCCATATCCAAGGTATTCCGGAGATGATATGTGGTATGCACGTAAAGCACATGATACTTTCGATTTTGGGCCTCGCATCACACAACAAAGAGTGATTGACGATTACTGAGATGTCTTCCAGTGGTTATGGGACATGAGAGCACAAGTTGTTGATCCGCGGATCATAGTATATTATGGTGCCCTTGCTATGTATGCTACAAGATATCGGTGTGTCATATAACCATACCACATGATGTCCGAAGCTATTCCCTATAACATGCAATAGCAAAAAGTAGGATTAGAGGGTCGTGAAATGAGAGACATGGCCCGATTAGGGTAGTCTGAGACGAGGTAGAGTTATAGACACATGGCTAGGCTCTAGGTCAGGACCAACACATGGACCAGTACAACCAAAGGGTCCACCCACACGAGTAGCCTTTATAAGCAAGTAATAAAACCTCCATAGTAGAACCTTTATAATAGCCTCCATAACAACAATCTCTCATCATGCAGCAGGTCCTACTACAGGGTCCGTAGATACTTGTACAACAGGTGCCTGTGATTTATCTTGTATCAGCTCCACCCTCACTACCATGAGTAATGAGTCCACAAATTGCAATGGGTGAGGGTGATGGAGATGAGAATGGTTTGGTGGCCGTCACAGGCCATGCAGAGATCTGAGTTCCTAGATATAGACATATTCCAGCAATAGGTGGGCTATCAATGGCCACTTTATAGGTGCAGAGGGCCATGGTCATGAGACAAGGTGATGTAGCATTCATTATAGCACACACCATACAGATACAATTAGAACAAGGTAATGCAAACCAGGTTGTATTGAGGCAATAACTATAACAGGCTATATCAGAGAGGGATTATACTACCGTTATGCGAGATCAGGTCGCTGGTGAGAGAACACAAGTGGGGAGCTGAGAGTATTTAACTACATGATGATATTGTTATACTTATAGCAGAGTGTGATGTTCTACATCATGTATCCTTAGCAGGGGGAGTTTAAGACTTGGCATATGATTTTGCATCGGCCACAGGGGAGGCCAAGTATTACATGGCTTTGTATCATGCGGTCATGCTAGAGGGATAGAGGGCCATCCCATATAGCCAGATTATAGGTAGTAATTCGATATCCTGATCTCATAGACCATCCAAGTCTACCAGATCTATACATATGCCGCCACCACAACATATTCCTCTACTTTGTTCTAGGGCAGGAATTCCTCGTGTCAGTGAGAGTTATGGTTGATTCTCTTATTATATATGTATTTTTGGTATATGCCTCCCAATGAAGGAACATTTTTATTCCCATGATGACGTATTTTGTATCTGATGTATATCGAGACACATTTTGTATATGGACATTGACATTTGATATGGATTTATGATTAGGGACTTATATAATTTATCACATTTTTTTATGAGATAACATGTTTAGCCCATGTTTTTATTATAGTCTATGATGAAGGGGATAAAAATTATCCATATTACCCCATTGATGATATTATATGATGTTATATAGCATACATAGTAATTTTCATCTCGTATGATGATGTAGCTTAACATTGATTTATATGTGATGATGTTTAGATGTGATGATAGATGATATGGATGGTGAAATGATAACAAACTAGACAAGAAAACAAAATAAACACAAGCAAAATTTAATTAAATCTAATACAACAACTCATCTATTTACAAGTATGCAAGATAAAATGAATCAATGAACTTCACAAAGATTAAATTAAACTTAATCTAAGCAAGTAAATAACAAATGAATCCAAAATGGGGTTAGCACACCGATTGTAGATTTATAATATATCATATCTAAGCATACATGCAAATAAAAGTGGATATTCTACCAAAAGAAATATACAAAATAAGAGACATAAATCAACACCAGATTTAACGTGGTTCACCTAGTGTGGGCTACGTCCACCAAGAAACAAGCCAATCTATTATCCAAATCTTTGACAAGATATACAATGAAGATTTACAATCTTCCACACCTCTCATATGTACAATACTTTCTTTCTCTTCAAGCTTTTTTCTTCTCACCAAGAATTCTCTCTCACAAATTTTCAAGTTCTTGTAATTCTTGATTAATCATCTTTACTTCTAAACCCTATCTTTATGTTTATATAGTCGTTTTTAGACTTAGGGCACTTAGCCATGTAATTACAATCAATAGATATATTTTAATGCTAAAAATAGATCTAATTCCCAAGAGTTAATTAAAACATCATCGCACAGTAACGACATTGGTTAGCCCTAACCATGCGGCCCTTTCCTCCTTCCTGACCGATGTTGGTCCTTCCCTAACTGACGATGCTGGTCCTGGTGACTGGGTGACCGATGCCGGTTCCCCCTTAACCGATGTCGGTTATTGTATTTTCCAACAAGTTCCATTGCATGCTAAACCAAAGTAATTGAGCTCCACAACTCAACAATCTCCCACTTGGAGATTAATTACTGCACCATACCTATACAACATCATTCTTGGATCCTTCCTTAGCTTTGTTTCTTCCTCTTCAAGTCTCAAACTCGAAGACCAACAAAGTGGAGTGTAGCTCCAACTTCTCCTTTGCTAATGGCATTTGTTAGCATATCCGCAGGGTTCTCACTCGTATGAATCTTTTCCAGATTCAACTGTCCATCCTCCAATACCTTCCATATGAAGTGATACCTCAATTAATGTGTTTCATTCTCAAATGAAATGTTGAGTTCTTTGCCAAATGAATTACACTAACTGATCACACGAAAATTTACAATCATCTTGCTCCTTTCCCAACTCTTCCATGAACCTACTCATCCATATCATCTCCTTGCTAGCCTCTATAGCTGCAACATACTCTGCCTTTGTAGTAGACAAAGCCACAACCTTCTGCAATCTTGAAATCCAGCTAATTATCATCCCACCTACTATGAAAATATATCCAGTAGTGCTCCTCCTACCATCCAGATCTCCAGCCATATCCGAATCAACATAGCCACATAATGAAATATCCAAACCTCCATAGCATAACTACATGCTAGATGTCCCTTTCAAATACCTGAGTATCCATTGGACTACTTTCCAATGCTCTTTACCTGGATTGGCCATATATCTACTCACAACTCCCACTGCCTGTGCAATGTCTGGTCTAGTACAAACCATAACATACATGAGACTCCCAACTACTGAAGCATATGGCACTCATGTCATGTATTTGACCTCCTCATGTGATGAAGGACACTGATCTTTGCTCAATTTGAAGTGTCCAGCCATAGGTGTACTAATAGGTTTTACATTCTTGCATGTTGAACCTTTCTAACACCTTGTAGATATAATCCTCCGAGACAAATACAATTTCTTGTTTTTCCTGTCTCTATGTATTTGCATGCCAAGGATTTTTTTTTGCAGCTCCTAAATCCTTCATAGAAAATGTGTGAGCTAGCTTTCCTTAAGCTCACCAATGTCCTGCATACTAGATCCTGTAATAAGCATATCATCCACATACAAGTAACAAAATAATATAGCTCCCATTTTCAAGCTTCTTGAAATAAACACAATGGTCAGATTCACATCTCAAGTAACCATGCTCATGCATAAAACTATCAAACCTCATGTACCATTTCCTTGGAGCTTGCTTGAGCCCATATAGGCTCTTTTTCAACCTGCACACTAATTTCTCCTTACCCTTGACTTCATACCCAAGCAATTGCTGCATATAAATCTCTTCATCCAAATCACCATGAAGGAAAGTCGTCTTCACATCTAGTTTCTCTAAATGCAAATCTTCTACTATAACTAAACTCAATACAATATGAATAGAAGTCATCTTAACAACATGAGAAAATATTTCACCAAAGTCAATACCTATTTCTGTGTAAATCCCTTTACTACAAGCCTTGCCTTGTACCTTTTTTGTCCACCCTCTTCTTCCTTGATCCTGTAAACCCACTTGTTCTGCAATGTCCTCTTACCTACTGGAAACTTAACCAAATCCCAAGTCTGGTTTTGTTCCAAGGAGTCCATCTCCTCATCCATGCCATGCTCCCTGCACATGGGTCTTATCCTGCATTGCTTCTTCAAAACTTTCTGGTTCACCATTATCATCAATAATAAATAAAATAGAGAAGGTGTAAATATTTTCGAGAGGTTTACTTACCCTTTGTGACCTTCTCACAGAATTTTGGGGTACCAGAGGCTCAATCTAGACCTCCTGGACATTTGTATCCAAATTGATAAAGTGACCGACACCGGTCACCTCTAACCGACATGTGGTTCGCTAACCGATGTCGGTTTGGATCTCTTCTCAGTAACCGATACCGGTTCATCTCGATCATGATCGGTCAAGGGTAACCGACACGCTACATCGTGTAACCCTCAGTAGTAATACTTTTAATCCGAGAGTTCATTTTCATTCACAAAACTTCTCAACCGGTTCATCCTTGGGTACCAAAATTTGATCCCTGTACATTCTCTTTTCATTCCATTCAACATCACGACTCCTAATAATTTTAGAATTCTCTAAATCCCAAAAATGGAATCCAAAATCACTAGATCCATAACCAATGAAAGTGCATCTCTTGGATTTTGCATCCAAATTTTTCTATTTTCCTTATCAACATGCACAAAAGCTTCTAAACAAAAACTTTAAGAAAAGAAAGATCTACCTCTTTTCCGGTCCAAGCTTCCTCTGGTATTCCTCCATCTAGTGAACTTGAAGGCCCACAATTAATCAAATAAACCATTGTATCAACTACTTCTACCCAAAATGCAAGGGCAATCTAGAATGTATCCTCATACTTCTAACACATTCCATGATTGTCATGTTCATTCTTTTACAACACCATTCTCTTGTGGTGTTCTTGGAACCATTTTTCTCTACGTATCCCATTCACTGAACAATAATCATTGAAATCCTTGCTACAATATTCACCACCATTGTCAGATCTAAGGCACTTTAACTTTGAATTTGATTCATTCTCAACAAGGGCTTTCCATCTTTTAAAAGTCTCAAAAACATCATATTTATGTTTAATACAATAAACCCATACCTTTCTTGTAGCATCATCAATGAAAGTAACATAATATTGGGATCCTCCATGAGAAGCTACCTGAGATGGTCCCCACACATCTGAGTGTACAAGCTCCAATTTTGCTCCTTCTTAGTTGCCCCAACTTTGAGAAATCTCACTCTCTTTTGCTTTCCAAAGACACAATGCTCACATAAATCAAGATCTAAATCTTTCAAATCTGATAACTTACCCTTAGCCTTTAAGATCTGCATTCATTTTTGACTCATATGGCCCAACCGATTATGCCACATACATGCATCTGAATCTGAAGTAGATAATGTAGAAAAGGAATCAGTAACACAAGGTAGATAAATATAATGTTCCTACCTTCTTACCTCTTGCCACAACAAAAGCACCCTTGGTGACTTTCCAAGAGTCTCCTGTAAAAGTAACCATGCAACCAAGATTCACCTAGTTCCCCTGGAGAAATAAGATTCCTCTGAGGCTTGCACATGCCTCACATCTTTCAATACCCATGTATTTCCATTCTACAATTTTAGATGAACTTCCCTTTACCAAAGTAATACGCAAGGTTCATCATCACCCAAATAAACATGCCCAAAATTTCCCTGGACATAATTTTGAAATAACCCTTATTAGGGGTTGCATGGAAAGAAGCTCCTGAATCTAAAACCCATGATTCAATTCTATTATCTAAAGAAAGAATAAGAGCATCTTGCATTACCTCTGATGCAACAAGATTTGCTTCTTTACCTTTGTCTGGTTGTTGATTCTCTTTATCCTTTGACCAACAATATTTCTTTGCATGTCCTTTCTTTCCACATTTCCAACAAGTAATTCCCTTACTTTTGGATTTAGATCTTCTATCCCTTGACTTTGATTTCCCATTACTCTTACTCTTGGATCTCTCCTTCTTACCTACCCCTGCTTTCTACATTCAAAGCATTTCTAGATGATGATTCCTTTGTACTCTTCCTGTAAATTTCTTCATTCAAGATTATACTAACCACATCATCAAACTTCAAAATATTATTAGCAGATGTTGTATTACTAACAACCATTACCAAGTTATCCCAACTATCAAGAAAAGAACATAAGAATAAAAGTGCTTTTACTTCATCATCAAATGGTATATCAACCGATTTTAACTCGATTTACAATAGATCAAAATCATTCAAATGACTAGATGCAGATCCACCTTCATGCATCTTAGAACTAAATAGTTTCTTCATCAAATAAACTTTATTTGAAGCACTAGGTTTTTCATATAAATTAGCAAGAGATTTCATTAACTCTACCGTAGAAGTCACTTCTATAATATTGGAAGCCACGGATGCTGCTAGGCTCAATCTTATAGATCCCAAAGCCTTTCTGTCAAGAATCTTCCATTCTTCATCAATCATCTTCGTAGGTCTAGACTTCTCATCCAATGGTAAATACAAATCTCTTTGATACAAGATAATCCTCAATCTCGCATCTTCCATAATTGATAATTTCACCATCAAATTTCTACCTTGTATTTTTTTTTTTGTTCGCCATTGTTGTAGCTCCCACTCAATCGTAAAACCCTCTCGTGAGTAAATTTTCAACACACAAAACCCTCAAACAAATCTCGATACCATTTGTTGGGTTAGCACAAGGATTGTACATATAATATATCAGATCTAAGCATACATGTAAATAAAAGTGGATATTCTACCAGAAGAAATATACAAAACAAGAGATATAAATCAACACCAGATTTAACGTGGTTCACCCAATGTGGGCTACATCCACCAAGAAACAAGCCAATCTATTATCCAAAGCTTTGACAAGATATACAATGAAGATTTACAATCTTCCACACCTCTCAGATGTTCAGTACTTTCTTCCTTCAAGATTTTGCTTCTTTTCACCAAGAATTCTCTCTCACACAATTATTTTGTAATTATGATTCATCATCACCTTCTAAACCCTAGCTTTATGCTTATATAGTCATTTTTAGACTTAGGGCACTTAGCCATGCAATTACAATTAATAAATCTATTTTAATGCTAAAAATAGATCTAATTCCCAAGAGTTAATTAAAACATCATCGCACAGTAACCAAACGGTTGCTAGCCTTAACTACGGATGGTTCCTACTTGCTCGACCGATATTTTCCAGCAAGTTCCAATTACATGCTAAATCAAGTAATTGAGCTCCACAACTTAACAAAAATGCAAACGATATGAAAAGGAAAGCAAACAAAACTATGTACCAATAAACAACCAAGTGAGCAAACACTAATTTATTTTTTGTATTTTCTTGATACAATGTTATATTGTTTTTGAGTTTTCTTATGAGACGCATTTGAATGTTTAGGATTTTGAAAAAAATTAGAAGCTAGGTGTAAGAAAAAGAAGAAACGTGGATGCCCCCAGTGATAGATGAGAATGTAAAAGGGTATATCGCCATGCATATGTGTAATAAAGTGAATATACTAAGATGTCCCCAATGTTAGATGGGAATGTATAAAGGAAAACTTTTCACATAAATTAGTAAGATCAGCTAGATTAAGGCCATAAAGGATAGGCTCAAAAGCATCTCAAACACATAAAAAACTAACTTAGTGTTGTCCCCTCAAAAATTTCCTTCATTATTTCCAAGTCTAATCCTAAATTTTTGAGTTAGCCCCCTTTGAAAATGGTCTAATCTGAGTATTTTGATTTCTGGTTCTTTCCAAGGGCTCAACGAAGTTTGGAACCTACTTCATCAGATGGGAAATTTCTTCCCCTTTCCAAAAAGGTAAAGAAGTCATTCTAACTCGTTGTATTTTGCAAGATATGGCTCGACGGACTTAAGTTGTAATTTTTCCCAAGAAGATGATTGGCCGAGGAGATTTTGCACCACTTTGCATTTTCAGAAAAAAAGTGTAAATGATGATGGTGGATCCGCGAGCCCGAGCTTGGAAGAGAAAATATTGAATTTTGAACCCCGCAACCAATGAAATGTTGCCACATGTTCCTAAGGACCTTCGGTAAGATTTCAAGTTTTTAGCCTTCGGGGTTAAAGTGAAAAGTTTAATGTGACCTCCGCAGCCAATCAAATTGTGCCATGTCGACATGGGAGTGCGGGCCGGTGGAGGAGATTTTGATTTTGAACTTTTTCCAACAAAGAATCAAAATTTTCTAAATGGAGCCACTACCCCATATCCAATCAAATAGTGTCATGTATGCATGTTGAAAAGTCAAACCGAGCCGGCAGAGAAAATTGTTCCAAATTGCCAAATTCCAAAAAAATGTAAAACGAAAAGAGCTCACCCGCGACCACTCCAATCACCTTCTACCACGTGGATGGATCAAATTTAAAGGCACAAATGGTCGATCTAATGGCTCACATTCAATCTAGCAAGTTTGTAAGCTTTTAATTATGAAATTCTCTGACATTTCCTGCCATGGTCATTTTTTTACAAAATAAGAATCTGAAATGGTGTGAAATGATTGAATCTTTTTGTAACCATTTCTTGGATGCCCTGGGAAGTTATAACCGCCCCTTGTGGGCTATTTCTTGTCCTTTGAGAGTCATTATATGGGTTGGCAATTGAATTTGGAAATTGTATATGTTTTTTGCAACAGAGAGGACAAAACTAAAGTAGTCGCCATTCTTCTAAGCTTCTTCTTTCTATAATTTTCTTCCATTTCCTTTCATTGTACAAGTTTCTACTTTAGATGCAATAAGAAAAGAAGGATTTTATTCCCCTTTGATGGAGGATTCAATTGGTACTTTGTGACCAATACTTTTTTTATTCAATCTTGTAGCTCTGGTTTGCAAATTTGTATTCTTCTTCCATTTAAATGCATGTTATGAACTTTTTGATCAATGTTTATAGGCCTCTAATGTTCTACCTCCATCATTGATCTCCTTGCCTTCATTCCCACTCCCCTTCCCCACTCTCAGACCACTTTCCGTCCTAGCAAGAAATTGCAGGCTTTGTCATAGGGTCAGTGGAGTGCCCCTATGGATCTCTGGTTGAAAAACCACCATTGAATCCACTTGATTTTCATGCATAATACGATAGTTGCACCGTTATAAGTAGAGGGACTTAGATTCCCATAGTGTTGTTTTGGAAAACCACAAATTTGTCCCTAAGACAAATTTCCAAGCCAACACTTAGGATAAAGCCATTGTACTCCTAGATGTGAGATTCTTGTGAACAACAGCCCCTTCAATGACGTCGTAAACCTATTTTCACCAAAGGACTTGTCTAAAGTGCCATAATCGCGTCAGCGAGATGGATGTTCTATAATACCATATGGATGGGTGAATATATAAGTACCAATTACGGCTAGTTTTGTTAACTATATTTTCCATGATGCAAACAAGAGTTTTGTTCAAGGCTTCAGCCTGTCCATTACCTTGAGGGTAATAGGCATTTTACCATTTTAGTTGGATTTGAAAGAGTTGATATAACTCCTTCACTATTTTGTTCTTAAAAGAATTACCATTGTCGTCTAAAAATGGTAGTGGGAATTCCGTAATGGAAAATGATGTGGTTCATTATGAATTTGGAAATCTACACACCAGTGACATAAGTAAGAGGAATAGCCTCTACCTATCTCGTGAAATACTCAGTGACAATAATGATATGAGTGTGGCCATCAGATGAAGTAGGGGTAAGCTTCCCAATGAGATCGAGCCCTACTTTGAAAAAGGCCACAATGTGGTAATAGGTTGCGATGATTGTGGCAGGGCATGTATCAAATTTCCATATTTTTGACATAGAACATTTCTTCACATACACGAAAAAAATCAATTTCCATGGTAGGCCAATAATAACCTACTCTCAATATATTTTTAGCAAGAACCATTACACTTATATGGGTCTTGCAGATGCCTTCGTGTACTTCTTTGACCATAAATATGGACTCTTCCAAATTAAGGCAACGTAACAGATTCCCATCATAACCTATGATAGATAGTGCCCCTAAGGAAGGTATAGCAGGCTATACATTGGATAAGGTTTCGTTTATAAGAATGGCTAATGTCAAGAGGGAAGGTTCCATCATAAATGTAATTATATATGTCAATATACCATGGGGACAAGGGACCAACAAAGTCTCATACCAAATAATATTCTGGTATGTCGTATGCTAGTAAATGTCATTAAATGCTCTACAAATATTTTGGTATGTCGTATGAAGAAGGTAAAATGTCTAGTGTATGGATAGGCCCCCAATAAAGTGCCATAACATTAGTAGAAGGAGGGGGTTGTTTGAATTGATATTCACTAGGGCCAATAACAAAAAAGTATCATTGAAGTATGATTCATCTATCTTGAGAGGAGGAAAGTTGAGATTGCACAGTTTTTCATCATTAAGATCAACGATATTGACCTCGTTATTAGAATCATTAGTGTTGGTATTATCATGCTAGATATCAATATCAAAGATATTAGTAGGAGGTGAAGTAGAAGGGGGAGCGAGAGGATCCTTAACGAGTGGAGCTGTAGTGTTTATTGAAGCATATATAGTGAGTGAAATGATAACAGTAGTATGAGTGGGAATAGACATAATGCTTGTAGTAGTGGAAGAAGGTTGTAAAACGCTAGATTGAACGATGATCCAAAAACGATACTTACTTTTTTTGTACCGTTTTAAAAAAATTCTGATACTTTATTTTTCCAATTCCAAATTGATCAATAGTGCTTATTGTCTCACTTTTGGGTGTTTTGAAAGCCTAGTTTTTCCCATTTCCTCTTAACAATCAATTAATCATTTTAATTCAACTTTCTCTGATCAAATGGAAATATTACAAATCCTTTTTAAAATATGATCACACGTTGAATTTAGAATGCATTCAATTTGATTAATAATCTGAAATTGCTTGTGCATTCATTTTTTTGTTGTGGATGAAGGAATTCTCAAAAAAAATCACTTAATCTAATTTAATCAGTTAATTTCTTGTATTATCAATTTAAAAAAGCTTCAAAAAATCTGAAAATAAAAATCCACAAAACTTGATAACAGAGTTTAATGTAGGTTATGCCTCCATATTTACGTAATCATGAATCAATCTATTTAACATCCAATGAAGTATAATTTATCACCTTTAATAATGATATATAGATCTTTATACATATAATTAGAGCTTAAACAGAACTGCAGACTTTGATTTCCTGCCAGATATTGTCTACAACTTCACTTGCGGCTCTACAGGCTCTCCCAAGTGTCCTTTCTCTGCAAATGTGACCGAAAATCACCTACACCCAAAAAATTGCAACACTTCATGGAAAAAATAAGACCGCCACTATCTTCCTCTCTAAATACTTAACAACTTTGATTTTTACACCAAGTCCCAATTCGGACCCTGAGTTCCTTAAATTTAATGATCTCTAAAAATTGCTTAATTCTGCCTTATACACAATCTCAGACCAAAAGCCCTTTAAATAAAAGCAAATTTTTTCTTGTACTCACCGAGCTACCTAGCTCGACTGAAAAGTTGATTATTTTTAGACCCTGAGGTTGCAGGGTCAATCCTCCATGTCCATCTTTTGTGTCGCTTTGTTTTTTATAAGTGGGGAATACTCCCACATTCACGGCGTGGTTGGGGGGATTTGGGTTTAAATTAAGAAGGACCTCCCAATTTATATGTGACATCGGTCACACCTGGATTTGTTTGGATTCACCACATAATAGGTGGCTGATGCATTGGTTGAACCTATCCACGGGTTGATGAGTCATTGGTTAAGCCACGTAGGTGGAAAGTTGTGCATGTTTACTCACCCAGGTTAGGTTGAACTGTTGGATAGCCACATATTAGTAAGGTTGGTATGTCATGTCCATGTGGCCCATCGATTAGATATGGGTTGTGCTTGGATTGTTAGAATGCCCGAGTCATATGTTGATCTACCAATGTTGTATCCCTGAATTATAAGGGGTTCAATTGGACTATTAAGCCATTTATTGTGCTTTGTAGGTTGATCGTGGGGTTATATGGAGATTCTGTCGACTCGTAGGGGAGTTGACCACCCCACCAAGCTGCATGGAAGGTATGTTGAGCTGCATAGAATGAATGTTGAGCTAGTCCCAATGGAATTAGAACTTTGCATTACAATTACAACCTACAATACTAAAATCCCGCATGTAAGGGATATAAAAATAATGTGGCATATAAAAGCAATATTAAAACAATGATATATTGATTCAGATGCCAAGACACCCCTCGTTTAAAGAGTGTGTCAAACCTAGCTGAGGGCCCCCAGCCAGTGAATATCGGAGCCCGCCATTTTGAAATCGTGTGTCGAAGACTGGAGGCTTAAAACACAATTTTTACTCTTACTCATTTTCTTCACTTCTACCACGTTTCACGTTTGGATTCGACAATTGACCCAGTTTGACCCTTTTCTTTCCAAACTTTGACGTGCGATATCTTTCGTATATGACCTTTGTTTTCTGAGTTCTACATATCGACAGAAATCTCTCAATACATTCTACAACACTGCAATGGTTTAAGGAGATTTAGGAAATATATATATATACATAGAAATATCCTCCGGATTACTCCTCCCCAATAAGACCATTTTTTCTCAAAAGGAAAACTCACCCAGCTGAATTGTTAATAGATCCTTTGCATATCACAAACAATATAACCTAGTTTATAGCATGGTAAGATTTTAAAATTTGTAATATATTGAAAATAGCCATTATAGGAAACATAACCCATGTCAAATAATGTAGCTGATATGACAACCAAAATGCCATATTCATCTGTATATTGATCCTGCACCACTATCAAAAATGCAAAATGTAACCTGCATTCACAGTTTGTTAGTGCAAAAATTGTACATACTATTTGTAACTATGTTTGACAGTTACAAATATTTAAGCCTAAAATTAAGACTTATAACATGTGCAAGCATCATGCATAGCTACAAAGAGTTTGTATAAATTTTACACATACAAATAGTGCCTACATGAAACAATTTACACAATTTTAAACAACACTTTGAATTACATGTTTCCCAAAACTAGGCATCCAATCACTTATCATGCCCCATAGAAACAATTGTACATGTTGTTGTAAAAATGAAGTTTTCAAAACCATAACAAGAGAAATTACCCAAGTATGATAAGCTTACCACTTGGATTTTCCCTTCAAGTTACTTCACCAACACCAAAGCAAAATAAAATATGAGAATTATTTCTTTTTCATAATTCATCAGAATCCCCAAAATTCTTTGTTAGTTTGCATGTATTCATAAATTACACTATGCAAACATAAAACTAAGGAACTTTTTACCCACCATCTTTATCACATTTTATTTTTAGGTGGTTTATTCACTTCAGTGTTTACCTGAATCACTGCAGGGGTCATTTTTAAGCTTGTTGGTTTACTATTGCTTTCCTTCTTAATAAATTTTAATTTTTGTTTAGGATAAAGTTGCCGACATTTCTCAATTACATGACCTTTCTTTTTACAATGATCACAAAATCCTTGATCCATTTTTTTAGGATCCACATTTTTAGGAAACTTACCTAAATTTCTTCTTTCTGAGTTATATTTAGGAGAATGATCTCTCTCAATATTTTCCAATAAATATTCATGTTTCCTACATTTGGCCACACATTGGTTAGACGACCCAAAAAATGTGCATGGGTAAATGTACCACATTTCCTGCATATCATAGCCAAATTTCTCAAATGTAGAAAGTGGATCAATTTGTTTACCTTTTCATTTACACTCATGGTAAACAAGAGGTGGAGGAATTTCAATACCTCTTCTTGTTGAATTCTTACTAGATCCTTCTCTTGAGGATGAATCACCCGATGCTAATGGGAAGTCTTTCTTTGTTAGAAGCTTGTCTTTTTTCAAAAGTCTTGGAGCCCTCTTCAATTTCCTTTTCCCCTACATTAGCATATCCCAATCCCATAAAATGATGTCTTTCTTCAACATGTATGGGGTTATATATGCCTTGATTATTCTTGCTAAGGCTAATTCCATTAAATCCCATTTTATTCAAAAGTTTAGATCATATACCTCTAGTGTGCTTTTCAAAATCACCTAGCACATTACCTAAATATAAATTTTCTTGGGGAGAGGAATTAGATGGTGCAATAATTATAATGCATTCTTCTGTCATAGTAGATGCATCAATAGTGACTGGTACCTCTTTCTTAGGTCCACCAATTTACAACACCATCAAGAGCTCATCCTTGGTTTCTAGATCTTTTTTCAATTTGGCCACCTGCTCCTCAAAAGCGAACAATTGACACATCAGGAATACATTCTCTTCCTGAATCTGCTAATTGTATGCTTTAATTTTCTCAAGCTTTTCCTTGTTAAAAAACATGCCCATTGTTTCCTGCACACATGTACTTCCAAACTCTGCACATTGCAATGAAAATATCAAGCCTAAAATGTAAAACCAAATTGGAAATCAAATTCAACTTAAGCAAGTACTAAGCTAAACCAACTCTGATACCAAAACTTGATCAAAAATGGTATTTACTTTTTTTGTACCATTTTAAAAAAATCGGATACTTTAATTTTCCAATTCCAAATTGATCAAGAGTTCTTATTGTCTCACTTTTGGGTGTTTTGAAACCCCATTTTTCCAATTTCCTCTTAACGATCAATTCATCGTTTTAATTCAAATTTTCATAATCAAATGGAAACCCCCTCCTTGTTTGTGGTGCATGTGACATTACTAGGAGGATTCAACCCAAAAGAAGACCCCATGCTAAGCTAAATATCAATATGTAGAAGGGAATATGTTTGGTAGAAACCAAGGCACATTCAAATAGTGACTAGAAGACAAGTGTTAGTATAAACAAACATGTATATAGAAAATAACGTAAGTGAACAAACAAGAAGACAATGTATACCGTGAAAATTAGGTTGTAAACATGGATCAACACTCACGATGTCGTAAGACAGTTGTGGCCGCAGTGGCCGAAATAAAAACTATGCACACAAGACAAAGCATAGGACAAAGCCCGCAAACAATGGCATACAAGAGAAAACAATGGCAAACAAGAGTAAGAAAACATTAGATAACCATGATGACATGTAAACCTGCAAAACAAATGTTACACATGAAGAACGTGTTAACATGTTAGAAAGATAAAAAGTATGTCAAAGTGTGTATAATCTGATATAGTAATTTGCTATGAAAAAATGGAACAATAAAACCTATAATGTGTACGTGATTAACTAAATTTGGAAATATGGGGTATAATTAATCTAACTAGGAACATCAAAGAATAATAATAATAAACTGATGTAAATACAACAAAATGAAAGCTAAATTCTAATCCAAACATTAAATAAGAGGAAAATGTGAAAACCCTAGAGCATGAGGAGATTTATAATGACTTAGATGATTATAGGAGCTCACTGGACTATGTCACAGAATTGACTGTAGAATATGGAAGCATGATAAACTATATAAGGGTCCCACAGAGGATAGATCTAGGTGATTTGGCTGGAATGAAGTGCCTAGAGAGGGACTGGGGCACCCACGAGCACTCTAGTATGCATAGCAGGTGCCCTAGTCTATGAAAAAGCTCTAGAACTGATCTCTACAGGTTCGACATATTACATGGTACCTTCTCTATCTATCGCATTAAATTCACTTCACTGTATCAAATGATCCAAATAATTCAAGAGAGAGTGACTTGTAAAAGCACACAAAACGAGTATCAAAACCCTAAAGAAAATTAGAAGAATGCATATGAATAGGTCAGACTAACCTCATCTACCAGAATGGTGGGCTTACTAACTGAGTGTTGCACTACAATTCAGACCCAAATGTAGTTTTAGTGGTGTGTGTCATCATGTGCCCTAGGTGATCTTGTGTCAATTGCACTTTATGAAGTAGCGAGCAATAAACTAGTAATAAAATGTAATAGAATGGTGCATGGAATAAAATAAAATTCCTCCTATGATGTGTGTGATGCAGATGAACTAATTTTTTCCCTTTGTGATAGAGCTAATGGATGCAACTCTAGATGGGTGATAGTAGTGCCTAGTGCTTGGTCCCTCATTATGGTCTCATAACTTTATATTTATAATTTTCTCTTGCTCTAATTTTGTAATTAACCCCAAATAGGACAACTGTGAGAAATTTGAAAAGTTACAATGGCTAGAAACTGTTAAAAAAAGGCGGGAAAAGAGGGAAAAAGGCTCTGGTGCCCATGGGCACCCTAGTTTTATGGCAGGAACCGTGGGATAACGGAAATAACATGGGTGTGTGTGTGTCGTAAAGGTCAGGAATGTGGAAAGAAAGAAAAGAAAGATGGCAAAAAATAAGTGTTAATTAGTACTTTCTTTTCTCAAGAACCTTCTAAATAGTAGTATGAGACTAGGACTAAATATTTCCCCAAAATGCGTGATTTATTAACTATATTTTCCCCCACTTTATGTTGGTTATAGAAGTACGTACTTGATGTCCATGAAGAGTGAAGTAGAAATTGTGCTGAAAAACTAAAGAAAGTGTGGAATGAGAAAATAGTGGAGCATGGAAACTAATGATGAAAAAGTGTAAACAAGATTGACTCTACATGTGGCATGGATGCTCGCCTTCTACCCTTCCTATACCGATCACTAGGGGCATCTAAATTCATCTTATCCAAGTGTTATTGTTTCATTTTGTACTTAGCATCTTATACTACTTGTTCACGCTTTGACATAATGGTTATCACTCTAACATGCTAACTGGTGTTACATGTGCAAAACTTGTTTTGCAGATTACATGTTTCTATGACTACATGTTTATTTCTACTTATCTGATTTGTTTACCATTGTATGTGGGCTTTTCCCTTTGCTTGTGTGCACACTTGTCAGTTGTTTGCAGCTATGATAGCCTTGTGTGTCTTGCGACATCATGAGTGATGTCCCATGTTTGCAACCCTTTTTGTGCGACCTCCTTGTTTTTTTACATGTTTACACTACTTTTCTTGGTAGTTTCTACATTGTCTGCATTTTTTACACTTGCCTTATTGCATGCATGTGTTTTCAAACTAACAATTTTTTTGGCTAGCCATCCCCTTTTGTGTGTGCCTTGGTATCTACCAAGCATTTTCCCTTTCCCTTATAGGGAAGAGTTCTACAGGTTAGATGTGGTTGGTCCTCTTTTGGGGTGCATTCTCCTTTCGGTGTGCGTCGCATGCACCCCCAAAGAGGGGGAATCATTGAGGGTTTCTACTAACATAACATATTTACATTGGTTCACATATAGCTAGTGAGTTTAGACCAGTCTACGAATTCCATACGTAACTGCCTCTATAGGACATGGTGTCCTTCGGAAATTCCATGGAGAAATTATAGGATTGGGGGTTATAGTGGGTGTGCCTCTCTACACTACTTCATCCAATGGCATCAGATCACAAAAAAAACTAGGGCAGTACAGAGATCTCTTCACACATTTCAGCAAAAGTGGTTAAAGGTTTGAGGACATAGTGCAGTTCCTCCCTATAATTCTTCATCCAAGAGTGGTTATAGTTACACTTGTGTACTTTACACATGTGTCTTTTACACAAAGTTTTTATATACATACATATTTGACTACTTGATCATTTTCTCCTTGTAGGTTCGACCTTATGAGAAACAAGCAATCAAATTGGGGGCAAAAATAAAAATAACAACAACGATGATGATGACAATGACAACAACACACCACTATATGAACTTGCCTTTACTAACCATGCAAGTACATTACACACAACAACAGCTACACACACGTTTCATCCTAGGTTCAGTCTCATCACATTTTTATGCACATTTTTCATCTTTAGAATCCACACTCCCCCACCTTTTTTTATTTTTATCATTCCATGCTTGAGTCTAGTCCATCGACACATCTTCTTCTACACTCTACATGGATATCAAGTACGCATCTCTATCTACTTTATGTTACCAAGTGTTCCACTCACCAACATAAAGTGGGGGCAAATGTAGACACAAAATCATGCACTTTAGGCATTATTTAGCCTGGTCTTATACTATTTAGAAGGTTCTCAAGTGAATAAAGTATTAATTAATCCCACCTTTTGGCCACCTTTATTTTATATTTTATTTCTTCATTCCCGCATATTTCCTCATCCCTATCCACCTATTTCGCAATTGTCTCAGAATTTTAGCCTAAACACTGTGCACCAGGTGCCTATCTTGGGCGCCTCATCCCACCTGGGGTGCCTCGATCCATGTTATACTTTCGCTTCTTTTTGGGTCTTTCTAGCCATTTTTCATCCTTATCTTTTTCCTAGTCAGCCATGTTAAGGTTAATTATGAAATTAGAGCAAGAGAACCCTATAAATATAAAGTTATAAGACCATAATGAGGGTCCTAGCATCACATACTACTATCACTCCATCTAGAGTTGCATCCATTGCATCACTTACATCCACATAGTGCCATGCATCAAGGCTAGGAGATCTGCATCAACACACACAACATAGGGGGAGGGATTCTATTATATTCCATGCACACATGTTATTTACATTTTCTATAGTTATTATTACTCGTTACTTCACAAAGTGCGACTAGCACAAGAGCACCTAGGGCACGACATGCACACATGCAACATAACTACATCTGGGTCTGAAATGTAGTGTAGCGCTCAATGATAAAACCACTAGTTTGGTAGCTGAGGTCAATTCGACCCATTCATTATGCATCTTTTATTTTTATTAAGGTTTTAATACTTACTTTCTTCTTGTAGGTCGGCATTTGATTATCCAACACATTTAGCACATCCCGATAGATCTAATACAATAGACAGAGAGTAATTCAAGATACTCATGACCCTATAAAATTTAGATTCATAGCTTTTACAAAGATCAAGGCACCTAATCTGCAGACTAGGGAACTCCAGTACCTTCCCAAGTGCCTCTAGTTAGTTCAGATCTTCCAAATCCGGCCTTCCAGGACTTCTGAGTGGTCGTCTTCACTTCCAGATTTTATTATCAGACTGCGAAAACCTGCGACAGTATCTTTTAATCAACTAAGTCATTTCTCTTGCGTCACTTGCATTTTTAGGGTTTTGTTCCACTTAATATAATTATTTTCAATATTCCATATTGTTCTAGTCCATTTATACAACATTTTATTCCTCCTATTTAGATTAACTATTGGATATCCTCTCATAGTATTAGATATCCATTTTTAGTTAATCATTTTGGTGAACCCCGTGTTTCTTCATAACACCTTCTAGGGTTTTTCATTTACATTTAGCCATCATGAGTATCTTCATCAATGACTATTTACTTACCCATCCTAATTTTCTTCATCAGGTTCAAACCCTTTTTGCTACTACCAATGTCTCTATTAACATGCATCCAGATTCCATGTATGATGCATTTTTTGATGCCTTTTCACAACATATTGCATTCAGGGCCAATCCTCCTGCTGACATTCACCCATTTAACAATGATCCATCACTTTATATCATGTCTCACATTTACAATGTTGATGTCAAACACACTCTTATTGATAATAGTTCTGAGCTTAATCTGTGCCCTATGTCTTTTATCGAGGCTTTAAGTTTGTCTGCTCGTAACATTAGCCCTTCTTCTATTTCACTATATGCTTACGATGGTATTGTTTGTCCATGTCTTGGCCATGTTACGTTGTCTCTCACAATTGGTCCCAAAACTCTCCCTTCTATTTTCTTTGTCATTAAATTTCCAGTCTCTTACAATTACTTGTTAGGAAGGTTGTGGCTTCATGCCATGCAAGTTTTTGCTTCTACGGTCCACTGATTGCATCAATTTCTTACATGAATTCATTGAGTATATTATCTTTTGAGATCGCAACCCATTCCAATATTATGTGCACGACCCTAACACTAGTCTTCCTATCCCTCGCATTCATACTAAAAATTAACCTCATCCTATGGATGACCCACCTCATTTACCACCGTTTTAGGGCATTATTTGTTTACTAGATGTTATTCCTTATATATTACCTCCTACCACAACCATTATTCCATATCAGCCACTTGTTCCCTCCATGGACAATACTATCACATCTTCACCTTTGTCTTCAGCCCACCCACCCTTCACATGCATACTCTTTATACATGGTTTATTATGGGAGCACATTCCCTTTGATCCCACTTCATCTGAAACCATATGTACGCATGATGACCTAGTCCGTTTAGGATTTTCTGTTGCCGATATTTGTCCACTACCATACTATCCTCATTTATACCATGGGTTAGTCCATGTCACAACTACTTATGTCCTTCATGTCTTCCATCTTGTTGTCTTTATTACACATAATCCCACCACTGCGCCACTCACATTAGGACAGTTCTAGCTAGACTATATTGGAGGCACCCTAGATCCGACCATACAGACATATCATTTCCCATGCCTTTCAGACATGTTATCATTTTTAATATCTCTTTCCTAGGTTATACTCACAATCTTACTCGTTCGTATGCACATGGTTTCCCACTTCCCCATTCACCGATGAGGATTATTCTATGAGCATGTACCACCTACACTGTAATGTCTCATTGCATGATCAACCCGACACTATTGCCTACCAAGTTACCAATGTTTTTCCGTATGACTTTGACCCTAAGGATGACAATCTTCTCGATGAATTTACATGATTTTTGGCCACACACACTTGGGGGTCATAACACACACACACAATTCCCCCTCATCATCTTAGCATAGGTTCATATTTCATCTTTGCATCCTCATACATTCATCTCTTCGCATACACATACATTACATGTTCTAACACCCTCACTACCCGATGACGAACTCTTGTGCTTTGGTTCACACTAGACTATTGAGGGATTACCATTACACTGAACCCCACACACTACACTATAGGTTCTACACATTTATATTCTATCACATACATCATGCATCCTACATCATCCATTCTACACTTAGTCTACATCCTACATTATACTACATGCCTCTCATGCACATATTATTCATTTATACATCATCTATATTATACATACTACACTAGTCATCATTACATATGGTTCTAGTTTTACATTTCATCCATACATTCTACATTTACGCTAGGTTACATTATGATTATGGCTTTACATGTTATCACTACATATTCTATCTACACCTATTACCACATATTACATAGTCTACATACCCTACATTTCCTACATTGCACACAATTCACATGGTGCATTTATCCATCATCTATATTCTACATGCTATGCTAGATTACATTTCATATGGGTCTAACTTTATATTTTATCATTCTACAGTCCATTTTTATATGCACCTATTATTGTACTTCACACATTACATATCCTACACACACTAAACATTCTATGTTTCATTACCCACATCACTTATTTACATACCCTATTCATCACTTGGTTGTTTGTACTACGTTGTCTTCTATGCACTATCATCACCACCCTATGATGCACTTTAGTTCCTCGGTCCATACTCGATTGTCGAGGGTTTACCAATCAAATGGATCTTACATTCACCATGTGACATTTCCAACGTTAGTGAGATACACCTTAGGTTAAATTGTTGTCCATTCTATCATTTTGTAGTGGTATACACCTTAGGTTACATCACCACTCCTTCCTTTCACCTTGTAGTGACATACGCTTTAGGATAAATTGTCACCCATCTATATCCACTCATTCTATATAGTGGCATATGTTTTAGGCTAAATCATCACCCATCTTCATCCTTTCATCATTTAGTGTTATACGCTTAGGGATAAATCATCACTCATATATTCAACAATTCGTGATATATGCTTTGGCTATAGGGTTCATGCACATCTCTCCACATGTCACATTTCATCACCATTACATATACACACTCATCATAGTGCGCTAGAAACAACCAACACTACTCGACCATTTCCCGATGATGCACTCTCGTTTACGGTTAATTATCGACTATTGTGGGGGAAAAAATGCCTCACTACATACACTTCCATCCATTTGGGTGGCACATTGCTCCTATCATTCCAATTGGCATTCCATTCCATCCATCCACAACATATTGCATTGTCTTGGGGGCATTTACTTTTCTTACTATTGTTTTACATTATCACTTTACTACACATGTTAGACTGATTTCTTATATTTCATTATCATACACACATGCGCATTCATTCCTTTATTTAGTGTGATCACAAATACAAGACTCTACACGTGGTATGGATTCTCACCTTCTACCCTTATTATACTGGTCATTGGGGCATCCACATTGATCGTATCCATGTGCTATTTTTTCATTTTATACTTAGCATCTTATACTACTTGTTCATACATGCTTTGACATATTGGTTATTTCTCTAACATGCTAATGGGTGTTCCATGTGTAGCACTTGTTTTGTAGGATTACATGTTTCCATGACTACATGTTTGTTTCTACTTGTCTGCTTTGTTTACCATTATATGTAGGATTTTCCCTTTGTTTGTGTGCACACTTGTCTATTGTTTTCATCCATGATGGCCTTGTGTGTCTTGCGACATCGTGAGTGATGTCCCATGTTTGTAACCCACTTTGTGTGGTCTCCTTGTTTTCTTCCATGTTTAAACTAATTTGTTTAGTAGTTTCTACATTGTCTGCATTTTTTACACTTGTCTTATTACATACATGTGTTTTCAGACTAACACTTGTTTTGGCTAGCCATCCCCTTTTGTATGCACCTTGGTATCTACCAAGTGTTTGAAATTTCCCCCTAAAGGGAAAAGTTTTACAGGTCAGAGTGTGATTGGTCCTCTTTTGGGGCCACATTCTCCTTTCAGTGACGTCGCATGCACCCCCAAAGAGGGGGGCGTTATTGAGGGTTTCTACTAACACATTGTATTTACATTGGTTCACATACAACAAAGTGCATTTAGACCAGTCTATGAACTCCATACACATCGGCCTCTACAGGACATGGTGTCCTTCGATAATTCTGTGGAGCAGTTACAGGATTAGGGGTTACACTGGGTGTGCCTCTCTACACTACTCCATCCAGTGGCATCGGATCACCCAAAAACTAGGACATTATAGAGATCTCTTCACACATTTCAGTAGAAGTAGTTAAAGGTTGGAGGACACAGAGCATTTCCTCCCTATACTTCTTCAACCAGGATGGCGTGATATTGCCCAAAAAACTTGTGATAGTACAAGATATCCTTCTACAACCATTTTCTCAGCATGGATCAGGTGCACATGTTCCATTTACACTTTTATTTTCACGTATTTTACACTTGTGTACTTTACACATTTCTATACATGTGTATTTTACACAACATTTTTACATACATACATATTTGACTACTTGATCATTTTCTCCTTGCAGGTCTGGCCGTATGAGAAACAAGCATTCAAATTGGGGGTAACAATAACATCAATGATGATGATGACGACGACAGCGAAAATGACAACACACCACGATAGGCACTTGCCTTTACTAACCATGTAGCACTACACACAACAATAGCTACACATGCATTCCACCCTAGGTTCACTCTCATCACTTTTTAATGCACATTTTTCATTTTAGAATCCACACTCCACCCTTTTTTATTTTTGTCATTCTACACTTGAGTCTAGTCCATCGGCACATCTTCTTCTACACTCTACATGGATATCAGGTACACATCTCTATCTACTTTATGTTACCAAGCGTTCCTCTCACCAACATAAAGTGGGGGAAAAAGTTAGACACAAAATCATGCACTTTAGGCATTATTTAGCTTGGTTTATACTACTATTTAGAAGGTTTTCAAGTGAATAAAGTACTAATTAATCCCACATTTTGGCCACCTTTATTTGATATTTTATTTCATCATTCTTGCATATTTCTTCATACTTATCCACCTATTTCATAAATGTCTTGACATTTTAGCCTAAACGTAGGTGCCCAAGCCTAACTGGGGCTCCCCGGGGTGCCCTGGTCGTACATGGGGTGCCCGATCCATGTTCTACTTTCTCGCTTCTTTTTGGGGTCTATCACGTCATTTTTCATCCTTATCTTTTTCATAGTTGGCCATGTCAGGGTTAATTACAAAATTAAAGCAAGAGAACCCTATAAATATAAATTTATAAGACCATAATAAGGGTCCTAACATCACATACTACTATCACTCCATCTAGAGTTGCATCCATTACATCACTTGCATCCACATAGTGTTATGCATCAAGGCTAGGAGATATACATCAACACACACAACATAGGGGGAGGGATTCTATTCTATTCCATGCACACATGTTATTTACATTTTCCTATAGTTATTATTGCTCTCTACTTCACAAAGTGTGACTAACACAAGAGCACCTAGAGAACAACATGTAGACACACACCATAACTACATCCAGGTCAAAAATGTAGTGCAGCACTCAGTGATAAGACCCCTAGTTTGGAAGCTAAGGTCAATCTGAGTCATTCATTCTGCATCTTTTTTTTAGGGTTTTGATATTTCCTTTCTTCTTGTAGGTCATCATTTGACTATCCAACACATTCAGCGTAGCTCGACACATCTGATGTGACATACAGAGAGTAATTTAAGATACCTCGCGACCCCATAAAATTTAGATTCAGAGATTTTACAGAAATTAGGGATCCTAATCTATAGACCAAGGCACCCCAGGTGCCCCAGTACCTTCCCAAGCACCCAGCCAGTTTAGATCTTCCAGATCTGGCCTTCGCAGGACTTCTGAGTGGTCGTCTTCACTTCCATATTTTATTATCATACCTGTGACAATCTCCTTTAATCAGTTAAGTCATTTCTCCTACTTCACTTACATTTTTAGGGTTTTGTTCCACTTAATATAATTATTTTCAAATATTCCATATTGTTTTAGTCCATTTATACAATGTTTTAGTCCTCCTATTTAGATTAACTAGTGGTTATAGTTTTCATATATAAGTTCACTTTCATTTTATTGCCCCCCTCTTTGGGGGTGCATGTGACATTACTGAAAGGAGAATGTGGCCCCAAAAGAGGACCACCACATACTTGCACCATAGAAAGTGTTTGGTAGAAACCAAGGCACACACAAACAAGTGACTAGTCATCGAACAAGTGTTAGTACAAACAAGCATGCATGTAGAAGATAGTGTATAAAACACAAATAGTGTATAAGCAAAGTAGTAATGTAAACACTCAAGAAGACAAACTAAATCGCATAACATGGGTCACAAACATGGGACATCAATCACGATGTCACAAGACACTCAAAGGCCATAGTGGCCACATACAAATAAACAAGTGTGCACACCAAACACAAGGCAAGGCCCACATACCAGAGAAAATAAGTACAAGCAATAAAAATAAAAAACACAAGTAGTCATGGAAACATATAGTCCTTTAAAATAGTTTTTATACATGGAACACCCATTAGCATGTTAGAAAGATAACCGATAGGTCAAAAGTGTGTATAACCAAATGATGTAAAGTGTTAAGTACATAATGAAATAATAACACCTATATGAGAATCGAATGCGGATGCCCCCAAAAAACAGTATAGGAAGGATAGCAAGCGAGCATCCTTGCTACGTGTAAGATTCATGTGTATGTGATCAAAACTAGAGTGTATCATGAACGCACATGTGTGTATAGTAAAAGTAATGACATATAAGTAATCAATCTAGCATGTGTAGTAAAGTGACTATGTAATTTTTAAGCACTAGTAAACAAGATTAAATGTCCCCAAGACAATGTAATATGTAATGGATGGATGAAATGTAAAATTCAACATGAATGGTAAGAGCCACATGCCCCCGAGTCGATGGAAATGTATGCAGTGAGTTTCATTTGGTTTTTCCCCTCGCGAGTAAAGAATGAACCATAAACGAGAGTGCATCTTTGGGAAAATGTCATAGTGTGTTTGTGTGTATGTAATCTACCGTGTTGTGATGAATGTGCATATGTAAAGTGATGATTGTATGCATTCTAACAATGATGTGTGCATGAACGCTATAGCCTAATTATATATCACCACACGATAAAAATGATGAGTGATGATCTAGCTTATGGCGTATATCACTATATGAAGAATGTAATAAATTATGAGAATGTAAAATAGGAGAAGTGGTGATATAGCCTAAAGCGTATACCACTATAAGAGGAACGAATAGGTGACCATTTAGCCTAAAGCGTATGCCACTACATGATGATTGGAATAGGTTATGATAATTCACTAAAAGGAGTGGTGATGTAGCCTAAAGTGTATACCACTACAAGATGGTAGAATGTATGGGCATCTATTTAGCCTAACGTGTATGCCACTACATGACGATTGGAATAGGTGATGATAATACACTAGTAGTAGTGGTGATGTATCCTAAAGCGTATACCACTACAAGATGGTAGAATGTATGAGTGACAATTTAACCTAAACTATATGCCATTACATGATGATAGGAATAGATGATGATAATGCACTAGGAGTGGTGATTTAGCCTAAAGTGTATACCATTATAAGATGGTAGAATGTATGGGTGACTATTTAGCCTAAATCGTATACCACTACACGATGATTGGAATGGGTGATGATAATGCACTAGAAGGAGTGGTGATGTATCCTAAAGCGTATACCACTACAAGATGGTAGAATGTATGGATGACTATTTATCCTAAAGCGTATGTCACTAAACTAGGAATGTTGCATGATGGAAGATAGAATGATGACAATGTAAGTAAAGTAAGGTACATTTGATTATTAAACCCTCAATATTTGAGTGTGGACCGAGGAACTAAAGTGCGTAATTGGGTAGTGAGTACGGAGCATAGATGTGTGAGGACAATACCAGTCATGTGATGAGTAGGGATATGCAATGTGTAGAATGCAAATGCAACATGTGAACATAAACAAGTAGTATGTAAGATAAATAGTTTAATTGTAAGATGGAAAATGTGCATAGGATGTAGGTGTATAAGGCCTATGTGATGATCATGTGAAGAATATGGTATGTAGGATGAAATGCAACATGTGTAAACAAGCCATGTATAAAATTCATGTTATGTAGACTACATGCAAGGTATGTAAATGACCTAAAAGTGTAACACAAGTAATGTGTGTATGATGAATGTATGCAATAGGTGATATATAAGATGAAAATGTAAAGCACGTAGATAAAAAATGTGACATATGTAGGTGTAGAATGTAGTATTATATGTGATTTATGTAGTGTGTAGTACCTATGTGCAGTGTGTGAGGTTCATGTGTAATAAACCCTCAACACTCAAGTGTGAACCATAGCTCAAGAGTGTGTCATCGGGTAATGTTCATTGCGAAAACATGTGATGAGTATGCTTATAAATGGATGAAAAATATGCACCTATGTTATTGTGATGAGGGGGTTTATATAATATGCCCCAAGTATCCGCAAGAGGAATAATAATCATGTAACGTCATCAAGAAGGTCATCATCTTCTAGGTCATAACCAAATGGATAAGCATTAGTGACTTGGTAATCAATAGTTTTTGGCTAATCGTGTAATGAGCCATTAAGAAGTAAGGTATGCATGCCCATGGCATATTCCTAATGGTGAAGGGTGGGAGTGGAAAACTGTGTGCATACTAACGAGTAAGATTTTATGTATATCCTAAGAAAGAGCTATTATATATGAAGACCTGTCCAAAAGGCATTGGAAATGAAATGTTTGTATGATTAGGGTCTAAGGTGCCCCCAATGTAGTCAAGCAATTATTACCCTAAGGTGAGCAGAGAAGTAGTAGGGGTACCATAAGAAATACATCAAGATGAAAAAGGTGAAGACCATAGGTAGTCATGACACAAACCAAACCATGATATAAATGAGGTTCGTATGGTGGAGAATGGATATTGTCTATAGAAAAGCCTAATCGAGTCAAGCCCTCATGAGTACATATAGTCTAGATAGTATGGTAGGATCAAATGGTATATGTTCCCAAAATGAGTTATTTATAAATAATATGCATGTGAAGGGTGGGCATGCTAATGGATATGGTGTTATGGAAGGTGTAGATGTTAGAATTACATCCGAAGATTGAAAAGGCTCCTGATAAGGAATAATAGTAGTAGTAGTAGTAGGTGGAGATGATGGAGTAGAATGAGTAGCTTCTATCACACAAATAGTGCCCTCAAGAGGTGGTAGATAGGGTGGTTCGTCTATAGGCTATGGATCGTTAGTTCTATCAACTCATGGAATAGGGAAACTAGCATTAGGTGCTCGATCACAATATTGAAATGGATCACAATCATGAAAAACTGTATACTCAACACCATCATGTAAGAATTTGACATAATGATGAACAGTAGAGGCAACACCCTGCATAGCATGAAGCCATCATCTACCTAATAGACAATTGTAAGAGACAAGAAATTCAATGATGAAGAATACCATGTTGATAGTTTTAGGTCCTACAATGATGGGTAGGGTGACATGACCAAGACATGGGCAAATGGAACCATCATAAGAACGTAATGAAATAGAATATGGATTAACATCATGAGCCAAAAGACTTATGGCCTCGAGGAATGTCATAGTGCATAAGTTAAGTTCAGAACCATTGTCAATTAAAGTGCATTTGACTCCTACATTATGAATGTGACATATGATATGCAATTATGGGTCATTATCAAAATTGTTGATGTCGGTGTGAAGATGAGACTTGAATACTATAGGGTGATAAAATGCATCTACAAAGGTTTGATAGATGGAATCATGGTGTAAGTCAGCACAAATGTAAGTAGTAGCTAGAAGATGTTGGATTCAAACCTTAAGGTTGGGATTAGAAATAAAATAATCAACAATAGATATACTCATGATGTCTAAATGTAAATGCAAACCTTAGAAAGTGTAATGAAAAAGGCTCGGGTTCACCAAAATGATTAAGTAAAATTGAAAATATGGGGTATAGTTAATCTAACTAGGAACAACAAATAATAACAATAATAAAATGATGTAAATACAACAAAATGAAAGCTAAGATCTGATCTAAGCACTAAATAAGAGGAAAATGTGAAAACCCTATAAAGCACGAGGAGAGTAAGAATGACTTAGCTAATTATGGGAGCTTTGGATTGTGTCACGAGTTGATTATAGATTTTAAAAGTAGGAACGACTATGCAGAGGTCCCATAGAGGATATATCTGGGTGATTTGGATATACTGGAGTGCCTGGAGAGGGATTGTGCATCCACGGGTGCTCTGGTATGCAAAACAGGTGCCCTAATCTTTGAAAAAGCTTCAGAATTGATCTCTACAGGTTCGACAGATGACCTGGTACCTTCGTTATCTATTGCATTAAATTCACTACACTGCACTGAATGCTCCAAATAATCCAAGAGATAGAATGACCTGCAAAAGCACGCAAAATGAGTATCAAAACCCTAGAGAAAAATAGAAGAATGCATATGAATAGGTCAGAATGACCTCATTTTCCACAATGGTAGGCTTACTAACTGAGTGTTGCACTACATTTCAGACCCAAATGTAGTTTTGGTGGTGTGTGTCATCATGTGCCCTAGGTGCTCTTGTTCCAGTCACACTTTGTGAAGTATCAAGAAATAAACTAGTAATAAAATGGTGCATGGAATAGAATAAAATCCCTCTTATGATGTGTGTAATGCAGATGAACCAAGTTTGTCCCTTTGTGATGGATCTAATGGATGCAACCCCAGGTGGGTGATAGTAGTTCCTAGTGTTTGGTCCCTCATTTTGGTCTCATAACTTTATATATATATAAGGTTCTCTTGCTCTAATTTGTAATTAACCCCGAATAGGCTGACCACAAGAAATTTCAAAAGTTACAATGGCTATAAAGTGTCAAAAAAGGTGGGAAAAGTGGGAAAAGGCTCGTGGGAGCCCATTTATGGGGACTGTGGGATAACAAAAACACATGGGTGTGCTTATAAAGGTCAGGAATAAAGATGTGGGATAATGAAAATAGTCATATGGGTGTATTTCCCCATATGCGTAAAAGGATGAATGTGGCCTCCCAAGGATGAGATGTAATGTAATGCATGGTGAATGTGATAGTATGATAAAGGCAACGATATCTGCCCCCAAGTATAGATGTATGCATGAGTGAGATGAGGTTCATTTATACAAGACCCCTTAACAGTCAAGAATGAACCGTATAACGAGAGTGCATCATCGATAAATGGTTCGAATGGTGTGTTGCATGCAAGAAATATTTTGAATGTTGGAGTGTGAAGCATAGATTATAGGATGAGATCGCATGAATAAGATGCAAGTAAGATTGAATGTCACACTAGAAAGAATGTTTTTGAAGTATAGAATGTAGGATTGTGTGCAAGATTGTGTAGGAAGAACAAAGCATAAATATGGTGTGTAAGATTGAATGAGGTATAAAAAGAATTGATCATGAATCTTGGGTGTAGGAAGGTGTGAATGAGACACTAGAATGATGAATGATGTGACATAGAGTGTAGATCATTGAATGTGTTAGTAAGGTGATAGAAAGTATTGTGTGTGAAGTGCAGAGTGTAAATTGTAGAACAGTTGTCGCATGATGTGATATTTATAAAGATTGATTGATCGTGAATACTAAGGTATAGAATTATGTAAATGTCATGAGGTGAGTTTTGATTCATATTTAGACACTCAACAATCGAGTATGAACCATGAGACTTGATTGCATCATCGGGTAGTGTGTGTTGTAAAGGTTTGATCATAAATTGTAAAATAAAATAGCATGATGCATGAGAAAAATGTGCTAGAAAGATACAAATATGTTTGTAGAAGAATTCAACACTAGGAATATTTATGTGGAATTGTCAAAGTATGAATATTTGTAATGTGCAAGGTGCAAAATTTATAAAATGTATAAGTTTGGAAAGCCTAAAGCATGTATGATACATAATAGGAGTAAGATAATGATGTCGAAGATGTGTATAGTGTGAAATCTGTAGAATGTATAGAATGAGTAAGTGTAAAAATAAAAACCATGCATGATGACAGTGTAGGAATATGTCAAGAATATAGCGCAAGATGTGTAGAATGCATAGTATGAGAAGTGTAAAATGTGTAGAGTGTATAGGTATAGAAAGTAAAAGTACGTATGATGTGAAATAGAAATAAGAAGATGTCGTAAATGTGTAATGTATGAGGATGTGTAATGTGTAGAAATCACAAAGTGTGTATGATGTATGGTAGATGTGAAGAGATGTTGTAAATGCGTAGAGTGTGAAATGTGCAGAATATGTAGAAAGCACAAAGTGCACATGATGTGTAGTAGATGTAAGAGAAAGATGTTGTAGTGTGAAATATGTACATGAATGAGAGAATAAATCACAAAGTGTAGAAGTTGTAAGGTGTATAAAGAAGCAAGTGTGTATGGGTCATAATAATATATGTGAATAAGAGATGTGGAAAGTGCTCAATATGCATGATATGCAGAAAGAAGAAGATGTTGTAGATGTGAAATATACAGTGTGTGAGGTTCATGTGTATAGTATGCCCTTAAGAATCAAGTGTGAACTATAGCACAAGATTGCATCATAGGTAATGACGATACAAATAGTGTAGCGCAGTGTGAAAGATGTATAGCTAGAAATGTATAGAATGTGACTATAGAGATGGTAGACACCTAGTGATGTAAAGAGAGGTTGGGGGGTCAAATTAGTATGATGTCCCCTAAGCGTGTGTGATGAAGAGTACGATCATGTAATATCATCTTATAGATCATCGTTATCATGGTCAAATCCAAATGGAGAAGCATCAGAAACTTAGTAAGAAATAGTGTCAGGTTGATCAAGTAAAGAGCCATTGAGGCATAGATTGTACATTCCCATAACATATTCCTCATCAGTGAAAGGAGGTAATGGACATCCATGTGCATACCAACGAGTGAGATTCTGTATATAACCAGGAAATGAATTGTTATAAATGATCACACTACCAAAGGGCATAGAAAATGAGATATCAATATGATTAGGGTCTAATGTGCCCCTAATGTAATCAAGCCAAGATTTCCCTAGTGTAAGTGGAGAAGAGCGAGGAGCTTGTGCAAGAAATATGGTAAGATGAAAGACATGAAGACTACAAGCAGAAATAATGGTGATAAAACAAGATATAGATGAGGATCATGAGGTGGAGGATATATATCATCGAATGCAAATCCTAGCAAAGTCAAGCCATCATGTGTACATAGAGTGTCATCACAAGTAGGATTGAATGGAATATGATCCCAATAAGAATCATTCATGAAAAGTGTACATGTAAAGGGAGGATGTGTTAATGGTGGATGGCCATGAGAGAGTAAAGTGGGTGGAACAACGTCTTATGCTTGGACAAGCCCCGATAAAGTACCATAACATTTGTAGTAACATGAGGGGGAAATGACATGTATGGAACAAGGTCTAACATTAAAATAGTACATTCTAAGTGAGGCGGAGAATCCATAGGTTGTGGTTCGTTAGTAGTAATAGATCTTGGAGTAAGGAGTGTAGTGGTGGGATCGTGGTTGTAATATTTGAATGGTTCACAATCACTAGCAATAGTGTATTTAATACCCTCATGTAAGAATTTGACACACTAATGTATTATGGAAGGTACAACTTGCATGGCATGAAGCTATGGTATGCTAAGTAAGAAATTATACTGAGCTAGAAAGTCGATGAAAATAAAATTGTATGAAGGGTTTTTGGCCTAATAGTGATAGGTAAAGTGATATGGCCTATGCATGGATGAACAAAACCATCATATGCGTGAAGAGAAATAGATGAAGGGATGACATTAGCAGTTAAAAAGACATGTAGTATCAATGAAGGTTAAAGTGCACTAGTTAATCTTACACCCATTATTGACTATAACTCGCTTGACACCAATATTATGGATGCACATCATGATGTATAAAGGGGGATCATTGTCAAAAGTAGCACGGTCAACATGAGGATTATATCAAAAGCCAATGTGTTGAGAAAATGAATCTATGAATGTGTTATAGACTAAGTCTGGATGAATGTCAGAAGGAATACGAGTAGTAGTCAAGAGAGTGATGATTTTAGCCCTTAATTCAGGATGGAGGAGCAAGAAATCATGAATAGAAATATCCATGATGAGAGGATCTTAGAAAGATGCAAGAAATGACAAAATAAATATCCTAAGTGTGTTCGAAGAGGATGGGTTCACCAAATTATTTAACAAAAATAAATTATGAAAGTGTGCTTTGTTAAATTCTTAAATATGTTACAGCAAATAGATATGAAAGTAAAGTACATAAATTTGACCTAAGCAATAAGCAATGAAAGTAAAACCCTAAGTGCAAAGAAAGGATTAGACACTTAGTTGGTTCCACAAATATCCTGACAATGTGCAAAGGTGGAAGATTGGCATAACGATAGTGCATGACCTCATAACTAAACCCAGAAAAGTGCAAGAGTGCAAGAGTAGGGACTAAGGTGTCTGGAGTGGTATTGTGGCGCCTGGGCACTAGAATCCCTTCCTAGGTTCAACCTTGATGGCTATCACATCAATTACTACTACTCCTCAGACATATAGCATGATCAATACCTCGTGTTTTCCTTCATCTAGCCCCATTTACAAATACTTTCACCATAACTCTAGTTCTCAACCACAGAGTCCTACTCTATCCCTATCACCTTATGCCAATGCTACACCTGCTTCATTTACCACACTTCATGTACCTCAACAATCTCATCCATCCTACTATGTCCCTACTTCCCAACATTACACAACCTCCCAACCAATTCGATCTCGACTCTTAGATATCTTCCAACAAACCTTCCCAAATCCACCATTGGCAAATCCATTTCTACCTTCCACACCACACGATTTTGATCCTTATTCAATTAATATTGTACATCTAGCACCTCTTTCAATACCCATACCCACATCCACCATTGATTCCACACCTGAATATACCTCATCCACTCCATCATCCACATCTATTCCATCTTTACCCATAATACCAACCATAGATCCAATCCCAGTTCTTGCACCTACCACATCAGTCATTGAGACCACATCCACATCGTCCTCCCTCCTACATCATTTGAAGAACCTTTGAAATAACTTCAACTTACTTCAACTTCAAATGATCATGCTACCTCATTAGTGCAACCAAATCAATCTTCACCTTCCTTAGATTCCATCGAACAAATACGCTTCCTACGCCTATATTAGCACCACCTCCGGATCCTCCGCTGGAAATTATTGTCATTCCTCCTAAGGATGCAACCTCTCAAATATAATTCACAACCACTAAAACATTGTCCCAAAATTCCTTATATAGGAAATTAATATTCCTTCCTCTAAACAATCCAACCCGACACCCCTTCAACTAAAACCAAAATCATCCAACACTATGAATACCAATACCAAAACTAAATTCAAACCATCAAGACATAAACATGCTCGAACTTTTTCCTCAACATCCAAATTATCTCAAACATCCACTTCTTCTCCAAAGAGCAAGAGATTCTGTATAGACAAAGCACCTCCTAACACTCGGTTGAATCATGCATAGAGATCTTCCGACACTTGTTACAAGTTTCTGCAATCACACTTCCACCTATTAGGGCCTTTCACCCCAATAGCAAGAAACCATCATGGTTTAATTCCACCCTTGTTTGCACATATCATCATACCCCTAGACACGATATTGGACATTACAGAGCATTTCAAGCCATTGTTCATGACTTCATTAAGGAAGGATACCTCCTTCCCAAACCAAACCAATCTCTTCCTTCCACTTCAACATCTGCACCTTTGACCTCATCTATCCAAATGCAAATGTCCCCTCATTCTTCACAAACTTCCACAACCATGTCACCTCCAAATGAAGAATCTTTTAAAGAGGATCCTTCATTTTCCATCAAATTTATTCAAGTAACTACTCAGTCTGGTCCACGTGACCCTGAATCATCAACCAACATTAAAATTGAAACCAAAACACCGAAACCACAATGTAATCCACCCCATCCTCAGATCTATATCGGTTCATACATCAACATCCCAAACTTCCACATCTAAATCCAAGCCAAAACATCATCTTAAAACCCATAAGAGTTATCTTCTTAGTAACACTTCGATCGAGTCCTACGCAGATATCCTTCGACATCTAATTCAAACATCTACGATCACACTTCCTCCCATCAAATCCTTTAGCCCTCACAATAAGAAGCCATCGTGGTTCAATCCCAATTGCATTTGTGCCTATCATCATGTTCTGGGCCACAACATTGAGCAGTGTAGGGCCTTTCAAACAATCGTCCATGACCTTATTGAGGAAGATGATTTCCTCATTCAGAGGGAACATCCTTCTCTATCCATAACTTGATACAACTCATATTTCTACATCCCCATCCATCGGGTTCCCTAAGACTCCCCCATCCACATCTATTTCATTTTTACCTATCATGTCATCTATAGATTTTATCCCAGTTCCTCTTTCCACACTTCTACCCGCGCCAATCACATCAACTAGTGTAATCGTGACCACATCATCCTCTTCTTCCACATCATTTGAAGAATATTGGAAAGCACTTCAACTTTAGTAGCAACCTTGAATGCTCCTCCTATCTCATCTACAAATACTTCCACATCAAACCAATATTTTCCGGAAATTATAATGAAAACACTAATCCTTCCACCGTATCAACTACGACACAACCTTCAGACCCTCCAACTGAAATCATTATTATCCATTCTAAGAATGCTCCTTTGCAGTTCAAACCCAAGAACCTTGGTACGCTTACTCAACGGTCTCTTATGTGTCCCCGAAAGAAGATAGACATTCCTCCAACAAATTTCTAATCTACATAATCTATTTTAGGGAAAAATCAATCTATTCTAGGGCCACCTTCTCCATTTAAGGCATCACAATCACTCCACCAACCAAAATCAAAACCATCCAACATTCCTTCGAGATCCGAATCTTCCTCTAAAATTTCAAATGTCACTAAAACGGAACCAAAAATATGGAACGACATGACTCAATCCTCCAAGACATCTCAAAAACCACATCCCAAACATTTGCATCCAAATCTAAGTCTAAAGATTCCAAAGAAAATACATATACTAACGTATCAATCAAATCTTATACAGAAGCCCTTCAACAATTGTTACAAATTTCCACCATCACACTCCCACCTGTCAAGGCATTTAACCCAAATAGTAAGAATTCATTGTGGTTTGATTCCCACCTCATTTATGCCTACCATCATACCCCAGGTCATGACATTGAATGTTGTAAGGCCCTTCAGAATGCCATCCATCATCTCATTGAAAGAGATGACCTTTTCAAGGATTTTCCCTCTATCATTTTATCTCCAATTAACTCCACATCTATCGAAGTTTCTCAGTCCCCTCCTTCATCCCCCATCAACATATCTCATTCGCATATTATTCCTCATATAGAGGGTCCTCCCTTATTCATCAACGTTGTTTGTCTATGATCCCCAACTCATCTACCTAATCCAAATCTAAAGTTATCATCAACATCTAATCTCTTTGAAATCCATTAACTCATCCACATCCAATTTTCCTACAAAGTGATATAGTCTCTTTCATTGGGGGAGTAGCCTCCCCTCATCCTTGAGCATGTCATCAACATTAACTATCTAAACAACCCCTTGATGTTGGGGGACTTTAATCCTTGATATTGTTTTATTTACCTCATCTAAATCCATCCAATCTAAACTAACCCCATCCAAATATTCAGCTCATTTTAAGACCTCCTTTGAGACCATGTGTGTCTATCCCTTAAGGGACCATCTTTTCATCAAATTCCTCCTTTGAAGCCATATTTTTCCTCCTAATAAGGGACCATTTATGTTCATCAAAGTCCTCCTTTGAGACAATGTTTGTCCTTCCATTGAGGGACTATTATTTTCTTTAATGTGTGTCTCTCTTGGAGGCACCATATTTTCATCGTAAGCCCACCCTTGGGGTCATGTTTCATCTCGCTCGGATGCATATTTGTTTTCTTGTGTATTCACTTTTAAAGGCAACACATAGATTCCATCTCATATATCTTGCAACGTCTTATCTAATCCATTCCATCTTATCTAAAATCCACCATTGTGGTCATAATTTCCCCTCCTTCGAAGTACCATCTATTCGTCTCGTTAGGGATGCATATTTTCACTTCCTTAAAAGGTAATGCATAGTCCTTTTTAACTTCGCTCATCTATATAATTGTATCCCATCCTACCAAGTTCTTATCTTGTTTCGATTACGACATTAATCAAGGAGTCAACAAGGAAATTTTGCTCCCAACTAGATCATACCATATATTATCATCTATCATTTGGATTCCCTCGATGGTAAACCTGAAATTGAACCTCTTAATGCATTTTAGTTACGACCATTCTAGTGTTAGCACATGCACCCATGAGCAGAAAGTCATATCTTTAGACCATTCCTCCATCATTAACCTCATCCATCTATCATGGTAATGATATGAATTATGTGGTCTACCATCACTACTTTGATATGACCTTGAATATGAGTACCATGGCTCTACTCATAGCATATTCATTATGGATAAGTTCTCCCATTTGGTGAGAACTCCACAATCATTACATCCATCACCCTCTCATTCTCCTATTGCAGTCATGTAAAGGGTCCATGGGTGTCTCTTGTACATTAATTATCCCCTCCTAAGTGGTATACTTAGCTATTACTAGCTCTCCCCCATGTAAAACTAAAATTCATGTATGCAAAAAAAGTAAAAAGAAACAGACTGATCCCTCGAAGGACAATTGTTCATGCAAAAAAAAGAAAGAGAAAAGGGAAAATAAAAAGAAAATCATGCAAATCAAAGTCAAAAGAAAAATCACAAGAAATAGACCGATCCCTTAAAGGACGACTATCATATATGTTATTCTTGCCATCTATATTATGTATAAAGTAGACCATACCCTCGAAGGATGGCTACTCTTTTATTATGGAATTTGGAAGGTTTCCGCATTGATCAACCTTGCTTTATCGGCATTCTCAGAAAGCTTCCCATATTGATCAAATTTCTTCTGTTATTGTTGTTCCCCTTTCCCAGAGCTGGGGCATGGACATAAGGAATACCATCTTTGTAGAACCATCTTCCCGCATATAAGTTACATCTCAAATCCCTTATCATGTCTACATTCGGTTTATGATAATCTTTCATTCATATCTCCCTCAGGGTCTTTTGGTAAAATTAATTGTTATTGGTTATGTACGAACACCTGCTATTGGCTGCAAGTGCAATGCCTTGAGTAGTACATTTTCTTGTTTACCTTCTATCCGGTTCGAAGTGTAACTTTCTTACATGTCCCTTGTTATGGTCATGTGTCATTTATCTCATCAAGGTCACCTTTTATCACAATCACATTCTTAGAGATCAAAATTCAAATCATAAAATCTACATCCATATGTTTACTCTTAAGGATGTCTCTTATTAATGTCATCCATAAATCCATGAAATCAATTACTATTTCTAAACACTCTCTTTAATGCACTATTCGGTTTGGGAATTCTACTTGATCTCGCGTTGCAATTTGTGAATTCTACTTGAGGATATCTCTCAAGTAGCATTCATTATCCAACAACTCCTCATCCCCCACCATGGCCAACATGACCTTTTTCCATCCATCCTCCTACATCGCCCTTATCTTCATGTCTATTATCCACCCACTACCTTTCTCACCATTCTTATTCCTATCTATCGCTTAATGCCAACATCATCTTCTTTACCATTCCATATTTTTCATCCTCGGCCCTACAGATCATCTTGAACTACCAACGCGGCATGACAATACTATTCAAAGTAGACCTGTCATTCAGACAAAATCGTGTCCGTTGACAATTCCTTCCTCCTAGTCTCCTTACTAACCAAATTTTCTCTTAAAATTCACCCCATCTCATTCTACATTGCTCTTCTCACCCACTTCATACTTCTCTGTTGTTTCTTCGATCCTTCACCCGTCCTCCACCTTAATAATTATTGTTTTTTTTTTTCCTAATGTCCTTTTACTGGTATTGCTTCCTCTGCCACCTCTTCATCATTGGTCATCCCCACCAATGATTTTCGGTGGACTTATCCTAACATCCCTTCGTTGGCATTGCCTCTTCTATTCTTCCCTCTCTTTTTCTTCACTATTTTTCCATCTTCCCTTCGCCTTCTTCAATATCTCTACTGTCTTCCTCATACATCCTTTCTCTATTTGTTCATCATCAACTTATCCTCATTTCATGCATCTCCACATTTCTTCCAATCTGTACCATTCCTCCCTTACACTTCTCTTTACATTCCTTATACTACTCACTCTCCACTGCATATCTCCCATTTTGGTTTCCTCCCTTTTGCATCATTTTCTCTGTTGTCCTCTCCTCCTTTCTACTCATGGTTTTCTTTCACTTCCTCTATATCATCTTCATCTCCTTTTCCCTCGCACTTTCATCTTACTTCCCCATTGATAACCTAGCTCACCAAAGCATTGTCCAATCTTTTTATCATCCCATTCTCCACATGCATTTCCATGTGGTTTGTTTCATATTCTTTGCCTAGGTCTTCCTCCTAACACCTTGGTTCAATATTCTTCCCATTTCTACTCTATCATCTCTTCTTTCCCTATCATTTTCACCTTCCCACTACCAAACCTCCTTTTTATTTCTCTACCACCCCTACCTTTTCCATTGTTATATATCAGTTTCTCTTCCATTCTCTCATCTTCTCTACACCTTTTGGCCCCTCATTGTTTTTTCTTTCTCTTCTCTATTCTACCTCCTCTTTCGTTTTCTTTAACTTCTTCATCTTCCTCATCCCCTTTCCATCCTTCTCTCCCTTTTTCCTGATTTTACCCCCTACTCTCATCTCATCTTCTCATTCATCTCTCTTATCATCCTTCTCTCATATCCACCTCTTCCTTTTCTCAGCTCTATCATCTCTTTTGTGTTCCACTATTTCTCTCCCTTCATCCCTTTCATCTTTCTTCACTCCCTTCATTTTTTATCTTCATCTCCCTTTAACCCTCTCCTCTGTCATTTTCTTTTTGTCTTCTTTTTTTTTTCTTCTTCCCATATCATCCCTATCTCTTATATCCTTCTCCATCTTTCATCCTTTTGTCTCCTTCACTTTTGACTTTTCTTGCTCTTCTCATAATCTACCACTACTCATGTCTATTCCTTTTTCTTATCTTTCCACTCTCAATCATCTTCTAACATTTCTCCTGAACTCATCACCCTCCATCTTTTTGCCATTTCTCTCCATCATCTTCTACATATTGTCTATTTCTTGGTTTCCACTACTTTCATATTGCACATCTCTCTTCGTTTTCACCCTTTACTCTCTTCTCTTTCCCTTTTCCTTTTCCTTGCTCCTTCACCATTTTTTTATCCTTTTCTTGTCCTCTTCTTCTTTGTCCTTCATCATTTCTTCCTTCCACCATCTTCCCTCTTTTTATTATATGTTGCTTCTTTCTTATGACACATCTCTTCCTCCTTCTCTCATCTTCTTACTTTTAATTCTTCCCTCCTCTCATCTTGTCTTCTCCTTCTTGTTCATCCTTCCTCATCAATTTCTTCTTTTATTCTCTTTCTCTATTTTATTTTTCTCCAGGCCCATTGTACCCTCTTTATTTCTTCTCCTCTTATCTTTATCATTTATCATCTACATCCCTCATCCCATATTCCTTTGACATTTTTGTCTTGGAGGATACCATAACATCATCACCTATCCAATCTTGTTCTCTTTCATGAATGTTTTCTCTACTTTTGTTTCATCGCAAAAGTAGCTTGACTCCTTCTCCTACTTTTGAAGAAGTGAGATTTCTTTCTCTTTTCTTCACCTCCTAGTTTTCCATCATTTATGGACCTTTTCTATGAAACATGTTTTTATCACCATATTTATCACCCTTTCGGGGCATTTTATCTCACACTTCTATCTTATCTTCTCATCATGTCCACATTTATGATTACAATCATTCCCCTAGGGCATTTTACTTATATATTTACCTTCTATATCATGCCCTGTATTGGGGCATCATTATTTTCATCCTCATCCCTTTTGTGGACGCATGATTTTTCATTCGATTCCTCGTGTATGAAGGATTTCACATAATTTTCGCATTCAGTTGCACATATTTTGATGTTTTCCTGTGACCCATTGATAACCGCAGTTTACATCCATACTGCATTGATCTTCACCACTCACTGGTTTGTAGAACATTGTCGCCCGTCTCCATTGAGACAACAATTATCCTCTACCGATGTGATATTAGATTCACTGCCATAGTTTTCATTTTTATTGCGATCCTTTTTCGCCTAGGGCATCTTGCCTTTGGTCATGTCTTTATCCATCCTCAGACACATGACTTCATCCAACCCTTTTTTTGTCTCATGGCTTGCTATCACAAACCACTCAACAAAAAGGGGCAAATGTAGACACCAAATTTTAGTATCACCCCACATTTTCTCTCCTTCAGAAGAGCTTTCCCAAACGAATCATGTTCCCATCTAAAATGCATATTCAATTAATTAATCTGATAACTTAATTAATCCCCTATCACATGCCAAAACTTCATTATGTGCTAAATAATCAATTATTCCAATTAAGTCATATCATCCTATTTCATAATTAAATAATCTAAAAAACCATGCAAATCAAGAGCCCCACATGTTCCCCACTTAATTCAATCAAATCAAAATTAGTCCCCACCTAAAAATTCAAAATTATTAATCCATGAACCCCACCCATAAATTCAATAATTCAAAATCCCAACATCCGACAACAAATCCAAAAAATCAATAGTGTAAAGGAATGCACATGGCTTCACTATTACACCTAATCATGTCCCCACTCCACATCACACCTTTTCTTTTCTCACATCATGAACCCCATAGTCAAATCAACTCTTCATCATGTCCCATTAAGGTGGTTATTTTTACAAATCTCGGTTACTCATTAACCCCATATTTTAATCCAAATTCAAGTTATAAATATGACCCTTTCTCCCCCTTTGGATAGTTTAAAATTTCTGAAAATTCTCAAGCTTGAAATAACAAAATTTTGCCAAATTATTTGTGAAGTTTTGAAGCAAATTTTGGGGTGTTTGGAGGCAAAACTTTGTCGCTCTCGTAATGTCATTTTGATGATCATTTTGTGCTCTTCTACATCATCTAAGGATAATTCCAGTACAATCCTCATTTATCGCTTGAAAACTTATTCTCATTTCAATGCACTTATTCGGTATATTGCAAATCTTAATTTTTTTGGCATGTCATTTTATCGTTTTAAACTTATTATTATCTTGTGAACACGGGGTTGATAACCACCGAGGAATTTAATGCTTCTCATATCCTCCCCATCGGGCAGTCCCTACATGAAAATATCTAAGTTGTTTTTCTCGAGTGTCTGTGAGTTGTAGGTTTGTTGAGATTGCAGCGAGGAGGCCCTCATCCATTTGGCGGCCGCATCTATCATCATCTCCAAGGTACTAATCCCTTGCATGTTCGAGGTTGTTTGGTGTTTTATTTATTTCTTGCAATATTGATCTGGACAGGAAACTCTGATCAACATTTCTATCATGTGGCTCAAAATACGGCTAAGTATTGAAGGTGTTCCGCTTGGGTGCGAGCCTTCACGTGTTGCATGTTCTACTTTCGCATGTGTCTTTGTGTCTCCCTTATGCACATCCAAAACTCTCACACCTCTATAATTAGCATATTTCAGGGGTCCAATATTGCCCCACACTAACTGGATTTCCACCCTCTACAATTCTTTGATCACAGAAACAAAAAATCATGAAGGAGAAAATTTTCAAAATTCAAAAATGAACACCATACCACAATCTTCTAAGGTGCCTAGAATATTTCATGGAACTTGGCATCTATTTCATCTCCTAACTTCTTCCATTCCACCAACTTATTTAAGTCATTTCCCGGTGTAGACTCCACAATATCTAGCACTTGTTCAAGAGTAACCTCTTCAACTCTGCATTTTAATTCCTTTATCATGGCCACCAGCTTCATGCAACTGGCATCAATAATGTCTAGGTGTTCCAGTATAGAATTATAGAACTCACCAACTCGTTGTTCAAGTTTTGTGTGCTTTGTCTTGATCTTTTCCTTTTGTGTTGTGGTCTCGGTGATCAACTAAGTGCACTCTATTTTTAGTCTTATAGTCTTCAAAATAGCTTCCTCGTCCACCAACCTACCATCAATGTAGGGATCACACTTTTGACATATGTTGAATCCTATATCTGCTTTCACGCTTGCTTCCTTAAGCTTGGCTAACAACTCCTCTAGCTTAGTGATCCTTGCTTCAACTGCAACCTTATTATTATCCTTTTCTCTTGCAATTTCCTTCGTTGTCAACCCCATGTCACTTCAAATGTTAACTAGTAACATTACCACCAAATCCTCCAAATACACCATTTCATCCTCATAGTCCATTTTGGCCTGACTAACCAAAGAAAGACATTGATCCAATATTTTCTGCACTAATGTATTGGTTCGGTCATAAGCTTCATTGGTTCTCCTCTGCTCACCCTGTAGCCCCTTCTGAAGTTTTTCTACTTCGCGTTTCTTCTCCTTCTTATCTACTAATAGGGTGCGAACTGTGGCGCCAAAGTCTAAATTCCTCCTCACTACTTCTAAATCCATTTTGTGCAAGGTTTTGCATGTTTTCTCATCTATCAAATGGTTTGGATCCACTGCCTTGTACGTATCACCTAGTTTTCTCTTCAAATGGATTGTGTTAATGGCATATTCACTTACTTCAAATTTAGGCCCCTCAGAATGAATGTTGAGGTTCTAAGTGATCATCTTTTTTGTTCTTGACACTCCCCTGTCCTGATCCAGTAGCTCACATGCATGCAAATTTTCTGTGGCTACTATACTTTGGAATCAGGTAAATAATACCTTTGTGGGATCATCCACGTAGTCCATATGCGGTGATCTTGGGGTCCACTATTTCCTCTCGCGCCTTCCTTTTGTTTGTTTTTTTATTCGGGGTAGGTGTTTTGGTTCTGTTCCCAATCCTTTGTCCTCCTTGATGAAAAAAGTGTCACCAATTTCTTTCTCTCCTTGCTCCTCCATATACGTCGATGTAATCTCCTTCACCGGGATTTTACTTCCTTCTTCGTGTACCAGAGTTTTCTTCTTCTCTTTCTCATCTGTCCCATGTGTTTGTACTCACTAATTTTTCATTGAGTGAGCTTTGATTTCAGATCTATACCCTAAGTACACTAGGAGGATACTGCATTTCTGAATATATATCCTCCAAGGGCTCTTCTGCCACAACTTTAGGCCTCTTTGTCCTCAACTTTTGTGCTCTCGGTGTCATTTCTTCTGTAATTACATGACCTAGGTGTTCTATGTTCTAAACTTTCCTCCTACCCAAGCCTTGTGAACCTTGATAGCTTAAAATGTATGTAATCCTCCTTCTTTGTGCCCTACCATCAACTCCAAATCGCCCTTCCGCAACGATTCATGCACAATCTACACGCACTTCTGGTTCACACAATCACTGCATCACTTTAAATATTCTTCACACTTTTACTCGCTCGGTAGCACAAATTCCTTCAAAGGCAAGGTATCCAAATGAATACCCTCAACCCCTATTTATACTTTTTCTACGACCCTCATGTCCCTTTAACCCACGTGTTTTAAGTTACTTTTTTAACTAAAGTACTTTTCCCTTCTTTGTCCACTTTCGTGACTTGACTTCACACGTTGTAGTCATAACCTTCTAGTGCATTATACTACTTTTTAGCTACATACCTCCTTCATGTGCCTCCATGCACCAAAGTACAAAACCTCTGCACCATATCCCAAGTATTTCTCCATGCCACTACCTACCTCACGTTACATTGTGTGATCATTTTCCCTATGTGGTCGTTAATCAACTCCATTTCTCCAGAACACCTTATGTAAAATACTTATACATATTTTATGCTCCTGTGTCAACCTTCGAGAGGGAACCATAAACCAAACCAACATGTATCAAGAGGGCCCAATATTCTCATCTTTGTACTTCAGTCCATTCCACACTAAAATTATGTGCAATCCTTTGCACATGAATCCACTTATATATTAATCAGCTAATGGCACACAAGCATGCTTATTACAAAAAATACTGAAATAATTTGAAAAAACATAGCAAGAATGATGAAATGAATCATATATAAGGGAAATATAATCTAATTTTGGCAATACTTCCTTATTACAAACACCAATAAGACTTATTTATAATAGGGCTTCATCCTATTCCTATCAAGTAACTAGCAACCATGTTTCATCCAACGCCTACAACTAATAAGCATCTGAATCAATTATATAAGTCATAACATATGGTCCCAACCAATACACTTGGAATTTCCCACGGTGGCACCAAAAATGTGGAGTCATAAAGAAGAACCATCTGTCAAACTTCCAATGCCTTATTCTTAATATTTCTTTCATATCATGCCTTCTGCATGGATTTTTTTGTCTTCTACCTCCAATGCGATATAGCACGCCTCTCATCCAACTGTATCAGCTTATCTATACACTCTTCAAGTGATTTCTCATCATCCAGTCCACCTGCACGTGCAATACATAGGGAGGTTAACATAAATTCTATTGGTAAAAGAGTGTCTACGCCAAACACCAACTAAAAAGGTGTGGCTTTGTTCAACCTTTTATAAGTTGTTATGTATGACCATAATAAAACAGAGAATTTATCATCCCAATCCCTTCTTCCAATGTCACAAATATTTTTCAAAGTATGTCCCAGTATCTTGTTCAAAGCCTTAGTAGTCCCATTGGCTTGTGGGTGATAAGGTGTTGTCTTATGGTGTGCCACCACAAATTTTGCCAACAATATTTTAATGGTCTCATTAAGGAAATGAGTGCCCCTATCACTAGTCAAGCTTAATGGACATCCGTACCTGCTAATGATGTTTTCCCATAAAAACCTTGTTGCAGTAGATATCATGCAATCCTTTGTATGCACCACTTCCACCCACCTTGTCAGATAGTCTATACAACTGATAATATAACACGATCTAGTCATGTGCGCTAGTGGGGAAATAGGACCCAAGAAGTCAATTTCCCATTTCTCAAAAGGTTATGCACTTAGTATAGGTCTCAAAGTAATTTTATCCCTATGTCAAGGCTTTCTAAGGAGATGGCAATGGTCACAGGCCTTGGCATACTCTTTACAATCCTTATATAACGTCTCCCACCAGAGACCATCCAGTAAAATCTTGCGCACAGTGGTAATTCCAACATAGTGTCCACCTGTAATCCCATCATGAGATTCTTCCATGATAGCTTTGTGCTCAAGCTCAATTACACACTAGAGAAAAACCTCATCGCGACCTAGCTTATATAAATCTCCATTGATCAACATGTAAGGTGCGACACAAATTGTCAACTGATTTTTCTCTATACTCTTCATCAACATGAATGGAGTTGCCAACAAGTATTTCCTAAACTTGTGCATTGCATAAATCATGGATAATGCTTCTTTCTTTGTAGTTGTATAGTTTTGCTTAGCTGGTGTCAATTTTCTCCTCACAAAACATATAGGATGATCAAAAATCCCTTCTCCAAGATGGGCTAACACTACTCCAATGGCCATGCTAGAGGCATTAACATGCACATGAAAAGGTTTTTCCTATGAAGGAAAGCGCAAGATGGGAGCATAAGTAAGCCTTTCCTTGTAAGTATCAAATGTTACCCGTTGCACCTCACTCCAATGAAACTTTCTTGTACCTCTCAACAATTCTTCCAAGGGCACAAAAATTTTAGCATAACCCTTGATGAACTTCCTGTAATACCCTGTATGTCCTAGGAATCTGTTCACCATACTCTGATTGGTAGGTTCCTCCAAGCTCAAAATAACTGCTACCTTGGCAGGGTCTACCAACAGTCCTTCCTTGCAAATAATGTGTCCCAACAAAGTTACAACTACTAGATCAAATATAATTCATATGCCACTATCAAATTATTAACTAAGACCATTACAGGTGGCACTTTGGATTGGTACCATAATCTTCCTACAAAATCCATTGTTGAACTTGAGGGATTGGTAAATCTACTACTCAAGGAGTTCCATTCTCAAGATCTACCGAAGAACAATTTGAACATCTTTATCAATTGTAAATAGGGTGAGAATGAAACTTCCCAAACTCTCATCAAGTGATGGTAAACCCTTTGTAACAGAAACTGATCACACCTTTATTGGAGATACTCTTTATTAAATCTTCTTCGACACCCTATAACCTCACCTTCAATGAAAGGTTAGGTCCTTTTCTCATGATCACTTTATAGGATGTCATTGAGTAGGCTAAGAGACGATAATATCTTAGCCCCATGTTATATAAACATCAAGCAAGGAAATCCAAACCTCAACCCCAAACTCAAAAGAACATATCATTTCTAATGAGCACATGGATAAAAAATCTCAAACATTCCTAATCCTAGTAATTTTTCCAAAAATACTATCCATAGTGTTGATTTATACCCTCTTAGATCCAATGGAGGTAATTATCCTTATCCCTCTTATTTATCCCATATGGATTGTCATTAATATCTCTCCGTAGAAGGGTTGAGGAAATATCTCCCCATTCTTTATAAAACAATTGTGGATAAATCTTTGCTTTCTCCCCAATGTTATTGTGAGAATATATGTTTTGGTTGCATACCAGTTGACATCATTCACACGAGAATTGTAAAACTCTCTATTATTTAGCCTATATTTTCTTGTTTGGTGCCAAATTCTATCACGAAGGTATGATTTAAAGAGACTCAAGGAATCCATTGTGGAATATGACTACATACAAAAACATCACAATGTTTTAATCAAATCCAATGAACACCTTAAATTCTATATTGATCCCTTACCTAATCATTCTAAGGTCAAAGCAACTCCTCGGAATAAAAATAAGAAACAAGTTTCTTCTTTTGCTAACATTATAGAAATAACTTACATTCCCAACTTAGAGCCTATCGAGATTGTGTTCAATGTGAATGACATGAGACATGTGTATTCCATTATAGATATGTTGTCCCCTCAAAAATTTCCTTCATTATTTCCAAGTCTAATCCTAAATTTTTCAGTTAGCCCCCTTTGAAAATGGTCTAATCTGAGTATTTTGATTTGGTTCTTTCCAAGGGATCAACGAGGTTTGGAACCCACTTCATCAAATGGGAAATTTCTTCCCCTTTCCAAAAAGGTAAATAAGTATTTCTAACTCATTGTATTTTGCAAGATATGGCTCGAGCAGACTTAAGTTGTAATTTTTGCCCAAGCCGGATTAGTGGGGCTAAGGAGATTTCTTTGCCACTTTGCATTTTCGGAAAAAAAAGTGTAATTGGTGATGGCGGATCAGCGACCTCAAGCTAGGTGGAGAAAATAATGAAGTTTGAACCCCGCAACCAATGAGATGCTGCCACGTGTCCCCGAGGACCCTCGGCGGGATTTCAAGTTTTTAGCCTTCGGGGTTAAAGTAAAAAGATTAGTATGACCTCCGCAGCCAATCAAATTGTGCCACGTCAACAACGGGAGTGCGGGCCAGCGGAGGAGTTTGTGATTTTGAACTTTTTCCCAACAAAAGTTTAAAATGTTCAAAATGGAGCCGTGACCCCGTATCCAATCAAATGGCACCACGTATGCATGTTGAAAAGTCAAAACGGGCCGGCAGAGAAAATTGCTCCAAATTGCTAAAATTCAAAAAAGTTGTAAAACAAAAAGAGCTCACCTGCAGCCACTCCAATCATCTCTGCCACGTGGATGGATCAAATTTAAAGGCACAAAAGTGGATCTAATGGTTCACATTTAATCTGGCAAATTTGTAACGGTTTTTCTGGTTTCTCCCCGCCATGGCCATTTTTCTGTAAAAGAAGAATCTGAAACGATGTGAAATGATTAAATCTGTTTGTAACTATTTCTTTGATGCGTTGGGAAGTTGTAACTGCCCCTTGTGGGCTATTTCTGGTCCTCTAAGAGTCATTGTAGTGGTCGCAATTGAATTTGGAAACTATAAATGCGTTTTGCAAACAGAGGACAAAATCGATAGTCGTCATTCTTCTATTCTTCTTCTTTCTGCAACTTTCTTCCATTTTCTTTCATTGTACAAGTTTATGCTTTAGCTGCAATAAGAAAATACGGATTTTATGCCCCTTTGACGGAGGAATCAATTGGTACTTTGTGACCAATGTGTTTTTATTCAGTCTTGTAGCTCTGGTTTGCAAATTTGTATTCTTCTTCCATTTAAATGCATGTTATGAACTTTCTGATCAATGTTTGTAGGCATCTGATGTTCTACCTCCATCATTGATCTCCTTGCCTTCATTCTCACTCCTCTTTCCCACTCTCAAACCAATTTCTGTCCTAGAAAGAAATTGTAGGCTTTGCCATAGGGTTAGTGGAGTGCCCCTATGGATCTCTGGTTGAAAAACCACCATTGAATCCACTTGTTTTTCATGCATAATATGGCAGCTACACCATTATAAGTAGAGGGACTTAGATTCTCATAGTGTTGTTTTGGAAAACCACAAATTTGTCCCCAAAACAAATTTCCAAGCAATTAGGTGTAAATTATCTTGTGTTAGTTATCTTTTAAACCTAAATGATAAGTCTTCTAAATCAATGCAGAGGAGGAATATAAAAAGCAAAAAGAAAATATTCAAGCCATGTTATCAAATAAAAATAAAATAAAATCCAATAGAAAATAAATTATTACAAGCAATAAAATTCATATACATATAGACGTTGAACTCCTACAAATTAGGAATCAAGTCGTATCTGAAACTAGTTATTTTAAGTAGGTTGTGTTATGCACAACATACCCCTACTTTCTACACAGAAAGTGGGGATCCTCTTTAATTTTAAAGGATCATTAAAAGTTGTGTTTTATGGAGAAATAAATGCTAAACCAAACAAAATAAAGAGCATAGGAGAAATCACATAAAATTATCAATTTCCTTTCACTAAAGGGATTTTGTGTGTTTTTAGGTTTATTTGTCATTTATACATCATAATCATACCTAAGGCACTAAGACATAGTGTGAACATTTGTGAAAGTAAAATTTCATCTTAGTATTAGTTTGGTCTCAAAACGTAAATTGGAATTCCACAAAAGCCTTAATTTATATTGTGCTTAAACAGACCCATTTATACTTATGCATACAAAAGGTGAGAAACCCTAATCAATTTTGAGCTAATCACATGATTTCAATTCCTAGGTTATTGCTTCTTCATGTTTTAACTTTGTGAAAACCCATAAAGGGTGAAACTGTTGGAACATAATGATTAAGTGGTCCGCCAACCCTTAGTTAATATGGGTCCATCACTATTATATAGGTTAAATATTTAATAATATGAAATATTTTTCTATTATTAAATATTCATACCTAGGTAATATACATTAGGTAAGTATTTAATAATGTGAATCATTTATGTTTATATTTATTAAATACACTCACTGTATATATGTCACCATTTTAGGTTGAAAAGGTGGGTTGGGAGACATCTGCGTTATTTATTTTCTCGTAAGTATTTCTTTATTTACTTATGTCATGATGTAATGTTTATTTAAATATTTATTGTAACATTATATAATATGTAAGTTGATTAAATCTATATTTATTAGAATCCTCAAATTCTAACATGGTAACAAAGCAAGGTAAATTAAATAAATTAAGATCAAATGTGTTTGTATTTTATTTATTTAATTTATACTGATTTTTCAACAAGTAAATTACATAAATTAAGATCAAATGTTTCGTATTTTTTTAATATTGGCAAATAGTTTTGAAAGGGACTATACCCTTGAATACAAAATAGGCCTGGAAAGCGGAATAAGAGTGAGAAACAGAAAGAAGGAACAAAGTCCAAGTATTACAATGAAGTTCTACGTGGCCCAAATGAATACTACACAAACGAGACATAACAAAGAAACAACAAAAAAAAGCAAAAGCCGACTACCAAAAACAAGAAGAAAAACAACGAAGAGCAAGAGAAGCATCGGGACTACTTCTTGGCAGCTTTATCAATACTAATCTTGACTTTTTCCGGGCATGAAACATACCCAAAGCGAGTCATGTGGGCAAAGCATCCGTCTTATCGAGCTCCTCGGTGGTTCTTTTACTCTCTTTTTCATTGCCCCAAAGTGTAGCCGGGACACCGCCGAGGCTAGAAACACTTTTGGCATGACTCTCGATGAACTCCTCGATGGCCCTAAAGGCGGCAATGCTTGTAATCATGTCTAGTCTTAGCCTTCCCTAAAGGGAGTCTACGAAGGTCACTTTTTGTATATGTCTTTAATTAGATGTTGTCAATGCTCCCTTCCCCTTACATGCTTTTCTTACCTTTTTGCTTAGCTAGGTTTTTGACCTCATCCTTCAGCAATTTTATCTCATCCTTTAAGGCCTCCAGTCTCTTAGAAGGGTTATCCACTGTACTTCCGTGGTGGCACTACTAATGTTCAACAGTCACGTGCAATGTCAAGTTCAATAGACTCCTTCCCCATAGTAGGAGTCTCAAGGCCGAGTCTCCTGGAAGCCCGGTGATTGGTCTCTTAGAGGTAGATGCGAGGTGGGTGATGGGAGTAAAGAACAGGAGGAATAGAAGGAGAAGCATGCGGCCGGCATGGGGGTAGAAGCACTGGTGGTGGGGGGCAGCAGCAAAGGCGCAGGGAAATAGGGCGCGCAGCAGCAGAGCCCATCAAAGGGGAGCCGGGCTAGGAGAGGAAGGAAGACCAGGGTACTTAAGAAGGCAGCATTTGTGAATTAACAATATAAGCCCTTGATGCAAGGGAACCGCCTGGTGTGCTTCGGAACTCCAATATGGAACGCTCAAGGAGTTCAACAAATAATGAGGGAAGCAAACCAATCTATTCCTACGGAAGTGGTTTAAAAATGAGATGCTTAGCAGGACAAGTGACAAACCTACCTTCCAAGGAGATAAATCGAATCATCATGCGAGTGACTTCATCATAGGGTGATGGAATTGAGCCGACAAGGCACCACTGTTGTGCTAAAAATGAGCTTCTCATCTTCCTCCACAAATCTTCTTTCTTCAGCTTCTTTGATAACCCTTTTGTTGAAGAAGCGGTACCCTTCCAAGCCGAGGGTCGCTTCAAAGAATGAGCTCTTCATTGAAAAGTATTTTTCGTCCCCCATAGTCGATGCAGTCCTATCTTTCCACTCCTTAGCAAAGCGTACAGAAATGCTTTGATCATGTCCCTGCACCCTATCAACAAAGTTGGTGAAGCCGCCTATGCTGAGAATGTTCCAAAGCTCAGTGTTTTCCTTCCAGTCGGGGTCCGCGCATGGCTCAATTTGACAGGGAGGTCCTCCCATCTTCTCTGTGGTATACTGGTTACAACAATTTCTCAAATGCCTCTGAGCGTGAAGAACAGTCCGTTTCTTGCTGTTGAAGATTGCATAAGACTGGGAACTATAGTCGTTGGTCTTCTCACGAATGGCTGCGTAATTGTTGAACTGAGCCTGCGGGAAGTCCCGTGTGATAACCCTTTCCCTGTCAACAATCACATTGTATTTATCATTGGTTTTCGTGGAGCTTAGCATCCGGATATCAACAGCTATTATACCTCCCGCGTGCGCGATTTTCAAATCTAGATAACTCCACTTGAAGTTCCTTAAATAATTCTTGCTATCATTTGAAATTGATATTTTTGCCTCGCCATATTCATTAAAGCAAGCACGTGTGAAAGTATTAATGATATTGATCTTCCTCCAAAGATTAAGGCTCATCTCTAGAGATTGCTTGCTTTTGAAGGTCCGCATGAATCTTGTTGTGAAGCGATTAGGGATACTATCATTATCCCGAGCATGTGAAATTTATATTAATGCCATAATTGGCCGGTGCATCCGCCAATTTATTGCCCTCCCGTAGGTATGTATGATTCGATATTATTGAAGGTGTGACTGATGCTTATGGATTCGAGAGATAAAATCTTTAATACTCCAACCGGGAGATGAGGACCGATTAAGAAGTTTAATGATATTGAGGAGTCCCCTTCAACAACAAGATTCTCGAATATTTTTAGCCGTGCAACTCTCAAGCCCTTGAGAGAGCGAGATAATGCTTCGGAAAAATGATTGGTTTGAATTCCCATTTTTCCCACATATGCAGCAATCAAATTACCTTTGTGGTCCCGTATTGCTCCTCCTCCCGCCGCTGTCCCGAGGGTTTCCCTTAGAGGCGCCATCAAAGTTCAAACTTATACCAATTAGAGTCGGAGGTTGACAATAAATCGAAGATCTATCAACACTATTCCTGGGTTACTCCAATTTCCAATCGCCAATTAGATAAGATGTGTTTTTCATTCTCGGGATAACACTTGTTCTTGGGAGGTTTAAATCGCCATGTCCTCTTTGATACCTTGAGAAATTTTGCCAATACCGAGTTTATAATTCGCTTCTTATTTCGAAAATGATATTATTTCTATCCTTCCAAATCCTCCAGATTAAATGTGGGATGGCTAATTTCCGATTCTTTTGATAACACAATGTCTGAATGGTGGGTTCCATTGATTCCATAGCTGATTAAGATCCTTCGGCAACACCCAAAGAGCTTCGAATTTGGAAAGGACAAAGTTCCAAATTCTATTGGCATAATCACAATGTATGAACAGATGACTAATGTCTTCATAGTCATTCCTACAAAGGTGGCACCAATTAGGGATTATAAATCCTCTTCTCATCAAATTGTCAGTGGTGAGAATTCTACCTCTGATGGCCAGCCAAAGAAAGAAATTTATTTTGGGGTTAACTAAGGCATCCGGATCTTGTTCCGCTTAAAATCAGATTAGTTCTTGTGAAAAGATTGGTATAACCAGATTTGACTAAGTATTTCCCATCATGTGAATTGGTCCAAACCAGCTCATCCTTGGAATCCAGTGACTAAAGGGGAAGAGATCTAAGAGATCTGAAGGGAGGAAGTGATTTGTTTGACTCAATTCGCTCCATAGTAAGTTTTTTCCAAGTCTTGTTGGTACCATTTCCATCAATGTAGTCCTTGATTTTAGTTCCATACTTGCTTATAAGGTTGTCCTTAGCTATCCCAAATCTATCCAAGAGATTATCATCGAACCCAGTTATCCTCCCGAAGATTATCTCACTGTCATCCCCCACTTTCCATTTCTGCCCCGCTTGATGAAGTTTCTACTCTTGACCGATTATTCCAAAAATGGAGCCATTGGGAGTTGTTCATCATGCGAGATAGGAGTAAACAACTTGTTGATTCAAGTATTTTGCTTTAATAACATCAATCTAGGGTTGTTTCTCGAGATAGCAATCGCCACCATCTTAGCAATGAGTGCCTCATTCATTTTCTCAATATTTTTATGCCCAGCCCTCCCATAGATTTTGGGGTGCAGACCTTATCCTGGGCCACTAGGTGAAATTTGAACTTCTCTTCCATGCCTTGCCATAAATTTTTTTTCTGAATCCTTTCAATTTTCTCTCTAAAGGAAGAAGGAATTTTGAAAAGTGACATGATATAGATGGGCAGACTTTGGAGTGTACTTTTAATGAGAAGGCACTTACCAGCACTAGAGAGAGTGGCCCCTTTCCAACCTGCCATTTTTTTCTGAAATCTCATCAATAAATCATCCCACACCATGTGAGAGACTTTCTTAGTGCCAAGAGGGAGGCCTAAGTACGTTGCGCAGAAGAGCACCTTTGATGACCCTGAGAATTTTAGCAATCTTGAGTGTCTTTCCCGTGGGTGTTAAAGAAGAAAATGGTGCTTTTGTCATAATTAATCTCTTGCCCAGAAGCAGATTCATAGAGTTGTAATAGAGCCTTAATAGCTTTAGCTTCCACAACTGAAGCCAGAAGAAGAAGGATAGTGTCGTCATAAACTGTTGATGAGAGACTGACTTGGTGCATGAAGTGGGTTTAGATCCATTTAAAAATTTGTCTTCAACCGCTTTGCCAATTGTTCTACTAAGGCGTAAGCTAAAAGAATAAAGAGTAAGGGGAGATGGGGTCTCCTTGTCTTAGACCTCTGCTTTGCTGGTAAAAAAACCCACAGGCTCCCATTAACAACCACACAGAGAACTCCGGTCGTAGATAAACAAGATTTAACAATTTTTCTAAATTTTTCCATGAACCCAAATTTAGTTAAAATCTGTCAAGGAAGACCCAAGAAACCTTGTCAAAAGCTTTATTCATATCAAGCTTGAGGATCATATTAGCCTTTTATTATTTTCCATGGAATGTATAGTCTCATGCACCATAATCACTCCGTCTTGTATTATCCTCGCCTTTAATAAAGCCACTCGCTGCCTTGAGATGAGATCATTCATTATGAGTTGTAGTCTAGTAGTAATGATTTTGGTGAAGATTCTATAGATAGCATTAACAAGACTGATAGGTCGAAGTCCTTGAAATCTTTTGCATCCATTTTTTTAGGTGCCAAAGACAATGTGCGTGTTATTGAGCTCTTTTAGAAGATTTCTCGTTCTATAGAATTCATTCACCGCTTTGAGAAGATCCTTGAGCATATTTCCCGAGAACTTTTGAAAAAATTAATAGAGATCCCATCGGCCTGTGGAGCCTTATCCCCCTCAAGAGAAAAAAACAGCGCTTTTGCGGTTCTTCAAGCGTGTGCCTTTAGTGATATCTCGAATTTCGGTCCTCAATATTATTCGAGGGATGGCCTCGGCATGAAGGAAATAGCTTGTGGTTGCTGATGTTCTTCTCTTTAAGAAGATTTTTGTAGAAGTCAAGCGCTTGTTTCTTAATGTTGTTGGGATCTTTAGTGATACTCCGTTGTTTTTAGAAACCTCTAAGATCCCTGTTATCGCTCTCTGTGTTTTAGAGTAGTCATGTGAAAGAACTTTGTGTTCTGTCTCCCTCTTTAAGCCGAGATAGCTCTTGATTTAAGGCGCCAAAAAGACTCCTCTCTACCTGCAGATCGTATGCAACCTCGAAAGAATATTCTTTTCATTTACTTCATCATCAACCGATCTCCCCAAAGTATCCATTTTTAACTCCAGATCCTGAAGCTTCTGTTTTAACTCTTTCTTTTTTTCAAAAACATTTCCAAAAACACTTTTATTCCAGATTTTGACTTGCTTTTTGACATTTTTGAGTTTTTGAATCAATCTAAATTGAGCAGTGCCTTCACCATTCCATTCCCACCATTCTTTTATCTTATCATAGATATCGCCATGCTCCATCCACATTTTTTCAAATTTGAATGAGCTTCTCGCAGAGTTTAGTCCAATTGAGAAAGCTTAGAGCAATCGGATTATGATCGATCCAGTCAGGAAGGGAAGAGAGGTAAAAGTCTTGGCTTAGAATCCAGTTTGTTGAGATTAGTGCCCTATCCAGTCTCACCTGAATGAACTCCTTTCCCAACCTTCTATTATTCCAAGTATACTTATTACCATGTAGATCCACATCTATGAGGTTTTGTTCAGCAATAAAATCAGCAAAATCCTCCATTCCATTAGAGAAGGTGGGGGTTCCTCCAAACTTCTCACTTGGGTTTAGCGGGGAGTTGAAATCTCCCATGATAAGCCAGTTAGCAGAGCAATGTTGGTTTCTAAAGATTTTAAGATCAGCCCATAGTTTTCTTCTACCACTAGCAGAGTTAGGGGCATAAATATTAGACAAGATCCATTCACACTTATTCTCAATAGTGACGAATTTAATTGCAAGATGATTAATATTATCATTAAGAATCATACCAAGACAAAGGTGCTTCTATCCCAAAGAGTAGCCAGCCCTCCGGAAGCTCCCTGAGAGTCAACAGCCGCCATTTCAGAGCTATCCCAAAAAAAAATTTTAATATTATCCATGGTCATTGCTTTCATTTTAGTTTCTTGAAGAATCAAAATGCTGGGGTTACTGGAGTCCCGTAACTCCTTGATAGTTCTTTGCTTAGAGTTTCCATTTAGGCCTCTAATATTCCAAGATATAATCTTCATTTGGAATGGTTGTTAGTTGGAATTGCTTTGGTTCGAGTTGACTGCCGAACACCATCTCGCAATATCCCTCTCCGTTTTCTTAGTTCTCGAGAGTCTTTTAGAAGGTCTTCCTCTTTTTGAGCTTCCACCAAAATCAGCTATTCGTCTAGCAGAAGACCTGGTTGTTCTGGAAGTAGAGGTTTCCCAATTGTCAATTTCCTTTTTTATCACTATATAATGATTTTGGGATCCTTTCAAAACCTTTCAATCTTTTTTTCTTTTTTGAGATGACCATTGTGAATCCACAGTCTGGATCTTCCTTTTCCTTGGTAGGCGTAATTTCCCCCTCTTCTTGTTCTTTATGAATACTGCATCAAGCATGTGAGCGAAGTTGTTACTTGGGCTTTGCAGGCAGACGGGTGAAAGCCACCGTTGTAATGCTTGGACTTGGCAAAGCGGATCCGCATTACCATTTTCTCCAGAAGAGAGAATCTCCAAAGGCTCTATTGCAGTCATATCTTCCTTGTTCCAAGCTTCCTCCCTAATGAATGACTGAATTTCTTTCTCTTACGAACCGAGAAGGGACTAAATTGACCTTTCCTTTGAACCATCTTGTTCGTTTACTTCCATGGATACCTTAACAAAGTCTTCTTTAATGGATGCTTCAAAAGGTTCATCCGAGGATGCCTTCACTGATTTGTCCAATACTTCTTTATTAAGAGCTTCGAGCAAAGCTAATGTTGCAGCTTTGGGGCGCCAGACAAGATGCTTCTTTATATGAGTTCTAAAACCCCCTTTTTTTTTTCCCTTCTATTTAGCTGCAAATCCTTCTGGCTGGGACCTTTGTCATCAATCTTCCTATCCTTGCTTGGATCCCTGCTAACTTTGTTCGGATCGAGCCTATCCCAGCATTGAGTAACCCAAAGGGAGGGTCTTCTTCCTGGGAGATTATTATGCGAGTGACCAATGCTATGGCATAGCTTACATCTTAAGGTTTCAACTTCAATTTTTTGGGTCCAGGACCCAAATCTAGTTTTCAAGATTATGTGCTCCGGAAACTCCTGATCTATGGCTGAGAAAATGCAGAACCGAGCAAAAGCAAGCCTGGATCTGTTTCTTGTGGGTCCATCCAGCCCAATAGGTGCACCTAGGGATTTTGCAATATTTAGCAGTATTTCATCATCCCATAGATGCAATGGCAGTCCTGGTAGCCTACACCAGATTGGAATGGTGTTTATATTTTCAGTATTTGGATCAAAACCCGGATACCATTTTTTCAAAAAAAGACCCATATTGCCCAGCCACCAGGGGCCTCCCAGTAACACCAAATCTAAATCCTCTTGCTGATTAAATTTAGCCAGAAAAAAACCTTTTGGCATAATGGTAATGTTTAGGGCTCCCTTAGGTTTCCATTTTCTCAAAGCCCATTTTCTAATGAAATCAATATTAGGTCTAGAGCCAAGAAACTTACCAACAAGGGAGAGATTTGCTTTGCTTAAGGCTCTATCAACAAATCCATCTGGGACCCTTAGACAGGTGGCACCCTCTTTGTCCATTTCCCATGTAAACTGATCAGTGATTTTCGGACCCACCTTGAGGTTAGGGCTTTGAAATAGCTTATTCAGGCCAAAGGTGTGGATCGAGCATTTCTCATTTTCTTTTCTATCCGTCCGAGGTGGGTGTGCTCGAGATCTGCTTTTCCTCAGTAAACTTTGTCATATCGCTTGAGACTTTCCACGGCGAGTAAGCAGAGAAACCGCACTGACTGTACCTCCAGCTTTTGCTGCGTTCGTACTCGTGTCCACAAACGTCCGATTCCGGCTATAGATCAGCCTTTCCTCAGCATTTTTAATCGTAGTTCGCAGACATTCTGCAGCCAAAACTGCAGAGACCGCGTCTCCATAGTTCTCTCCATCGCTAGTTCTCTCCATAGTGTTTACGTATTTTATTTCTATAATTTATGCGGGTTTTTAACCAACTTGGAAAGGTAAATTAAATTAATTAAGATCAAATGTTTTTGTATTTTATTTATTTAATTTGTATGGTTTTTTTCAACCAACCTGGAAAGGTAAAATTAAATAAATTAAGATCAAATGTTTTGTATTTTATTTATTTAATTTGTACCGTTTTTTCAAACCAACCCGGAAGGGTATTTAAAATAACCGGCCCCTTCTTTTCATTATGCAAGTTTTGTTTTGTAAAGAATCAAGGTGAATTCACAGATAGAAATTTTGGAAACTTTTCATATATAGTATAGTTTATAATTTTTATAGACTATATGTTGTCTTTTACATTATATATATACATATATATATATATACATATATATATATATACATATATATATATATATTAAAAGTGAATATATTTTTACATTATAAATTATAATAGGTTAATA